>JASKMD010000014.1:7610835-7658542 GCA_030144725.1 Haematococcus lacustris | reverse complement strand
GGAAACGAGCGGGTGGTGCATCTGAGAGGTAGGCATGGGGCACCAACATACACACCAGGGAATGAGCATAGATCACCGCTAGCGGCAGCAGCAGATCCAGGACAGTAGGGTCAGGGCTGCTGATGATGGCGTCGATGGGCTGCTGCTGCAACTGTGCACGGTAGGCAGCAGGGGAAAGAGATAGAGGCAGTTGTGCTGACAATGGCTGCAATTCAAGCCCTGATATGATGATGGGTGTGGTGGTGCATGGATCCAGCAAGCTGTGCATGAGGTCCAGGTTGATCACTGTGCTTGCCACACGCAGCTCTTGAGGTGTGATGTTGGTTGGTTGCATGAGCTGATAGCCCTGAGCAATGGCAGCTGCGACACTAGGGTGCCAGGATCCAGGCAGGAGGCAATGAAGCGCTGTGAGCACGCCGGCAGTGCTGCTGAGCAGCCAGTGGTCTGGCAGAGTGGCGGCTGTGACGGTGCTTGCTGCTAGGTGCCTGGGCAACTCTGAACCCAGGGGCATCAGCCAACCCTTGCGCAACAGGACAGCATGCTGTAGGTCGTCAATGATGCTGCCATCCTGGAATGTGATGCGGAAATACTTAGGCCTGCACTCATCGCCCTTGTAGGTGACGACGCCCCAGCGCTCGGGCGCCGCCTTGCTGGCTGGGCAATGCACCACGCGACCATGCAGCTCCCGGGCAGCCTTGATCTTGCTGAGCACCGCCTTGGAGAGGAAAGGATCCTGTTGCGGTGGAGGTGCTGGCGCAGCAAGCAGCTGCCTGTCCTTAACCTCACCGTAGGTCACTCCAGCCCCCACGCAACGCGGGCAGAGCCAATCACCCTCAGGCACGGCATGGAGAGCAGGTGTGAGACAGTAGGTGTGCCAACCAGTGCCGCAGCCATCACACAGCAGCATGACTGCCTCATCACCCGTGAAGCGGCACACTTCGCACGGGTGATCAATGTGTGGGCGTGCCAGGCCGACATCAATAGTGCCATCCTGGTCAAGCAGGTGGCAAGGAGATAGGTTGGAGATGTGCTCATTGAACTGGGTGCCACACTTGCCCGTGAGCACTGCCACCCCGCTGTCCTTGACTACCACCACCCGATAGATCTCTGGGCGTGCCTCTAGCTGCAGCATGTTGTGCTTGGCAGCCAGGCGGAGATAGACAAAGTCACCTGGTTTGAAGGAGCGGGCTGCTGGCTGGTAGCTGCCGGAGCGAGTCATGGCATACCTCAGCTGGTCCCGGTGCTGAGCGACGGCCTGGTTGTCCATGGCAATGACCATGTTGTCAGTGACAGCAGCTGCACGGTGCATCACCAGCTCGGCAGCCAGCTCTGGGTCGTCAAAGTTGATGGGCTGCTCCACCCGCTCAGCTATGGCTGGGGGAACCACAGGCTTGCGCGCAAACAGCAACTCGTAGGGTGTCATACGGGTGCTTTCCTGGGTGGAACACCTGTACCCCAGAGCAATCATGGGCAGGGCATCATCCCACTGGTCAGTGACACGGTTGCTGGTGCAGTGCTTGCGCAGGCATGCCTTGACAGTTTGCACACATCGCTCAGACAGCCCATTGCTCTGAGGGTGGTTGGCAGAGGTGGTTCTGTGATCGATGAGTGCGCGCTGTAGCAACTCTGCAAAGGCCCCCTGGAACTCTGTGCCCCCGTCAGTGACTACTTCAGCACAGGCACCATAGCGTCCTAGCACGTGATGCGCAAAAGCTGAGGCTGTGGTGGCTGCCTCCTTATTGGGGATGGGGATGATCTCGACCCATTTAGACAAATGCTCAATGCAGACCATGATGTACTTGTGGCCTGAGCGGCTGGGGATGAAAGGACCACAGAGGTCTACACCCCAGCGGTAGAAGAGGGCACGAATGGGTAGGCTGTGCAACTCAGGGGATTTAGCATTGAATGCAGCTTTGACCCTGTCACAGGCGGTGCAACGTGCCACAACAGCCTGAGCATCAGCTGCTAACCCACGCCACCAATAGGTGTGCTGCAGCAGAGCTGCCGTGCGCCTGCCACCAAAGTGCCCAGTGTTGTTGTGCATGGTGGACACTAAGTGTGGGCGCTCAGCAGGAGCAGGGACAATGCGAGTGCTGCCGTCTGCCATGCGCCTAAGCAGCTTGTGGCTGTCCCAGACATAAGCCTGTGCGCGACGCTGTGCCCGACGCTGCTCTGCATGCGGCAACCCAGCAGGCAAGGTGTGGTGCTGAAGCAACTGCATTGTGGCTGTGTCGTCGTGAATGTCACGCTCGGTGTCAGCAACATCAGCAAGCTGGGCAATGACAACTGCTGGCTGCGCAGCTACGGGTGTGGGCAGGACTGGATCAGGTGCTGGGAGAGGCGAGCAGGTCTGGTTGGTGCTGGTGTGAGAGCTGAGTATCAGCTGTGCACCCCCCCCGACAGCGACAACCAGGGCGTGCGAGGCCGTGCAGAGAGAGAGGCAGTTATGTGCATGGTTACGCAGCAGGTTGGCACGATGCAGAGTAGCTGAGATAGCATACAAACTCCCTGCAGTTGTGGCGTCCATGCAGCGCTCCGTGACAGCGTGCCGCTCCTTGGTGGGCTCACGAGGTTTGCCTGCTGCAGTGAGGAGAGCACTTTTCCCCCCAAAGGGCGCAGTGGGGACAGCTGAGACAGGTGAGATAATGTCAACCAGAGAATGAGCAGACTGAGGCTGAGCATGGTGCAGGACAGCACTGAAGTGGTTGGGATCGCACAGGTTGGTCCACCAGGTGCCAGCACCCAGCTGGGCATTCAAACAAAGTGGGGTGCCAATGCTGTTGCAGACCGCTGGGAACTGACTGCGGTAAGCTTGGGAGTGGTGTTGGTGAGTTGTGTTGACAAGGACGTACCCAGGGCGTAGCAGGGGTTGAAGCTGCTGTAAGCAGCCCACCAACCGCATGGTGGAAAGGAAGGTGCTGGATACCGGGCCATGCAGCCCAGCCAGGCTGCCAGGAGTGGGAAGGTGCGGACACTCCCACCCGGCCACAACCAGCCACTGATGTGGACCGCGCGCTCCAGCACGCACCAGGTCGGCGGAAGTGATGGTGCCCACATCCTGGGGCAGAGAGGTGAGTGTAGAGGCATAAGCAGCAGGGGGCAACAGCCCAGGGTAGGTAGCTGACAGCTGAGAAAGACGGTGGGGGATGAGATGCAGGCCGGAAGGAGATGTATCACAGGAGATGTAGCGCAGGATGTGTACACCATTGCGTAGCAGCATCTCTAACCCAGCCCCAAGACCCCCTTGCAGCTCAAGCAGCACCACCCCTTCTGCTGCCACTGCCGGAAAGAAAGAGGAAGCCACACATGTGGTGTTGATGGCAAGTGGCATGCGCACAGCGCAAGAGTCAGGTAAGCCAGAAGTGACTCCCAACTGGGCTGTGGCGGGGGAGGTAGCAATGAGAATGTGCTGAGCTGCTCGGACCCAGCTGGTGGCACGGTGAGTGAGAGTGTGGTAAGCGGTGGAAGGATAGGAAGAGGGTGTGTTGGATTCGTGGTGATAAGCATCTGTCACACTTCCCTGGTTGCCGAGCAGGAGGTCGTCAGAGGTGATGGCGGCCAGGGCAGCTGAAAGGGTAGGTGTGGGCAGGTTAGGAGGGCTGGTGGTGGCAGCGCCACGCATGAGAGAGGCAAGGGCAGGAGGAGGGTCGAGGCAGGCGCCAGTGGAATCCGCGCAGGTGGGCCTGGGGAAGCGTGACAGGGAGTCAGCATACTGGTGGGTAACCCCGGGACGGTGTTTGACGGTAAAGTCGTACTCTTGCAGCTGCATGGCCCAGCGGGCCACCTGGCCAGAGTGGTGTTGCCCAGACATCAGCCAAGACAAAGGCTGGTGGTCAGTGACAATGGTAAAGTGCCTGCCATGAAGGTAGAAGCGGAGGGTTTTGACAGCCCACACCACAGCTAGCATCTCGCCCGTGTAGCTGGCATAGTTGCGCTCATGCACGTTGCAGCTGCGGCTGCAGCAAGCCACCATGTACTCATCCCCGTTGGTGTCCACCTGCCCTAAGATACCCGCACAGCCCTCCCGAGACCAGTCAGTGTGCAGGACAAGGGGGCGCTCAGGGTCAAAGCGGCGCAGCACTAAGCCAGGAGTGCAAATCCTGTCTTTGAGTGTGCTGTAGGCGGCCTGCTGCTCACTACCCCAACACCACGCCACCCCTTTCCTTGTGAGAGAGGTGATGGGGGCAGCAATGATGCTGAAGTCAGGAATGTAGCAGCGATAGTAGTTGAACACACCCATGGCTGTGCGAAGGCTGGATACATCAGTGGGGGCAGGCATGTCACGCAGCGCCTGGCACTTTGCCTGAGTGGGGGTAAGCCCATGGACGGAGACGTCATGGCCGAGGTATTCCACACGGTCAGCGGCCAGGATAGTCTTCTCAGGGTGCGCGAACATGCCAATGGTCTGCAACATCTGCAGCAGGGCCTGCACGTGCTCACAGTGTGCCTCAAAGCTGTCACTGTACACAAGCACATCATCAATGAAGGCCATGCAGCAATGGGACAGGCTGGCGCTGGTGATGGCTGCGTCCATGACACGTTGGTACTCAGCGCTGGCATTTTTCAGCCCAAACGGCATGCGAGTGTAGCAGTACAGGCGGTTGCGTGCCCAGAACGCAGTTTTGAGCTGGTCATTAGGGTGCACAGGGATTTGCAAGAACCCTGAGCGCATATCCAGCTTGCTGAACCACCTGGCGCTGCCCACCCTGGCAAACATCTCCTCTGGCAGAGGCAACCCATACCGGTCAGACTTGGTGGCGTCGTTGAGCCGTCGGAAGTCAATGCAGAACCGGGTGTCTGTCCACTGCCCCTGGGCATCTTTCTTCATGGGCAGGGTGGGTGCCGAGGCATAGTCGCACGGGCCAGTGACGGGCTGGATGATGCCTGCCTCCTCCAGCTCCTTGACCTTCTTGTCCGTCACTTGCAGCTCCAGGTCAGAATAGCGGCGGGGCTTGGTGATGATGGGATCTGTGGTGGACAGCTCAATGCGAAAAGCACCGCGTGGGCCCTTGTAACCAGTGAGGTCACTCAGAGAATGAGCAAAAGCACCTGGATGAGCTGCAACCAGAGCCGCCATGCGATGTGCTTGCTGTTGGGATAGAGCCGCATGCTGAGCCAACAACACACCATTGGGCAGCTGGGTGTATTGTTGTGGGGAGGGATTGACAGCAGGACCATCAGGCAGCACCATGGTGATGGCAGAGCAGGAGATGGCAGGTGAGCACATGCCCGGCACAGGGGGCGGCAGGCAAGACACCATGGAGGGCAGCCAGAAGAGGAAGAGGAGAGAGAGAACCAACCGCAGCGGTGAGAGAGACCCCCATGCCACTTCCCTGGTGGAGCGCTGCGGCGTAGGTGGAGGGGATGCGCGCAGCGGAGGCATGGGAGGAACTTGCGGTGGTGGGGCCGTGGTCAGTGGGATGGCGGAGCGCCGGGCTGCACCGGTGCCCACAGCCAGGTGGGATGCTGAAGGCTGCGGTGCGCTGGTTGGCATAGACATGCGCCGAGCTGCAGGGTCTAGTGCTGAGGAGGGGACAGAAATGACAGCTGCCCCTCCCCCCCTGCGGGTGACTGGCTGGGCTGGGCTGCGCACCGGTTTCACCCCTGATCCTGCTGGTATGGGTGCATCACCGGCGGCCACCCTGCTCAAGGCGCCCTCTACAGCTGCTAGGTCACCCCCACGGCTGACTGCGCTGGGTGTGGTGGTGCCAGACGCTGCAAGAGGTGTCCCCACTTGCGCATGCACCAAAGGCGAGGTGTGAATCATGGCAGAGGCGGTGCCGCTGGTTGCACAGGGCTGAACCTGGCTGTGGGACACGGCAGTGCAGGCCACAAGCAGCTGGCTGCTGCCCATGGGCGCTGAGTATAGGAGGGGAAGGCAGCCTTTGGGCCCAGTGACTGGCAGTAAGTGAGACGTCTCCATGGCTGTGCAGCCGGGGGCAATAAGAGAACTGCCGGTCGTACACATCGCACACGCCCTTGGTCTGCGAGAGGAAGTTGGCTCCAAGCAGCAGGTCGTAAGCAAGGGGGCTACCAGGAGGCATGACAATGGCCTCCAGGTCGTGCACCATGGCATGGGGAGTGCCATAGCTGAGACTCACGCGCAGGGTGGCAACCTGGGTGGCTAAGGCCTCTGCACCACTCGCAGTGGACAAGCGACGGCTGCAAGGGGTGAGGGGCAGGTTCAGCGCGGCTGCACACTCATGGGAAATGAGGCAGCTGTCACTGCCCCCGTCCAGCATGACACCCTGGAGCAGATGCAGCTGGCCCTCACTGTCAGCCACTGCACACCCTGACTGCACCGTGACGTTGGAGAAGTAGGTGAGGTGTTGGTTGGGCACGGCGGTGTGGCAGGCAGCACGCACAGCGGCCGCTCGTGGAGGTTCAGCAGCGATGTGAGCAGCAGTGTCAACAGGTGCGACACTGGGCGAGAGGTGTTGCTCAATACGCGTCACACGCTGAGCAAGGTGCTGCAGCTGCACAGATAGCTCCTGCAGGCCGGGCTGGGTGGCAAACACAGAGCCCATGGTGGGGGTGGTGGCTGGGGCAGCAGGAGGAGCAGGGGCTGCAGTTTTAGGCAGGGTGTGGGTGGCACCAGCAGGCAGGGCTGCAGACATAGGCGTGAATGGCACTGCTCTGGCTGCATTAGCTGTGATGATGCAGAAGCTGCCATGCTCAGGGTAGGAGAGGGGCTGCACTGACATGTCCCATGCACCCAACCCGGACACCTCTGCTGACACGGTGTGGGCTCGAGCAGGACCTGACAGGCTGGGGGAAGGAGCTGCTTGCATGTGGGGGTACAGCTTGAAGCAACGCTCAGGGCATGGTAGCGCTTGTGGCAGTAGCTGCAGGTGTGCTGCGCATGGGCTGGGGCATCAGGCACATACCCCCTGTCCGGCAGAGGCGTGCGTTGCCTAGGGTCAGTGATGACGCGGGACACCACACTGCCAGCCGGGTGCGCAGCCACGGCATGCGCTGCGCGCGGAGCACTTCCACCAATGACTCTCTGCTGCTCATGAGGTGGCATCGCCTGGAACTGCCTGCACTCAGCCAAATCATGGCCAGCATAGGGGTGGAGAGGGCAGGTCTTGGCAGGCCGCGAGCGCTGGGTCTGCATGGGCGCATGCTGCATGGGTGCACTACGCAAGGCAGGCTGAGGCATGGCTGCATAACCCAGCTGCATTGGTGGCGCAGCAAAAGCTTGGGACATGGGCATGACAGATGGCAACGGCTGCTGCATGGCAGGGTGCGACATTGGGTAACCCATTTGCTGCATGGGCTGCTGCAAGTGATGTGGCATGGGCTGCGGCATGGGCTGTGGCATGGGCTGCCGGGCACGCTGGCGATGCGGGGGCTGAGGCAGCGCCCGAGCTTGAAGCTCAGCCAACTGCTGCCGCAACAGGAGCACCTCCTCTGACACTGGGTCCTGCTCTGCGCGTAGCGGTGGGCGATCAGCAACGGCAGGCACATAACGCATGCTGTCAAGCGAGTTCTCATGCGCTGCACTGACTGCATGCAAGGCAGCTCTGAAGGCGCGCTGATCCTGCCGGTCCTCTGCATCCGGCACAGCCTGGTGGAATAGGCGGACAGCCTCGTCCCTGAGCTTGGTGCGCTGCTCCTGGCGCATGGTGGGCACTTGCAGGCAATGGGAGAAGAGGTGGTTGATGGCAGTGAAGTGGGTTAGTGTGCCACGCCTGATGGCCTCATTCACAGCGCTCTCAAAGGCTGTGGCGAAAGCCTTAGCGCTGCTGCACCCTTTGCCCCCTAGCACGAGAGCTGGGTCTAGGCCTGCCTGGTGGCTGGGTGGGTCTATCAGCTGCTCCTCCACCAGGTCTAGCAAGGCCTCTAATGCCTCTGCCCTGTCAGCCTCGTTGCCCCAGCCATCTACCAGCTGCTCATAAGCATCTGCAATGGACTGAAAGAACACGCCATCCATGGCAGAGCTGGCCAGCAGGTGATGGAACGCATTCACCGGTATGTGGAGGTTGAGGCCTAGGTACGCCCGCAGCTTGAGGCTGAAAGCTCTGAAGGCCAGGCGGGAAGTGCCTGTAAGCTCTGGCACCGCCATGGAGACGAGCGCCATGGGTTGTACTGCTCGGCTGCTGCGGGTTGGGGTTGGGGCTGGTTCCTGGGGCGGTGCTGCTGCGTCGAAGACTGGGTTGTCCGTGGAGCTGTACGGTCCGTTAAGCTCCAACGGTGTGCCCAGTACAGGCGGCTGAGTTATGGCAGCCACCTCGCGCAAGCACGAATGCGGATGTAAGCGCTAGTGCACTGGGCGAACGTGTTAAAGAAACACGCACCGCGGAGCTACGGCTGGCTGCAGCCTGAACACCCCGGAGTGCCCAGGACTGCAGCCGAAGTGAAGATGTTGACGCCCAGACGTCCGTCTGTCGACAGCTGAAGGCAATTGATAACCTTCCTCCGGGGAAAAGAGCTTAGAAGAAATGTAAGATAGCAAACGAAATGAGTAAGGACGCCTCGACTAGCAGCAAGCAAGGCAAAGCTGATACCCGTCACCAGTATGGTGCCGGCCTTCAGATGCCGATGGCAGTGAGCTGAGAATACCTCCAGACTTGGGTGCCCGTGATTACATCGGACAGCTGGTAAGGTCTTCTAAGCTGCCGCCGCAGCATCCCAATCCACTACAAATACCCAACCCCCATGCAACCATGTCAGAACTATTATGCAAGTCGCAGGATACACACACAAATCCATCCACAGTGACCAGGTCACATCAACCATCATCCACTAATCACCATCTACCGTGATACAACCGCCTGTCATGCTTGCATGGCTCGTCCATGTCACGCATTCCGCACAGTCACGCTCATGGTTGTGACAGACTAGACACCCCCTCCAGCTATGACCCGCTATATGTTTTCAACCATTGAACAACAGCCTGGGCTCACACGAATCTTTTGTAGCATACTCATCAACGCGTCCATGGCACCATGCAACTCAATCATTGGGTTTGTATGTGACAAGATGGACCGCTTACAAGGTACACATGCTGATGGCTACAGGTGCATGAGGAGCCGACTGAGCTTGGCTGACCACTCCGCCACATGGCCACCACCAACACACCTTAACCCACCATCTCCCAACCTCGTCTACCCCGCCCAGCTCCCAGTAGCCCCTCATCCCAGCCCTCCTTCTCCTCGCCTCCTACCTCTCCCCAACCTCTCCTTCACCCATCTCCGTATCCATCACCCCCCATCACCCTGACCACCGAGCCAAGCCCGTAGCCCCGCTCAGCATCTCACCCACCCACCTCTCAATCCCTAACCATGAAGAGAACCAAGAAGAGATTAAGCAAGGCCAAGAGTGCTCAGCTCTATGCACTCAACAAGTCGCCAAGGGCTGGCTATCTGCATTGCCCTAACAACATCAAGGCTGCAGCTTGTACGGCACAAGCGACAAACCGTGATCTGCAGGCTGAGGAGCAGCGGCTGCGGGATGTGGAGCAGTCCCTCAGCGGCAGAAGGGTCAGTCTCCACCATGGGCTGTCACCCTTAGCCAGTTGCTCCAGGACAACAGCCTGCTGCTCAGGCTCAGCGTGGTGGCAGTGGTTGGGGAGAGCTTCTTGGTGCCCGAGCTCATGTGGGCCAGCAAGGATGACGGCCTGCACGCTTTTGAGCTCTACCGCCACACCCAGGATGTGCTAGCTCGTCTGGGGACCTGGGACACATTGCCCCTTCTAGCAGGTCTGCATAGCCAGCTGCAACACTTGGTGCCAGCAGATAAGCGCGAGCAGCAGAAGCAGCAACTTGCGACCTATTTGCAGGAGCACTGTGGTGCTATGTGGACTTACTACCAGCATCATGTGCAGCCTTAAATGGCCTTGCCCCACCTCTTCGCTGCTCTCGGCAGCTCAGACCAAGCTACGCGCATGGAAGTGGCGATTGATGTGGTGTATCATGCCGAGCTACGGCTGCCGCCGCCTGACAATGGGCAGCAGCAGCAGCAGCAGCAGCAGCAGCAACATCAGATGCAGCAGCAGCAGCAACAGCAGCAGCAGCAAGAGGAGCCTTATGGCACTTGGCGTCAATATGCATCTGACATTCGTGCCATGGCTGTGAACGGCGACCCTGGCAGCCCCGCATTGCGCCTTCACCTCGAACAGTACTACCTTGCCAGCCCCATCTCCAATGCCCCAGTGGAGTCCTTGTTGCAGCTGCTGAAGCATGGTGGAGGCAGGTACATGGAGCTGCCAGCTTTGCTGCAGCTGATGTCCCTGCGCACATGCAAGGAGGCCATTAAGACGGTGGATGTTAATGATTTGCAGCAGCGTATGGGTCAGCTCCGTGCTGAACTGCGGCGTAAGGAGGATGCCACAGCTGCAGCACAGCGGTCAGCAAAAGCAGA
This sequence comes from Haematococcus lacustris, assembly GCA_030144725.1. NCBI lineage: Eukaryota > Viridiplantae > Chlorophyta > Chlorophyceae > Chlamydomonadales > Haematococcaceae > Haematococcus > Haematococcus lacustris. The sequence continues at coordinate 7,648,177 of JASKMD010000014.1, read as the reverse complement.
GCGCCAGATCACAGATGCAGCGCACAAGGTCGGGAGAGTTGTGATTAATGTGGGTGACCATGCGTGCCAAGAGCGGCTTGCAGCGGCCCATGCCCTTGCCTTTGGGGGGCGTGATTATGGCCACACAACTGTCGAGGAGGCAATGAAGATGACAGGAAAGCAGCTTCAGTCATACCTCCAGTTTCACAAGCAGGAGGTACAGAGCCATGTGTGCACCCACATCCGTGGGAAGCTCGCCGCAGCTGCGCCCCCTCAGCAGCAGCTGACACCTGCAGGCACCATCCCTGAGCTGGCTGTGCCTGCTGGTGCACCCCCTCAGCAGCAGCAACAGCTGGCAGCGGCAAGCATGTCACGTAAGCGTGAGGCACCTGCAGCTAACAAGTCGAGGGCAGCAAAGCAAGGTGAGACAACACCACGTACTGCACCTAGCACCTTGTTAAGCGTAGTAGAGCAGCCGGTAATGCACTTGCGCCAGCAGCAGCTCCAAATGCTAGTAGTGGTTTCCAGTCGTCACGACTGCCGTCGTCAGGTCCACATGCCAAAAGCTAATCATGTTCCGACTGCTGCTGCGCGTTGTTGCAGGTGGCAGCAACAACGGTGTGGCGAAGCGTGCTAGTGTGGCGCGCCTCGCATGAGGCAAAATCGCATGAATTCAAATGTCGATCTTTGGCACCGCTGAGAGCGAGATAGTTTTTGCTGCGTCGGCCATCTCGTAGCTTTGAGTCTCCTCTGTTTAAAGCACTGTTTACATGTATTTTTGACTGGTTGGCTGCGGAGATACGGGCTTCCTATCACAGGGGGGTGGTTTTCAGGTAGTTGGGAACGCCTGAGCGAGAGTGACATGTGTATCATGCCATGAGCCAAATCAACAAACAATCCGATTGCCCCTTACAAAGGGGATGTGTGTGCGCTAGAGTGTGCATAGGGTAGGGCTCTAGCGAATTAGTTAGGGACACGTAGGGTAGGTCCCGACTCCTAGGTTAGGGACACACACCGGTCTCTCACTGCTGTGGAGAAGTGAAGGGGGCTCCACAGGAGGATAGGGATACAACATTGTTGATACATCCATTCAGATATGTCTACTGTCATACAGGTAGTTGTATGGCAGAGCTGAAAGGCAGTCGGTATCCCAACGGCAAGACAGGCGACCCGCTGCCCAGCCTCACCCCTAGCCGCCGTTGCTCAGCCCTGCCCCACCCCCTCCCAGCCCCACCTGCTCCACCCCCTCCCAGCCCCTCCCACCCCCTCCCAGCCTTGCGTTGCCCCTTCCCTCCCTGCCTAGCCCTGCCCCACCCAATCACAGCCCTGCCCCACCCCATCCCATCCCTGCCCCACCCCCTCCCAGCCCTGCCCCACCCCCAAGGGGTGAAAGGCAATAGAAAGTATGAGTGACATCTCGACAGAGTGATGCTGTTTCCAATTCTAAATCCAAGTCTCTCTCCAACACATTTGAACCAGTTTAAATGTTGGTTTGTAGACATTCTCTACTTTCACAAACAGTTAGTAGAAGAGAACTCTAAGGAATAGTACGGTAAGCGGTCCTTTCTAAACATGTGAGCTATTGCAAAAGCCTAGCGTTCGCTGCATGTCGGAGTCTCCCAACTCTGATAATGGCTTTTACACAACCTTGTCATGCATGTCGCGGTGCCGGGACGTGTGCGATTGGCGTAGCACCGTGCGGCATGCGATGAACGCCTAGTCTGCGAACGCCCGTAATGCCAAAAACCCCGTAAACGAAAAAAGTGCGGCCACCAACAGCCGGTCTTTCTCACGGCATCGCGCAGCGCAAGTCAGCTATGGGAGTGCTTCGCAATACTGTGGTTGCCTCTTAACGCTGTGATTCCTCCCGGCTCAATCAACCCGACATTGTTTCCTTAATGTAGGCGCGCACATGGTCCGTTTTCTATGGGGGTGTTGAGCCCAGACGGTCTTAAAGCTCAGAAATGGATGTAGACGCGCACCCAGTTCTACTTCTGTGGAGGCTTACTCGTTGATGGTCCTAACGACCCTATACCTTCCACTTAAGGTAAACACTGACTGTGCAAGCATGTGCAGCCTACACCAAGCTTGCTATGTGGCTGTTGATGAGTATGTCGTATGAAGCAGAATGACCCGCCCTTGCTACCGCTCTCAATGTCGACAAAGCATAAGTAATCAGGTATAGCATATAAGCATAGCTACCCCAACACCATCTTTGCTTGCTAAGTACACAGAAAGGTTCCTAATCTGGTTAACTTTTGGCGTCTCAGACCCATTGCTGCTCCATTTCGGTACTAATGTGATAGCCAAGCGCATAGCCGTGCAGCCCTTCACTACATCTCTCCACAGTGCCCTTGATTGTCTCCATATGCCCACCCGCAGCAAAGATGTGACATGTTTAAGTACCATACCCCTCAAAATCCAGTTTTACATTGAAAGTCTCCTCACGTGGGCATGTCGTTGCTTTTGTCCACCTACTTGGAGGTTGGCACCACAACTTTTGTAGAGGCTGCTACCCATCCCAATGCCCCTATCAAAGCTAGCAGCTTGTCATAAACATGATCACGTGGCAGTCTAGAGACACTCAAAGTTGTGCATATGGACATGCAAGCATGCTACTTGCAAGATCGCTTGCTGGCCTTTGCAGCTTTCTTGGCTGCCTCAGCAACCACCTCATGCTTGAAACAGAACCTATCCTCTGCTGGGAAAACGTAAGCTGGGCTGCGGTTGGGCTGATGGCTGAGCTGCAACACGCAACATTGCGGCGTCGACTGTCAAGGGGACCCAGGGTTTGAAGGCTGGTTGTTGCTTGCCACCCTCCATGCTGGCTGCTGCTAATGCTAGCATGTTATCCTTGTCTGGGGGAAATATGCCAGTCTTCTCGAATGCCCGTTGTAGTGGCTGCATGGAGGAGCCCACAGAGTAGTGCAATGACAGGCCTTGCCGTCGCATGAACCCCTAGCGCCATTTCTTGCCATGGGCCTTCCCCTTAAAAGGGTCCACTTTGCCTTTGCGCTCCGTGACCCGTTGCGTCATCCTCACGGCTGCAAGCAATGCTGTCTTGGTGACTCCCACACCCTCACTATCGAGTCCCGCAGCTGCTCCTCTTCCACAGCTGACAGAGCTGTTGGGCGCCCACGTTTTGCAATCACCCCACCCCGCTTGATGACTATGTGGAGGGTGGTGTATGGAACGCCATGTTCCCGGGCCACAGCTGCCATGGATGGCTGTGGCTGCCCCCTCTTGACCTTCATGTAAGCATTAGCAGCTGCCAAGAGCCTTTTGGCTCTTTCGCCTGTGCTGTCTTGAGCCAAGCTGCACTGTCGAGAAGCACCAGTGGTCAGTTTGGCCATAAGGGCTGGTGGTGTTCGGTAGGACCTGGGCGCATGAGGCCGGAAAAATGACATGAGAGCTGAGAGAGAATATTTTCAACGCAAGAACGCGGCCAAAGGGTAGCAATAAACCAAAGCGCACCAACTGCGCTACATTGGGTACCCACCAAGGTGTCTAGAAGGGCCGCGCTCGCATAGTATTTTGAATGGTATTTCGTCGCGCTAGTGCACGCGAGACCTTAACGGCCGGTTGGGTTCAAACGGGCGTAACCGGCGGCGGCAGCCACATCTCAGCCGACAAAACGCGATAGTCTGCCACGAACCGACCCACAACGTCCTCATAACCTCTAACGACCGTGTTTATTAGGAGGCATGCGTGTTGAAGAGCGGAAATGGGAGAACGGCCAGTATAAGCCTACCGTAGGTACCGTTAGGTTCGTAAAATAGACTATAAATAGACTAGATATAGTACTAGTCGAAATAGTACTATTGTTGACTAGAGTAGAGATAGTCTAGTCGCTCCATGCAAAAAAAGAATCCTTGCCCTCGGCGATTGCAGAGCTATCATCAGCCTTGACTTGTGCCGCAGTCTGCCCTGGCAGCAAATGCTTGCTGAAGCGCACCACCATGCTGATTCCATCTTGCTCCTGATCCCCGATGAGTCTCTCAAACGGAGGGAGCTGCCAGGGGGTGCGGGAGGGAGCTGCCAGCTCTTCGCCCGTCGCTCTGCAAACCGCTTTAGCACCCCATGCGCAAAGGGTTAAGCTGCTCCCCTTGGCAGAGACTGCACCCAGGTCAGGGGAGCATCTGGCTAAGGTACACAGAGGCTGGCCTAAACCTGATAGATTTGATAGCATTCTCGGTGCTGCTGGCCAAGGAATGTGCACCGGTCGCCAAGAAGCACACAGCCATGCAGCATACGTTGCCCTCTGTGTGCTGTGCCCTTGCTCATCTTCTTTCACTCAGTGGTTGCTGAGATATGGTGATATAAAGTCAGCTACCCCTTAAACCCCAGTTTTGCAGCCAAGTTGTCTTAATGCTGATATGCTGCAACTGCAACAAATCCAGGGGACACAAGCACCTGCAACTCTCAACGCAGCTACACCATACCCCTGTGCCCCCACTAGGTCACTCAGGTCGTTAAAAACATGGGCATGAGGCTGATGGCAGTCCCTCAAAGTTGTGTGCATGGGCATGTCAGCATGCTACTTGAAATTTCACTTGCTCTTCTTCACGGCCTTCTTGGCTGCCTCAGCAACCACCTCATGCTTGAAATAGAACCTATCCTCTGCTGGAAAACGTAAGCTGGGCTGCAGTTGGGCTGATCGCTGTGCTGCAACACGCAACATTGCGGCGTCGACTGTCAAGGGGACCCAGGGTTTGAAGGCTGGTTGCTGCTTGCCACCCTCCATGCTGGTTGCTGCTGCTGCTAGCATGTTATCCTTGTCTGGGGGGTTTAAGCCACTTCTAGAGTGCACGCTCTTTTCAAATGCCGCCCGACATGTATTGTTATCAGTGTTTAATTATATACTTCAAGTAAATAATAATAATCAATTACCGCATGAACCCCTGGCGCCATTTCTTGCCAGGGGCCTTCCCCTTAAAGGGGTCCACTTTGCCCTTGCGCTTCGTGACCCGCTGCGTCGTCCTCACGGCTGCCAGCAGTGCTGTCTTGGTCACCCCCACACCCTGCTGCTGGGCCCCCACCACCATGTCCCTGAGCTGCTGCTCCGCTACAGCTGACAAAACTGTTGGCCGCCCCCGTTTTGCAACCACCCCACCCCTCTTGATGACCCCGTGGAGGGTGGCATAGGGGACGCTGAACTGTTGGGCCAGGGCAGCGATGGACGGCTGTGGCTGGCCCAGCTTAGGCTTGAGGTAGGCCCAAGCAGCTTCGGAGAGCCTGCTGGCTCTATCGCCTGCGCTGCTGGAAGCCTTGGTGGACTGCCCAGCAGCCCCAGTGGTCAGTTTGGCCATTGGGGTCGGTGGTGTGCGGTGGGATCTGGGCTCATGAGGCCATGGATCAACAGGATCAACCCAGCCAACGCGAATTTTGCCGCAAGGCCGCGGCCTGAGCGAACGAGCAAACGGGGCGCAAAGGCTGCGCCACATCGGGCACCTACCGAGGTGTCTAGAAGGGGCTGACTCGCGCGCGTTGTGTAGGGGTGTCCGCCTCGAACTTGTGGATGTAGTCACAGATGGGCTGCAGTTGACGGATGACCTCTCTGGGAGCAGGGCGGGGCGGGGCGGGGCGGGGCGGGGCGGGGCGGGGCGGGGCGGGGCGGGGCGGGGCGGGGCGGGGCGGGGCGGGGCGGGGCGGGGCGGGGCGGGGCGGGGCGGGGCGGGGCGGGGCGGGGCGGGGCGGGGCGGGGCGGGGCGGGGCGGGGCGGGGCGGGGCGGGGCGGGGCGGGGCGGGGCGGGGCGGGGCGGGGCGGGGCGGGGCGGGGCGGGGCGGGGCGGGGCGGGGCGGGGCGGGGCGGGGCGGGGCGGGGCGGGGCGGGGCGGGGCGGGGCGGGGCGGGGCGGGGCGGGGCGGGGCGGGGCGGGGCGGGGCGGGGCGGGGCGGGGCGGGGCGGGGCGGGGCGGGGCGGGGCGGGGCGGGGCGGGGCGGGGCGGGGCGGGGCGGGGCGGGGCGGGGCGGGGCGGGGCGGGGCGGGGCGGGGCGGGGCGGGGCGGGGCGGGGCGGGGCGGGGCGGGGCGGGGCGGGGCGGGGCGGGGCGGGGCGGGGCGGGGCGGGGCGGGGCGGGGCGGGGCGGGGCGGGGCGGGGCGGGGCGGGGCGGGGCGGGGCGGGGCGGGGCGGGGCGGGGCGGGGCGGGGCGGGGCGGGGCGGGGCGGGGCGGGGCGGGGCGGGGCGGGGCGGGGCGGGGCGGGGCGGGGCGGGGCGGGGCGGGGCGGGGCGGGGCGGGGCGGGGCGGGGCGGGGCGGGGCGGGGCGGGGCGGGGCGGGGCGGGGCGGGGCGGGGCGGGGCGGGGCGGGGCGGGGCGGGGCGGGGCGGGGCGGGGCGGGGCGGGGCGGGGCGGGGCGGGGCGGGGCGGGGCGGGGCGGGGCGGGGCGGGGCGGGGCGGGGCGGGGCGGGGCGGGGCGGGGCGGGGCGGGGCGGGGCGGGGCGGGGCGGGGCGGGGCGGGGCGGGGCGGGGCGGGGCGGGGCGGGGCGGGGCGGGGCGGGGCGGGGCGGGGCGGGGCGGGGCGGGGCGGGGCGGGGCGGGGCGGGGCGGGGCGGGGCGGGGCGGGGCGGGGCGGGGCGGGGCGGGGCGGGGCGGGGCGGGGCGGGGCGGGGCGGGGCGGGGCGGGGCGGGGCGGGGCGGGGCGGGGCGGGGCGGGGCGGGGCGGGGCGGGGCGGGGCGGGGCGGGGCGGGGCGGGGCGGGGCGGGGCGGGGCGGGGCGGGGCGGGGCGGGGCGGGGCGGGGCGGGGCGGGGCGGGGCGGGGCGGGGCGGGGCGGGGCGGGGCGGGGCGGGGCGGGGCGGGGCGGGGCGGGGCGGGGCGGGGCGGGGCGGGGCGGGGCGGGGCGGGGCGGGGCGGGGCGGGGCGGGGCGGGGCGGGGCGGGGCGGGGCGGGGCGGGGCGGGGCGGGGCGGGGCGGGGCGGGGCGGGGCGGGGCGGGGCGGGGCGGGGCGGGGCGGGGCGGGGCGGGGCGGGGCGGGGCGGGGCGGGGCGGGGCGGGGCGGGGCGGGGCGGGGCGGGGCGGGGCGGGGCGGGGCGGGGCGGGGCGGGGCGGGGCGGGGCGGGGCGGGGCGGGGCGGGGCGGGGCGGGGCGGGGCGGGGCGGGGCGGGGCGGGGCGGGGCGGGGCGGGGCGGGGCGGGGCGGGGCGGGGCGGGGCGGGGCGGGGCGGGGCGGGGCGGGGCGGGGCGGGGCGGGGCGGGGCGGGGCGGGGCGGGGCGGGGCGGGGCGGGGCGGGGCGGGGCGGGGCGGGGCGGGGCGGGGCGGGGCGGGGCGGGGCGGGGCGGGGCGGGGCGGGGCGGGGCGGGGCGGGGCGGGGCGGGGCGGGGCGGGGCGGGGCGGGGCGGGGCGGGGCGGGGCGGGGCGGGGCGGGGCGGGGCGGGGCGGGGCGGGGCGGGGCGGGGCGGGGCGGGGCGGGGCGGGGCGGGGCGGGGCGGGGCGGGGCGGGGCGGGGCGGGGCGGGGCGGGGCGGGGCGGGGCGGGGCGGGGCGGGGCGGGGCGGGGCGGGGCGGGGCGGGGCGGGGCGGGGCGGGGCGGGGCGGGGCGGGGCGGGGCGGGGCGGGGCGGGGCGGGGCGGGGCGGGGCGGGGCGGGGCGGGGCGGGGCGGGGCGGGGCGGGGCGGGGCGGGGCGGGGCGGGGCGGGGCGGGGCGGGGCGGGGCGGGGCGGGGCGGGGCGGGGCGGGGCGGGGCGGGGCGGGGCGGGGCGGGGCGGGGCGGGGCGGGGCGGGGCGGGGCGGGGCGGGGCGGGGCGGGGCGGGGCGGGGCGGGGCGGGGCGGGGCGGGGCGGGGCGGGGCGGGGCGGGGCGGGGCGGGGCGGGGCGGGGCGGGGCGGGGCGGGGCGGGGCGGGGCGGGGCGGGGCGGGGCGGGGCGGGGCGGGGCGGGGCGGGGCGGGGCGGGGCGGGGCGGGGCGGGGCGGGGCGGGGCGGGGCGGGGCGGGGCGGACCAGTGTCAGGGCGTCTTCTAGGTACTTGTTTCCTCACCTGTGAGCATAGCAATAATGGGACAATAACACAATTGAGCTTGCATGCAGACCTTGTTGAAGGGGATCTCCGCACATATAAAGAACACATGGAATCTCTGCCAGAACTGCTCCACAACACAGGGAGGCAGCTCCGTACCATTCCTGCACTTCGTGATTGCTGACAAGGCAGCTCTGCTCCTGCTGTTGCTGCTGTTGCTGCTGCATCCGCTGTCGTGTCCGTACGTTGTCGCTTGGGCTTGTTCATTTGTGGTAGACATGTATTGGACTGGTCACAATCGCCGCAAAAGGCTTTGCAAACGCTCCGTCCTTGAAACTCATAGATCTAAGATGAGAAGCGCTTGCTGTAGGTGCTATCTCGAAGCTTGGTCTGCTCCCTGCTTGGTCATGTTCCCAGCTTCCTCTTTGGCTGCGTGCCGCCCGATGGGCCAACAGCTGCCGCCATCGGAGTTCGTCGACTAAGGACGCGGGCAATCCTTTGGTCGGCAGATCAGCAACTGATACTGATTGCAACTATAGCACTATAGCAACTGATACTGATTGCTCTTAAGACTAGCACGACGTGTCTGGCGAGTTGATGTACGCCCCATTGCCATTGATTTGGTGACGTGCTGATTTGGTGACGTAATAGTCGACTACCGTACTATCTCTTTGGATTCGCGAGGTTCCAATTATAAATACCTGCCAACTACCCACAGACGGCAAAGCAGTCCATCGCACCATTTAAGCAGGTCAAATTATTGTTTGACACTTCGCGGTTTAGTACAAAATTACATTGTTTACTTGTTCGTGACTTCTCGAGGCAATAAAAGCAATTCGTGGACGCGAAGCGAAAGAGAGAGTACGGTAGTCTACACTATTTACTATCTCTAATCTATACTATTTACTAGTTGGACATAGAGATGTCTATTTGGGAACCTTATTGATAAACCTACACTGGTTGGACAATTCTGCTCAATCATGAGCGTTAGATAATGCACGGTAGATGAAATACGTAGTAGATGATTGGCGGTCCGAGAGCATTATGCGAAATCCCTTTCCATTACGAGAAAATCACAAATCGTTATATACCCGTAAATATCAGATTATCCAGAGGTCGGGACGTGTGAGGGCTGTTACGGGGTTGATTATCACAATTACAGCTTTCAGCAGAGGAAAAAAAAAGCGCACCACCCGAAACTCAACAAATCAGCACCCTAGAACTTACAATGCAATGCTCTAACCCTGCCACACGCAATTATTTGCTTACATAAATAAAGACAGATTACGTCCAGGTGAAGCAATCTGCACAAAACGCCATTGGCGACAATGATGGCGACAGGAGCAGTCTGCCCAGGGCGATTGAGCGTTGAGCAAAACAAATAGGGAGCAGGTCGGGCAGCTAGGGTTAAGCATAATGAGGCATGGGCGGCAGCTAGAGGAACATGACGCGTCCGGCAGCAGCCACATGCACTAGTACCTAGGCAATGAGGGGCAGTAGGCTGCACGGAAGGGCGGCAGCCAGGGGTAACAGCGTCAGCAGTCGGCAGCAGCTGAGCGCATCACGTGGCATGGGCAGCAGCTAGGGCAACATGCCGCGTCCAGCAGCAGCCACATGCACTAGTACCTAGGCAATGAGGGGCAGTAGGCCGCACAGAAAGGGCAGCAGCCAGGGGTAGCTGCGTCAGCAGTCAGCAGCAGCTGAGCGCAGCACGTGGCATGGGCAACAGCTAGGGCAACATGCCGCGTCCAGCAGCAGCCACATGCACTAGTACCTAGGCAATGAGGGGCAGTAGGCCGCACGGAACGGGGCAGCCAGAGGTAACAGCGTCAGCAGTCAGCAGCAGCTGAGCGCAGCACGTGGCATGGGCAGCAGCTAGGGCAACATGCCGCGTCCAGCAGCAGCCACATTCACTAGTACCTAGGCAATGAGGGGCAGTAGGCCGCAGGGAAGGGCAACAACCAGGGGTAACAGCGGCAGCAGCTGGGCGAAGCACGCGGCATGGGCAGCAGCCCGAGCAACATGACACATCCGGCAGCAACCATATGCATTTGTAACTAAGCAATAAGAGACAGTATGCCGCAGGGAAGGGCAGCAGCCAGGGGTAACAAGGTCACAGTAGGCAGCAGGGGTAGGGGCATGATGCAGGCAACTACATAGGGTGAAACATGTGGCCAGGGCAGCAGCTAGGTAGGGCTATATGACTTGCGTGACAGCTTTCGCACAAAGCTGAGTGATGGCAGAAGCAGCAGCATCTGCCTATTGCCCAAGGCCCACCCGTTAGAGACCCCAAAACGCGGAGCCCAAGAGCTCCGTTGTCGCTTCAGCAAAGCTTTCTATGACAACTGAATGTCAGTGTTTGGCTTGGCTTGCGCGACTGAGCTTAAATGGTATCCTGCTGTCACAAGTCGACCAAGCGGTGGGATGCAGAAGTACCCGCGACCGCAGCAACTGCATTGTTAGGCTGGGCGACTGGGGGTTCTGCGTGGGAGCAAGATGCAAAGTCAGGCCAATGCTGGTCAACGCGGTTACCATGGTCAACGCGGTTACCATAATGTTCTCACCTGCAAGTCGTGCTGCAGCAAGATGTGCAGTCGCGACCTCGAACGGAGGGGGAAGCAGGTTGAACGGAGGGATGTCTGACTCGTGGTCGCTTTGGTCATCCACTTCATCGTCCATATCATCGGTGCTGATGACCGTGTATGTGCTATCGGGCATGATGGCTAAGACTACGATGAAGACTGGGACATGAGCTCGAACCAAACCGCCAGGCGGGAGTGAGAAGTGGGAAAAGTGCGCGCCTTGCAACAATTACGGGAAAAGTGCGAGCCTTGTCGAAATTACTGAAAAAGTGCGAGCCTGGGTCAAAATGACGGGAAAAGTGCGAGCCTTGGTCAAAATTACGGGAAAAGTGCGAGCCTTGACCCCAATTACTACAAAAGTGTCTTGCTACTCAAAGGTGTTCGCGTTAGCTGCGCGATGCTTAGGTAACGGCAGGGCTAGCCGCGACAGCTAGAAAGCTAGAAAGAAGGTACCCGTAATGTAAAGGGATATCGCATAATGTCTCGGCCAGCGCTGTTCACGTCCAAATAACAGTCTCGGCCAGGTCTCGAGTTGCGTAAACGTCTCGGCTGCGCCTCGACGTTTACCGCAACTCTCGACCCAGCCTCGACCGTTATTTTCCCGTAACAGCTCGGCCTCCGACATTATACTATACATAATGGCCGAGGCCGAGGTGGCGCGGACATACATGCCGAGGCGTAGCCGAGGGATGTATGGTAGCAGAGCCGAGGACGAGACCATTAGTTCGCATAGTGCGCGAGGTCAAGGCGGTTATCTAGTATATTTGAGGTTCCCCAATCCCGTAACCGCCCCCTTCCCCCGTTGACCAACACCATATCTCCCGTTGACGAACAGTATCACCAACCCTTCTCAACACATCCGCTCTATAAACGCTTCCCGACACTGATTGCGAGAATCGTACTTTGCCGCTCGACAATTATCAAAAAGTGCACTTTGCCGCTCGACCATTATGCTTTGCCGCTCGACCATGATGCTTTGCCGCTCGACCATTATGCTTTGCCGCTCGACCATGATGCTTTGCCGCTCGACCATTATGCTTTGCCGCGCGACCATTATGCTTTGCCGGTCGACCATTAGGCTTTGCCGGTCGACACAAATCGATTGCCTCAACTAGCCTATAACCGTATCCCTCTCCTAAGCGGCTTACTCCGACTTGGAAAAACGATGAAAGACGTAGCTTCTAGTCAACATGCTAGCCTGGCACTTATAAGTAGACATGCCAGCCTGGCAATATGTTCGCTAAGCTATCGCGTAGCGTCGCATTGGTTACGTTGAGGTTGCATCAGTAGCGGAAGGAAGTTGTTTTTAAAAAACTCGCGACTTGCAAGTTGCGACGTGCAAGCCATATCTGAAGTGTAAGCAAAACACAGGATCAATTAATTCTTCATAATCCGGGTTGATATTGGGTCCTCATCGTGTCAATCTTACATACATAGCCAGGTTTGTATAGTTGCCCTCATTTGCTATCACAATAAGCAGCATACCGGGTCTCCCAATACAACGCCCTCATTGTTTCACAGCAACTCATGCATAGTAGAAAGTTGATACTGTGTACCCAGGGGCTCGAGGGTGCAACTAGGTGGATGGTGCACAGAGTGATGTGTTGGCCATGTGGGGGTGGGGTTAGGGCGCCACGCTGGCCATATGGGGGAAGGGCGCCGTGCTGGCCATATGGGGGTAGGGCGCCGCGCTGGCCGTGTGAGGGTGAGGCGCCGCGCTGGCCATGTGAGGGTAGGGCGCCGCGCTGGCCGTGTGGGGGTAGGGCGCCGCGCTGGCCATGTGAGGGTAGGGCGCCGCGCTGGCCATGTGAGGGTGAGGCGCCGCAGGCCATGTAAGGGTAGGGCGCCACACTGGCCATGTGGGGGTGGGGGTAGGGCGCCGCGCTGGCCATGTGGGGGTGGGGCTAGGGCGCCGCGCTGGCCATGTGAGGGTAGGGCGCCGCGCTGGCCATGTGGGGGTGGGGGTAGGTTGGGTAGGGTTGCAGGTTGCAGGGTTGGGTAGGGTTGCAGGTTGCAGGGTGCAGGTTGGGTAGGGTTGCAGGTTGCATGGCGAGAGAAGGCCGCCATGGGAGTGGCAGGGATGGTAGCCCAGCAAAACCAGCACACGCGTCACCAAGCCCTTGGCGTTGCGGGGGTCCATGTGAGGCTTTGCACGCTCATAATCCTCAGCGGTGATGAGGATTGGCATGCTTGGTAGTGTGCTTGACCTACACAATAACATAGCAAAGCTAGGATAAAGTGAGTAGAGCTGGCATTGCATTGCATGAGAGCACGCATACTAGCAACTAGCAAGCATGTTGCACCACCCACCTCTCCTGCAGCATAGGCAGCCTTGTCATGCCCATCCACCAAATCTCGTAGCTCCTTCCACACACCAGTCTTGGCCAACAGGTTAGGCTTGTCCGCCTTCGGAATGTTGGTGAAGCGGTTCAGCCTGCTATGCTAAAAAATGATGGCACGCTGCAGGTTGGTGATGCGCAAAGATATTGACCGGGCATTGAACTTGCCCTTGCTCTTGACGTTGCGAGCATCTGCAATTGTAACAAGTCATGTTTGTGACATAAGAAGGTGCAGAAACAAGGATGGGCCGGGTGCAACTGACATGGGTAAACATGTATGATGTAGCATCACCTACTTGGCACATAGATGGACATGACTGCACACAATAGCTTGGGGGTCTTGTAGTAGGCATCATGAAAGTGTTTCGCCCTTCGGATGGTGCTCCCAGGATAGCGTCACCAAGAAACTTCTTCATCACTGCTAGCTGCAGACGGCAGATACGACAAGTAGATGTCAGTAATGCATAGATGGTATCTACTTGTGCAACTATTGCTCTACATGCTTTCTCTTGCCTGGACTGATGTTGGGAGACCGGAAACTCTTCATCTCTCAGGGTAGCTTGCCAAAATGCGTAGGTTGAGGTCAAAGCTGACTCCGTTGCTAACTTCGTGGCCTCCGGCATGCCCCCGCGTTGCTGCAAAGCAGCTGTTGATGGGTCATCATACAACTGCGCCAGTAAAGCATCGTCGACGTCGGGCTGGGGCAGGCACTCCTGTTGGGGCGGGCACCAGCACTACAGTAGGAGCTGCGGCATCGGCGGCTGCATCGGTGGCAGGGGCTTCTGTCGTTGACCATCTTGACCAGTTACACGCCCAGAGCGGCGCGGCGGCATTGGTAACATCGTTGTTGCTGCTCTCGTTACGGCTTTGTGAAGGCTTCGCCCCAACAACGTGAAGATGGCTGGTGTGGTCACGTTCGACGGCCCTGAGCTCACAACTGATCCACCGGACCTGCGGCCTGATGCGGTGATGTTACTAGACTGCATGACTGCGCTGGGGAATGGAGTGCCAACGAGACACGGGGAGCTAACCTTTGACCTATGTCACACATTATGGCAAGCTGCGACTTGCAAGCCGACCAGCTCTAAGGGTATATGTTTATAATGCCAACCTGGCATGAGAGCTTCGGGATGCGAGCTGCGAGCCGGACACAATCGTTGGGGTGCAGCTGCCAAATGCCGCATGTTATCAATACAGTTCACAAGGAAGCTTCGCTTTTGTATAATTGACGGGCCGCGGGGTGCGCTTTTGTATAATAGCCGGGCCGCGGGGAGCACTTTTGTATAATTGCCGGGCCGCGGAGAGCACTTTTGTATAATTGCCGCGGGCACTTCATATATACCAGATAACCGCCTCTACCTCGCACATTACGCGAATCTAATGGACTCGTCCTCGTCTCCGCGGCCATATACACCTCGGCTGCGCCTCGGTGTATATGGCCGCCTCGCCTCGGACTCGTCCATTATTTTCGCATAATGTACTCGGCCCGCCGATTATCCATTACATACATGCAACTAGCACACTCGCGACTTGCGCTTCACTTGCGGAACACGCGGATCTTGCTGCTAGCACTTTGCGGCCTTGGTGAACTGACCCGAGTTATGGAAAAATATTGACGCCTGTATTCTTTCCTATACCTCAAATATAGGCAAGCTATTGGAGATGGGCGTGTTGCTAGTCAGCCAATCCCTTAGAGTATTTGCAGTTCGTTTTTGAAGAATTGTGTGAGACCCATTTTAACTTGTGCTTTGGGTACAAATCTTCACTGTTGGGTTGTGGAGTCTCGCTCATCTCTTGGGTCTCGCTGCTAACAGGTGGATTCTAGTGTAACTGTTGGGTTCGTGGAGTCTCGCTCATCTCTTGGGTCTCGCTGCTAACACAAGCTTAGATATGAATCTGCATCATGGATGCGAAAAGCTGTTTCGTTTTCTGCTTCAGTGTACTTTTTCGTAATCAACAACCTCGTAGCTACCTAGGCAGCTAGAATTCATTCGCGAAGACATAAAGCCAAGCGACTAGCATTCCAATTTGAGTATCTGCGGACTACCCCGACATTTCACCTGATAGCACAAGTGATGCACCCAGAGCTCCCTTGGCGATGTTGAACGGCATCGACACACCTGTGCATTCCCTGATGGCAGAGTGCCCTGCGGAACAACGCGGAATAGTTCCTAGGCGCACCTTAAACATCGGCAAAACCGTGCTTCTTGTTTTGATAGCTGTCACGGTTAGCTACTTGTTTTGATAGTTGCCGGAGCGCGCCCCTTACACCCCTCACTTTGTGTTGGCCGGAAGATATCTGCTCCGTAGGCGCGGCCTGTTCCCTGTCCCTCCTCCACTGCAACGGTGGACCCAGCAATGTCGCGCACGGCCAAAGATGGAGTGGCAGCTATCGAAACAAGTAGCACGGTTCTGCCGATGTTTGAGGTGCGCCTAGGAATTGTTCAGCGTTGTTCCATAGGGCACTCTGCCACCTGGGAATGTCCAGGTGTGTCGATGCCGTTCAACATCGCCAAGGGAGCTCTAGGTGCATCGCTTGTGTTGTCGGGTGAAATGTCGAGGTAGTCAGCCGATACTCAAACTGGAATGCTAGCAACTTGGCTTTATGTCTTCGCGAATGAATTCCAGCTGCCTAGGTAGCTACGAGGTTGTTGATTACGAAAAGTACACGGAAGCAGCAGCGAAGAAGAAGGGTATTCACCGGCGTGCATTTGTAGCGTTCAGAAAGAACGCGCCTTAAATCTTTTCAGTGTGTGAACGCCATGCAACGCTTACCGCAGTTACAGGTGTCAGACTGCTGCAGCGCAACCAGGCTAAGACATAGAACAGCCTCCGGGGATCGAACCCGAATGGTGGGCAGCAGTACAGCCCACCACTTAACCTGCCTGTATCACACTTCAACAGTGACACTAGCGCCGATCCGCTTAGTGCAGAATCAGAACGCTACATTCCTCCCCCTCCTTTGGGATGGCCGTTCCGCCCATAGGCCATCATGGCATGGACTCGCAGTACCTGACTGCTAATTTGGAACTCCTTCCCATCCGGACGCAGGTCGCTCTCAGGAGTTTATGGTCACCATGGACCCTACAGCCCAGACTTCCAGAGCCAGTGGACGTTGGGTACAAGACAAGCCAGGCTCACATGAGCAACTGGACCCATAGCACACCAAGGCACCTAGCATGCAGCAAAGCAACCAGCATGACCACATGGAGCCCATGTCCCACATTTAATTCACAGCAAGCCGTTCTGAGCCCTTATACAAGTTCACGCAGTTGGGGGCATTTGCTAGATTGCTGGCAGGCTCCCAGGTGTTGTCAGAGTCATCATAACCCTTCCACTTGACGAGGTACTCCTTAGCTTTACCTGCACGCACATGCCAGTGATTCACAATACGTTCCACTTCATACTGTGGGGAATCATCTAACCAGCCCAACTCAGTGGGGGGTAGACGACCAAAATTGCCCTCATAGGGTCTTAATAGCGACACATGGAACACAGGATGAATCCTAGACATGGCTTGTGGCAGGGTCAGCTTTACAGCGTCTCTACCCACATGAGCCTCAATCCTGAAAGGCCCCACATACCGTGGCAGCAGCTTTCTGGCCTTGCCCACCATGTTACGCAGGTTCATGGTACTAAGCAGCACACGGTCACCCACTTGGAACATACTGTCCGAGGATTTCCTATGTGGCGTCATTGGACTGCCGACTCTGTGCCAGTTTCATACGTCTTCTGGCTTCTTGAACACCTTTCTCCCAGCCATCAGAGAAGAACTGGGCCATGGGAGGTGGCAACCGAGGTAACTCATGGGTCACCGGTGTCACTGGGGACTGTCCATAGTTGATCAGAAAAGGTGTAGATTTAATGCTTTTTTGCCATGAGTTATTAATTGCAAACTCGGCAAACGAGAGGTGTTCAGTGTAGCGTGCTAATAGCACCGCCGATGACCGTTAAACTACCTTGTAACAGCAGACTGACATGGCCAGGGTTTAGGACATTCCCCCGAGGAGTCGAACCTCTGAAGCAGGCAGGCACGAAGGCCCACCTGCCCCTTTCGCCCACCATGTCACACTGCAGTACAGAAGTACACAATGACCGCGCAACGCTCGAAGAGCCGTTCGCTACATTCCTCCCTCTCCACTCGAGGAACGTCCCGCCCCAGTGTAAAACACAGGGACTCGCAAAGCTTAAAGAAGCAATGCTACAGCAAACCATGCACCGCATTATATGCAGCCAAAACTTCATCACAATTCACAATGTTCGACCTAGGCTCCCATGTGTTGTAGGTCTTATCATAACCTTTCCACTTCACAAGGTAGCCACGAGCTCTGCCAGCTCGAACAGCACGGTGATCCAGCAACTTCTCCACTTCATACAAAGGAGTCTCATCAAGCCAATCCACAGGTGGTGGCAGATGAGGAAAGTCACTTGTGTATTTACGCAGGAGTGATACATGGAACACAGGGTGCAACCTGCTCATGGCTGGAGGCAAGTCTAGCTTGACTGCCACATTGTTGACAATGTGCAACACCTTGAAAGGACCCACAAAGCGAGGCAACAACTTCCTAGCTTTACCTGGTTTGAGCCTCAGGTTCTTGGTACTCAATAGGACCAAGTCTCCTGGGACGTACTTGACTTCCTTGCGACCCTTGTTGGCCATGTGCGCTTGCCGTCGTTGGGCTAGGTCCATGAAATGGCGCGCTTGCCTTACATTCTCTTGCCACCAGTTGGAAAACTCTCTACCAGAGGGACAAGGCACATGTTCAGGTAACTCAAGCAAGGTGGGTGTCAGTGGAGACTGACCAGTATTTACCAAGAATGGTGTGGATTGTATAGATTCTTGCCAACTGTTGTTCACTGCAAACTCAGCCAATGCCAAGTGTAACGGCCAGTCATGCTGAGCTGGAGATATGTAATGTCTCATCATCTCCTCAAGTGTACGGTTATACCGCTCAGTCTGGCCGTCTGACTCTGGGTGGTAGGCGCTAGATTTACACTCTTTCACACCCAGCAACTTCAGGATAGAGGACCAGAACTGGTTGGTAAAGTGAGAGCCCCTGTCAGATATGATTTCACGGGGTACGCCGTGGTGTTTAAACACATTATCAATGAACAGGCGGGCAAAGCCCTTAGCATTCATGCTCTCTTTGCATGGCACGAAGTGAACCATTTTTGACAGCCTATCCACAAACACGGCAATGGCATCATAACCATGATCACCAGTGGGTAGCTTAGTGATAAGATCCATAGTGATAGATTCCCATCTGTCATAAGGGATAGCAAGGGGCATCAGCAGCCCACCTGGTTTGGTGTTGACAGACTTGTTGCGTTGACACGCGTCACAATTGGCCACATAGTGGCGTACCTCTGATCGCATGCGAGGCCACCAGAAAACCCTGGAAATGCGCTCCAATGTCTTGGTGATACCAACATGACCTGCAAACTGAGCATCATGCATCTCCAACAGTATCCTGGCCCTAAGCTCTGGGCAATCAGGTACCACAATCTGTTTCTTGTCTTTTGTGTGGTATAGACCATGCTCATCCACGTCATACGTGTCAGTGATACTAATGTCAGCAAAGACAGGATCGTTTCTGTAACCAGCTAACAACTGCTCAGTCATGTTTACATGATGTAGAGGATGGACAGGTAGAGGTGGAGGGGCTGGGATGTGTTGGACCACAGGTGGAGTGGCAGTTGGTCGCTGGACAGCATGTTCACCACTAGCTTCCTCCCCCTCCAAACGACGTTTCTGCCCTCTAGTGACCACCATGACAGGTGAAGCAAGAAGATCCACAGGCTGGTCAGGAATGCGAGACAGGGGGTCAGCGGGGTTAACTGCACCTGGTAGGTACTCAATGGTGAAGGTGTAGCGGGACAACAATTCCATCCACCTGGTCTGCCTCCTTGACAACGTCTTCTGATTTGGCAAAGCCACCAGCGGCCTGTGATCTGTGTAGAGGGTAAAGGGAACCCCCTCCAGGTAACAGCGCCACTCTTTACAAGCAGTGACGATGGCTAAAAGCTCCTGTTCCCCTGTGGAGTAGTTTTTCTCAGCAGGACTGAGCTTTTTGCTTAAATAAGCTAAGGGATGACCATCCTGCATTAAAACTGCTCCCACACCTTGCAGTGAGGCGTCACAGTATACCTGGAAAGGCTTGGAGATATCTGGGATCCTGAGTAGTGGCACCTTAGATACAGCATGCTTAAGGGCATGAAATGCTTGCAGCTTATCAGTCAGCTTATCAGTCAGCAGCTTATCAGCTTTTTTGTCAGTCAAATCAGTCAGCGGTGCAGCCAATGCGCTAAAGTTATGAACAAACTTGCGCACAAAGTTTGCTGCACCTAGAAAGCGCTGCAAGGCAGTGAGACTGTTGGGGACTGGCCATGTGGTGATGGATTGAATCTTATCAGGATCTACAGCCACACCACGGTCACTCACAATGTGCCCCAAGAACTTGAGGGCTGTTTTCATGAACTCACATTTGCTTAGCTTGGCAAAGAACTTGTGCTTGCGTAGAAGGTCCAGGACTCTCCTCAGATGCACGAAGTGCTCATCCACAGTCTTTGACATGACAAGAATGTCATCTAGATACACAAGAGCACAGTCGTTAATAACATCAGCAAAGGAGTCATTCATCACACGTTGAAACGTTGCAGGCGCATTGGTCAAACCAAAACATAGCACCTTATACTGATAATGACCATCTGGGGTTCTGAAGGCTGTCTTTGGCACATCTTCAGCTGGAATCCTGATTTGGTGGTACCCAGCCTGCAGGTCTAGAGATGAGAAGACGGTGCAGCCTGCCAACTTGTCAAACAAGTCATCTATACGAGGCAAAGGGTACTGGTCTCTGAGAGTCTGCTTATTCAGCTGTCGATAGTCCACACACATCCTTAACTCACCACTCTTTTTCTTGACGAACAACACCGGGGCTGCGTATGGAGAAGAAGATGGCTCAATGATGCCTTGGGCCAAGAAGGCTGTGATCTGCTTCTTCATCTCTGCAAGCTCAGGCTGGGTCATTCTGTAGGCTGGCAGCGCTGGAGGCTTACAGCCTGGCTGCAAAGGGATGGTGTGACCAATAGGCCTCTCAGGTGGCAGTCCATTAAATGGCGCAAACACATCTGAGTACTCATTGATTAGATCTTTGAGTTTGGTAGATACCACAGGAGGCACAGAATCAGGTGTGTTGAGCTGTTCTGCGCTGATCATGGCCACTAAGGCATGCCCACCTTTCCTCAACCATGAAGCTGCTCGGCTGGCTGAGATGGTATGGGTACCATGCCTGGCCATGACATGGGCGCAGTGGGATGCCTTGATAGGCTCTGAGGGCTGACACCTGAGCACAGCTGAGTTGTTAGACAACTGCATGGTGACGGTGCGCGTCAAATAATCCAGCAAAGCACCATTAGCTGTGAGCCAGTTGCTGCCCATTAACACATCAAAAGCTGAAAACATTTCAGGCATGACCAGCAGTTCACACTTGGCTGTCAAGCTCAGCACATGCAACTCAACGGTAACAGCATGCGTGCAACGACTAATAGGAGCTCATGTAACGACTAATAGGAGCTCATGAGATGACAACGTGCAACGCCTGTAGACTTATATGCACGTTACATTCCTCCCCCCCCTATTCGGCTGAAAGCACGATCCGATAGACATCGGTTAGGGGTAATCTCCACGCGTTTGCCGGGGATCGAACCTGGGTGGGCGCCCATCTCCACACCAAAGGTTACCCCTTGCACTACGGCAAGGGCGTCCGGTCGGAAACCAATGTAACGACTAATAGGAGCTCATGAGATGACAACGTGCAACGCCTGTAGACTTATATGCACGTTACATTCAGGCTTGTCTCGTTGAGTGGGAGAGATATAATGCCTAAGCATCTCCTCCAGCACTTTGTTGTACCGCTCAACCTGCCCATTTGACTGGGGGTGATAGCTGGAGGTGAGAGAATGTTTCATGCCCATTAGCTTGCATACAGCTTGCCAGAACTTACTTACAAATAGGGAGCCCCGATCACTCACAACTTCAGATGGTAGCCCATGGTGGACAAATACCGAATCAATGAAGAGTTGTGCAAACTCAGGAGCATCCATGCTTTCCTTGCATGGCACTAGGTGCACCATTTTGGAGAGCCTGTCAACGAATACACAGATGGAATCATATCCATGTGATCCGGACGGTAGTTTGGTTATGAAGGCCATGTGCATGACTTCCCAGCGGTATCCAGGTATAGACCGAGGATGAAGGAACCCCCATGGCTTAGCTGTAACCGACTCGTTTCTCTGGCATGCATCACATGTTGTTACATAGTGACGCACATCAGTGCGTAAGTGTTTCCACCAAAACACACGCATGACACGCTCCAATGTCTTAGTGATCCCAACGTGGCCAGCATACTTAGCATCGTGCATCTCATGCAGGATATGCTCTCATAGCTGTGTGTCACGAGGCACAATGATTGTACGTCTCTTTTGATGTCTCCATAAGCCATGTTCATCCAGGTAAAAGTTCTTTGTCTTCCTACGCTTGGTGAAGTTGGAGTCAGCAGCATAAGCTCTGACCAACCACTCATGCAGGTTTGACAGGGGACCTGGTGGTTTGGGTGCACTGGGTTCTCCATCTGCTGGTGTATCAGCAGCCCAAGTGACACGCTTAGTGGGTGGCCTGACGGCCGCACCAGCACCATGGCTTGGTGGTGGTTGTGTGGGTGGCGCAGCGGCAGCACCAGCACTATTTTTCTGCGCCTCAGCACAAGTTTCCTCCCCCTCCTGAGAACGACGTTGGCTTCTAGTCGTCACTAGAATACTACGCACATTATCTGCACTAGAGCCCTTACACGTCTGCAATGGGGTTGCTGGAATGCGTGACAACGGGTCAGCAGGATTAGATATACCAGGTAGATATTCAATGGTATATGAGAAGCGGGCCAGGAATTCCATCCATCTAGTCTGCCTTCGTGAGAGTATAGTTTGAGTAGGCAGAGAGATGAGCGGCTTGTGATCTGTGTATAGTGTGAATGGTACCCCTTCCAGGTAGCATCGCCACTGTTGGCAAGCAGATACCAATGCCAGCAGTTCCTGTTCGCCCGTGGTGTAATTAATCTCAGCAGGAATTAATTTCCTGGAGTAATACGCCAATGCACTCCTACAAATTAGTCCCTGCATTCTTCCCTGCACTTTTGACCAACCTTGTCCGATCGGACTGAAATTTTGATAGATGGTGTTTTGCAGAAAATAAAACATATTGTTTTTTGAGAACCCCGACATTTCACCTGACAGCACAAGTGATGCACCCAGAGCTCCCTTGGCGATGTTGAACGGCATCGACACACCTGTGCATTCCCTGATGGCAGAGTGCCCTGCGGAACAACGCGGAATAGTTCCTAGGCGCACCTTAAACATCGGCAAAACCGTGCTTCTTGTTTTGATAGCTGTCAGGGTTAGCTACTTGTTTTGATAGTTGCCGGAGCGCGCCCCTTACACCCCTCACTTTGTGTTGGCCGGAAGATATCTGCTCCGTAGGCGCGGCCTGTTCCCTGTCCCTCCTCCACTGCAACGGTGGACCCAGCAATGTCGCGCACGGCCGAAGATGAAGTGGCAGCTATCGAAACAAGTAGCACGGTTCTGCCGATGTTTGAGGTGCGCCTAGGAATTGTTCCGCGTTGTTCCATAGGGCACTCTGCCACCTGGGAATGTCCAGGTGTGTCGATGCCGTTCAACATCGCCAAGGGAGCTCTGGGTGCATCGCTTGTGTTGTCGGGTGAAATGTCGAGGTAGTCAGCCGATACTCAAACTGGAATGCTAGCAACTTGGCTTTATGTCTTCGCGAATGAATTCCAGCTGCCTAGGTAGCTACGAGGTTGTTGATTACGAAAAGTACACGGAAGCAGCAGCGAAGAAGAAGGGTATTCACCGGCGTGCATTTGTAGCGTTCAGAAAGAACGCGCCTTAAATCTTTTCAGTGTGTGAACGCCATGCAACGCTTACCGCAGTTACAGGTGCTAGACTGCTGCAGCGCAACCAGGCTAAGACATAGAACAGCCTCCGGGGATCGAACCCGAATGGTGGGCAACAGTACAGCCCACCACTTAACCTGCCTGTATCACACTTCAACAGTGACACTAGCGCCGATCCGCTTAGTGCAGAATCGGAACGCTACATTCCTCCCCCTCCTTTGGGATGGCCGTTCCGCCCATAGGCCATCATGGCATGGACTCGCAGTACCTGACTGCTAATTTGGAACTCCTTCCCATCCGGACGCAGGTCGCTCTCAGGAGTTTATGGTCACCATGGACCCTACAGCCCAGACTGACAGAGCCAGTGGACGTTGGGTACAAGACAAGCCAGGCTCACATGAGCAACTGGACCCATAGCACACCAAGGCACATAGCATTTGCTAGATTGCTGGCAGGCTCCCAGGTGTTGTCAGAGTCATCATAACCCTTCCACTTGACGAGGTACTCCTTAGCTTTACCTGCACGCACATGCCGGTGATTCACAATACGTTCCACTTCATACTGTGGGGAATCATCTAACCAGCCCAGCTCAGTGGGGGGTAGACGACCAAAATTGCCCTCATAGGGTCTTAATAGCGACACATGGAACACAGGATGAATCCTAGACATGGCTTGTGGCAGGGTCAGCTTTACAGCGTCTCTACCCACATGAGCCTCAATCCTGAAAGGCCCCACATACCGTGGCAGCAGCTTTCTGGCCTTGCCCACCATGTTACGCAGGTTCATGGTACTAAGCAGCACACGGTCACCCACTTGGAACATACTGTCCGAGGATTTCCTATGTGGCGTCATTGGACTGCCGACTCTGTGCCAGTTTCATACGTCTTCTGGCTTCTTGAACACCTTTCTCCCAGGCATCAGAGAAGAACTGGGCCATGGGAGGTGGCAACCGAGGTAACTCATGGGTCACCGGTGTCACTGGGGACTGTCCATAGTTGATCAGAAAAGGTGTAGATTTAATGCTTTTTTGCCATGAGTTATTAATTGCAAACTCGGCAAACGAGAGGTGTTCATGCTTGTCTCGTTGAGTGGGAGAGATGTAATGCCTAAGCATCTCCTCCAGCACTTTGTTGTACCGCTCAACCTGCCCATTTGACTGGGGGTGATAGCTGGAGGTGAGAGAATGTTTCATGCCCATTAGCTTGCATACAGCTTGGCAGAACTTACTTACGAATAGGGAGCCCCGATCACTCACAACTTCAGATGGTAGCCCATGGTGGACAAATACCGAATCAATGAAGAGTTGTGCAAACTCAGGAGCATCCATGCTTTCCTTGCATGGCACTAGGTGCACCATTTTGGAGAGCCTGTCAACGAATACACAGATGGAATCATATCCATGTGATCCGGACGGTAGTTTGGTTATGAAGGCCATGTGCATGACTTCCCAGCGGTATCCAGGTATAGACCGAGGATGAAGGAAACCCCATGGCTTAGCTGTAACCGACTCGTTTCTCTGGCATGCATCACATGTTGTTACATAGTGACGCACATCAGTGCGTAAGTGTTTCCACCAAAACACACGCATGACACGCTCCAATGTCTTAGTGATCCCAACGTGGCCAGCATACTTAGCATCGTGCATCTCATGCAGGATATGCTCTCATAGCTGTTTGTCACGAGGCACAATGACTGTACGTCTCTTTTGATGTCTCCATAAGCCATGTTCATCCAGGTAAAAGTTCTTTGTCTTCCTACGCTTGGTGAAGTTGGAGTCAGCAGCATAAGCTCTGACCAACCACTCATGCAGGTTTGACAGGGGACCTGGTGGTTTGGGTGCACTGAGTTCTCCATCTGCTGGTGTATCAGCAGCCCAAGTGACACGCTTAGTGGGTGGCCTGACGGCCGCACCAGCACCATGGCTTGGTGGTGGTTGTGTGGGTGGCGCAGCGGCAGCACCAGCACTATTTTTCTGCGCCAGAGCACAAGTTTCCTCCCCCTCCTGAGAACGACGTTGGCTTCTAGTCGTCACTAGAATACTACGCACATTATCTGCACTAGAGCCCTTACACGTCTGCAATGGGGCTGCTGGAATGCGTGACAACGGGTCAGCAGGATTAGATATACCAGGTAGATATTCAATGGTATATGAGAAGCGGGCCAGGAATTCCATCCATCTAGTCTGCCTTCGTGAGAGTATAGTTTGAGTAGGCAGAGAGATGAGCGGCTTGTGATCTGTGTATAGTGTGAATGGTACCCCTTCCAGGTAGCATCGCCACTGTTGGCAAGCAGATACCAATGCCAGCAGTTCCTGTTCGCCCGTGGTGTAATTAATCTCAGCAGGAATTAATTTCCTGGAGTAATACGCCAATGCACTCCTACAAATTAGTCCCTGCATTCTTCCCTGCACTTTTGACCAACCTTGTCCGATCGGACTGAAATTTTGATAGATGGTGTTTTGCAGAAAATAAAACATATTGTTTTTTGAGAACCCCGACATTTCACCTGATAGCACAAGTGATGCACCCAGAGCTCCCTTGGCGATGTTGAACGGCATCGACACACCTGTGCATTCCCTGATGGCAGAGTGCCCTGCGGAACAACGCGGAATAGTTCCTAGGCGCACCTTAAACATCGGCAAAACCGTGCTTCTTGTTTTGATAGCTGTCAGGGTTAGCTACTTGTTTTGATAGTTGCCGGAGCGCGCCCCTTACACCCCTCACTTTGTGTTGGCCGGAAGATATCTGCTCCGTAGGCGCGGCCTGTTCCCTGTCCCTCCTCCACTGCAACGGTGGACCCAGCAATGTCGCGCACGGCCGAAGATGAAGTGGCAGCTATCGAAACAAGTAGCACGGTTCTGCCGATGTTTGAGGTGCGCCTAGGAATTGTTCCGCGTTGTTCCATAGGGCACTCTGCCACCTGGGAATGTCCAGGTGTGTCGATGCCGTTCAACATCGCCAAGGGAGCTCTGGGTGCATCGCTTGTGTTGTCGGGTGAAATGTCGAGGTAGTCAGCCGATACTCAAACTGGAATGCTAGCAACTTGGCTTTATGTCTTCGCGAATGAATTCCAGCTGCCTAGGTAGCTACGAGGTTGTTGATTACGAAAAGTACACGGAAGCAGCAGCGAAGAAGAAGGGTATTCACCGGCGTGCATTTGTAGCGTTCAGAAAGAACGCGCCTTAAATCTTTTCAGTGTGTGAACGCCATGCAACGCTTACCGCAGTTACAGGTGTCATACTGCTGCTGCGCAACCAGGCTAAGACATAGAACAGCCTCCGGGGATCGAACCCGAATGGTGGGCAACAGTACAGCCCACCACTTAACCTGCCTGTATCACACTTCAACAGTGACACTAGCGCCGATCCGCTTAGTGCAGAATCGGAACGCTACATTCCTCCCCCTCCTTTGGGATGGCCGTTCCGCCCATAGGCCATCATGGCATGGACTCGCAGTACCTGACTGCTAATTTGGAACTCCTTCCCATCCGGACGCAGGTCGCTCTCAGGAGTTTATGGTCACCATGGACCCTACAGCCCAGACTGACAGAGCCAGTGGACGTTGGGTACAAGACAAGCCAGGCTCACATGAGCAACTGGACCCATAGCACACCAAGGCACATAGCATTTGCTAGATTGCTGGCAGGCTCCCAGGTGTTGTCAGAGTCATCATAACCCTTCCACTTGACGAGGTACTCCTTAGCTTTACCTGCACGCACATGCCGGTGATTCACAATACGTTCCACTTCATACTGTGGGGAATCATCTAACCAGCCCAGCTCAGTGGGGGGTAGACGACCAAAATTGCCCTCATAGGGTCTTAATAGCGACACATGGAACACAGGATGAATCCTAGACATGGCTTGTGGCAGGGTCAGCTTTACAGCGTCTCTACCCACATGAGCCTCAATCCTGAAAGGCCCCACATACCGTGGCAGCAGCTTTCTGGCCTTGCCCACCATGTTACGCAGGTTCATGGTACTAAGCAGCACACGGTCACCCACTTGGAACATACTGTCCGAGGATTTCCTATGTGGCGTCATTGGACTGCCGACTCTGTGCCAGTTTCATACGTCTTCTGGCTTCTTGAACACCTTTCTCCCAGGCATCAGAGAAGAACTGGGCCATGGGAGGTGGCAACCGAGGTAACTCATGGGTCACCGGTGTCACTGGGGACTGTCCATAGTTGATCAGAAAAGGTGTAGATTTAATGCTTTTTTGCCATGAGTTATTAATTGCAAACTCGGCAAACGAGAGGTGTTCATGCTTGTCTCGTTGAGTGGGAGAGATGTAATGCCTAAGCATCTCCTCCAGCACTTTGTTGTACCGCTCAACCTGCCCATTTGACTGGGGGTGATAGCTGGAGGTGAGAGAATGTTTCATGCCCATTAGCTTGCATACAGCTTGGCAGAACTTACTTACGAATAGGGAGCCCCGATCACTCACAACTTCAGATGGTAGCCCATGGTGGACAAATACCGAATCAATGAAGAGTTGTGCAAACTCAGGAGCATCCATGCTTTCCTTGCATGGCACTAGGTGCACCATTTTGGAGAGCCTGTCAACGAATACACAGATGGAATCATATCCATGTGATCCGGACGGTAGTTTGGTTATGAAGGCCATGTGCATGACTTCCCAGCGGTATCCAGGTATAGACCGAGGATGAAGGAAACCCCATGGCTTAGCTGTAACCGACTCGTTTCTCTGGCATGCATCACATGTTGTTACATAGTGACGCACATCAGTGCGTAAGTGTTTCCACCAAAACACACGCATGACACGCTCCAATGTCTTAGTGATCCCAACGTGGCCAGCATACTTAGCATCGTGCATCTCATGCAGGATATGCTCTCATAGCTGTTTGTCACGAGGCACAATGACTGTACGTCTCTTTTGATGTCTCCATAAGCCATGTTCATCCAGGTAAAAGTTCTTTGTCTTCCTACGCTTGGTGAAGTTGGAGTCAGCAGCATAAGCTCTGACCAACCACTCATGCAGGTTTGACAGGGGACCTGGTGGTTTGGGTGCACTGAGTTCTCCATCTGCTGGTGTATCAGCAGCCCAAGTGACACGCTTAGTGGGTGGCCTGACGGCCGCACCAGCACCATGGCTTGGTGGTGGTTGTGTGGGTGGCGCAGCGGCAGCACCAGCACTATTTTTCTGCGCCAGAGCACAAGTTTCCTCCCCCTCCTGAGAACGACGTTGGCTTCTAGTCGTCACTAGAATACTACGCACATTATCTGCACTAGAGCCCTTACACGTCTGCAATGGGGCTGCTGGAATGCGTGACAACGGGTCAGCAGGATTAGATATACCAGGTAGATATTCAATGGTATATGAGAAGCGGGCCAGGAATTCCATCCATCTAGTCTGCCTTCGTGAGAGTATAGTTTGAGTAGGCAGAGAGATGAGCGGCTTGTGATCTGTGTATAGTGTGAATGGTACCCCTTCCAGGTAGCATCGCCACTGTTGGCAAGCAGATACCAATGCCAGCAGTTCCTGTTCGCCCGTGGTGTAATTAATCTCAGCAGGAATTAATTTCCTGGAGTAATACGCCAATGCACTCCTACAAATTAGTCCCTGCATTCTTCCCTGCACTTTTGACCAACCTTGTCCGATCGGACTGAAATTTTGATAGATGGTGTTTTGCAGAAAATAAAACATATTGTTTTTTGAGAACCCCGACATTTCACCTGATAGCACAAGTGATGCACCCAGAGCTCCCTTGGCGATGTTGAACGGCATCGACACACCTGTGCATTCCCTGATGGCAGAGTGCCCTGCGGAACAACGCGGAATAGTTCCTAGGCGCACCTTAAACATCGGCAAAACCGTGCTTCTTGTTTTGATAGCTGTCAGGGTTAGCTACTTGTTTTGATAGTTGCCGGAGCGCGCCCCTTACACCCCTCACTTTGTGTTGGCCGGAAGATATCTGCTCCGTAGGCGCGGCCTGTTCCCTGTCCCTCCTCCACTGCAACGGTGGACCCAGCAATGTCGCGCACGGCCGAAGATGAAGTGGCAGCTATCGAAACAAGTAGCACGGTTCTGCCGATGTTTGAGGTGCGCCTAGGAATTGTTCCGCGTTGTTCCATAGGGCACTCTGCCACCTGGGAATGTCCAGGTGTGTCGATGCCGTTCAACATCGCCAAGGGAGCTCTGGGTGCATCGCTTGTGTTGTCGGGTGAAATGTCGAGGTAGTCAGCCGATACTCAAACTGGAATGCTAGCAACTTGGCTTTATGTCTTCGCGAATGAATTCCAGCTGCCTAGGTAGCTACGAGGTTGTTGATTACGAAAAGTACACGGAAGCAGCAGCGAAGAAGAAGGGTATTCACCGGCGTGCATTTGTAGCGTTCAGAAAGAACGCGCCTTAAATCTTTTCAGTGTGTGAACGCCATGCAACGCTTACCGCAGTTACAGGTGTCATACTGCTGCTGCGCAACCAGGCTAAGACATAGAACAGCCTCCGGGGATCGAACCCGAATGGTGGGCAACAGTACAGCCCACCACTTAACCTGCCTGTATCACACTTCAACAGTGACACTAGCGCCGATCCGCTTAGTGCAGAATCGGAACGCTACATTCCTCCCCCTCCTTTGGGATGGCCGTTCCGCCCATAGGCCATCATGGCATGGACTCGCAGTACCTGACTGCTAATTTGGAACTCCTTCCCATCCGGACGCAGGTCGCTCTCAGGAGTTTATGGTCACCATGGACCCTACAGCCCAGACTGACAGAGCCAGTGGACGTTGGGTACAAGACAAGCCAGGCTCACATGAGCAACTGGACCCATAGCACACCAAGGCACATAGCATTTGCTAGATTGCTGGCAGGCTCCCAGGTGTTGTCAGAGTCATCATAACCCTTCCACTTGACGAGGTACTCCTTAGCTTTACCTGCACGCACATGCCGGTGATTCACAATACGTTCCACTTCATACTGTGGGGAATCATCTAACCAGCCCAGCTCAGTGGGGGGTAGACGACCAAAATTGCCCTCATAGGGTCTTAATAGCGACACATGGAACACAGGATGAATCCTAGACATGGCTTGTGGCAGGGTCAGCTTTACAGCGTCTCTACCCACATGAGCCTCAATCCTGAAAGGCCCCACATACCGTGGCAGCAGCTTTCTGGCCTTGCCCACCATGTTACGCAGGTTCATGGTACTAAGCAGCACACGGTCACCCACTTGGAACATACTGTCCGAGGATTTCCTATGTGGCGTCATTGGACTGCCGACTCTGTGCCAGTTTCATACGTCTTCTGGCTTCTTGAACACCTTTCTCCCAGGCATCAGAGAAGAACTGGGCCATGGGAGGTGGCAACCGAGGTAACTCATGGGTCACCGGTGTCACTGGGGACTGTCCATAGTTGATCAGAAAAGGTGTAGATTTAATGCTTTTTTGCCATGAGTTATTAATTGCAAACTCGGCAAACGAGAGGTGTTCATGCTTGTCTCGTTGAGTGGGAGAGATGTAATGCCTAAGCATCTCCTCCAGCACTTTGTTGTACCGCTCAACCTGCCCATTTGACTGGGGGTGATAGCTGGAGGTGAGAGAATGTTTCATGCCCATTAGCTTGCATACAGCTTGCCAGAACTTACTTACGAATAGGGAGCCCCGATCACTCACAACTTCAGATGGTAGCCCATGGTGGACAAATACCGAATCAATGAAGAGTTGTGCAAACTCAGGAGCATCCATGCTTTCCTTGCATGGCACTAGGTGCACCATTTTGGAGAGCCTGTCAACGAATACACAGATGGAATCATATCCATGTGATCCGGACGGTAGTTTGGTTATGAAGGCCATGTGCATGACTTCCCAGCGGTATCCAGGTATAGACCGAGGATGAAGGAAACCCCATGGCTTAGCTGTAACCGACTCGTTTCTCTGGCATGCATCACATGTTGTTACATAGTGACGCACATCAGTGCGTAAGTGTTTCCACCAAAACACACGCATGACACGCTCCAATGTCTTAGTGATCCCAACGTGGCCAGCATACTTAGCATCGTGCATCTCATGCAGGATATGCTCTCATAGCTGTTTGTCACGAGGCACAATGACTGTACGTCTCTTTTGATGTCTCCATAAGCCATGTTCATCCAGGTAAAAGTTCTTTGTCTTCCTACGCTTGGTGAAGTTGGAGTCAGCAGCATAAGCTCTGACCAACCACTCATGCATGTTTGACAGGGGACCTGGTGGTTTGGGTGCACTGAGTTCTCCATCTGCTGGTGTATCAGCAGCCCAAGTGACACGCTTAGTGGGTGGCCTGACGGCCGCACCAGCACCATGGCTTGGTGGTGGTTGTGTGGGTGGCGCAGCGGCAGCACCAGCACTATTTTTCTGCGCCTCAGCACAAGTTTCCTCCCCCTCCTGAGAACGACGTTGGCTTCTAGTCGTCACTAGAATACTACGCACATTATCTGCACTAGAGCCCTTACACGTCTGCAATGGGGCTGCTGGAATGCGTGACAACGGGTCAGCAGGATTAGATATACCAGGTAGATATTCAATGGTATATGAGAAGCGGGCCAGGAATTCCATCCATCTAGTCTGCCTTCGTGAGAGTATAGTTTGAGTAGGCAGAGAGATGAGCGGCTTGTGATCTGTGTATAGTGTGAATGGTACCCCTTCCAGGTAGCATCGCCACTGTTGGCAAGCAGATACCAATGCCAGCAGTTCCTGTTCGCCCGTGGTGTAATTAATCTCAGCAGGAATTAATTTCCTGGAGTAATACGCCAATGCACTCCTACAAATTAGTCCCTGCATTCTTCCCTGCACTTTTGACCAACCTTGTCCGATCGGACTGAAATTTTGATAGATGGTGTTTTGCAGAAAATAAAACATATTGTTTTTTGAGAACCCCGACATTTCACCTGATAGCACAAGTGATGCACCCAGAGCTCCCTTGGCGATGTTGAACGGCATCGACACACCTGTGCATTCCCTGATGGCAGAGTGCCCTGCGGAACAACGCGGAATAGTTCCTAGGCGCACCTTAAACATCGGCAAAACCGTGCTTCTTGTTTTGATAGCTGTCAGGGTTAGCTACTTGTTTTGATAGTTGCCGGAGCGCGCCCCTTACACCCCTCACTTTGTGTTGGCCGGAAGATATCTGCTCCGTAGGCGCGGCCTGTTCCCTGTCCCTCCTCCACTGCAACGGTGGACCCAGCAATGTCGCGCACGGCCGAAGATGAAGTGGCAGCTATCGAAACAAGTAGCACGGTTCTGCCGATGTTTGAGGTGCGCCTAGGAATTGTTCCGCGTTGTTCCATAGGGCACTCTGCCACCTAGGAATGTCCAGGTGTGTCGATGCCGTTCAACATCGCCAAGGGAGCTCTGGGTGCATCGCTTGTGTTGTCGGGTGAAATGTCGAGGTAGTCAGCCGATACTCAAACTGGAATGCTAGCAACTTGGCTTTATGTCTTCGCGAATGAATTCCAGCTGCCTAGGTAGCTACGAGGTTGTTGATTACGAAAAGTACACGGAAGCAGCAGCGAAGAAGAAGGGTATTCACCGGCGTGCATTTGTAGCGTTCAGAAAGAACGCGCCTTAAATCTTTTCAGTGTGTGAACGCCATGCAACGCTTACCGCAGTTACAGGTGTCATACTGCTGCTGCGCAACCAGGCTAAGACATAGAACAGCCTCCGGGGATCGAACCCGAATGGTGGGCAACAGTACAGCCCACCACTTAACCTGCCTGTATCACACTTCAACAGTGACACTAGCGCCGATCCGCTTAGTGCAGAATCGGAACGCTACATTCCTCCCCCTCCTTTGGGATGGCCGTTCCGCCCATAGGCCATCATGGCATGGACTCGCAGTACCTGACTGCTAATTTGGAACTCCTTCCCATCCGGACGCAGGTCGCTCTCAGGAGTTTATGGTCACCATGGACCCTACAGCCCAGACTTACAGAGCCAGTGGACGTTGGGTACAAGACAAGCCAGGCTCACATGAGCAACTGGACCCATAGCACACCAAGGCACATAGCATTTGCTAGATTGCTGGCAGGCTCCCAGGTGTTGTCAGAGTCATCATAACCCTTCCACTTGACGAGGTACTCCTTAGCTTTACCTGCACGCACATGCCGGTGATTCATAATACGTTCCACTTCATACTGTGGGGAATCATCTAACCAGCCCAGCTCAGTGGGGGTAGACGACCAAAATTGCCCTCATAGGGTCTTAATAGCGACACATGGAACACAGGATGAATCCTAGACATGGCTTGTGGCAGGGTCAGCTTTACAGCGTCTCTACCCACATGAGCCTCAATCCTGAAAGGCCCCACATACCGTGGCAGCAGCTTTCTGGCCTTGCCCACCATGTTACGCAGGTTCATGGTACTAAGCAGCACACGGTCACCCACTTGGAACATACTGTCCGAGGATTTCCTATGTGGCGTCATTGGACTGCCGACTCTGTGCCAGTTTCATACGTCTTCTGGCTTCTTGAACACCTTTCTCCCAGGCATCAGAGAAGAACTGGGCCATGGGAGGTGGCAACCGAGGTAACTCATGGGTCACCGGTGTCACTGGGGACTGTCCATAGTTGATCAGAAAAGGTGTAGATTTAATGCTTTTTTGCCATGAGTTATTAATTGCAAACTCGGCAAACGAGAGGTGTTTAGGCTTGTCTCGTTGAGTGGGAGAGATATAATGCCTAAGCATCTCCTCCAGCACTTTGTTGTACCGCTCAACCTGCCCATTTGACTGGGGGTGATAGCTGGAGGTGAGAGAATGTTTCATGCCCATTAGCTTGCATACAGCTTGCCAGAACTTACTTACGAATAGGGAGCCCCGATCACTCACAACTTCAGATGGTAGCCCATGGTGGACAAATACCGAATCAATGAAGAGTTGTGCAAACTCAGGAGCATCCATGCTTTCCTTGCATGGCACTAGGTGCACCATTTTGGAGAGCCTGTCAACGAATACACAGATGGAATCATATCCATGTGATCCGGACGGTAGTTTGGTTATGAAGGCCATGTGCATGACTTCCCAGCGGTATCCAGGTATAGACCGAGGATGAAGGAACCCCCATGGCTTAGCTGTAACCGACTCGTTTCTCTGGCATGCATCACATGTTGTTACATAGTGACGCACATCAGTGCGTAAGTGTTTCCACCAAAACACACGCATGACACGCTCCAATGTCTTAGTGATCCCAACGTGGCCAGCATACTTAGCATCGTGCATCTCATGCAGGATATGCTCTCATAGCTGTTTGTCACGAGGCACAATGACTGTACGTCTCTTTTGATGTCTCCATAAGCCATGTTCATCCAGGTAAAAGTTCTTTGTCTTCCTACGCTTGGTGAAGTTGGAGTCAGCAGCATAAGCTCTGACCAACCACTCATGCAGGTTTGACAGGGGACCTGGTGGTTTGGGTGCACTGAGTTCTCCATCTGCTGGTGTATCAGCAGCCCAAGTGACACGCTTAGTGGGTGGCCTGACGGCCGCACCAGCACCATGGCTTGGTGGAGGTTGTGTGGGTGGCGCAGCGGCAGCACCAGCACTATTTTTCTGCGCCTCAGCACAAGTTTCCTCCCCCTCCTGAGAACGACGTTGGCTTCTAGTCGTCACTAGAATACTACGCACATTATCTGCACTAGAGCCCTTACACGTCTGCAATGGGGCTGCTGGAATGCGTGACAACGGGTCAGCAGGATTAGATATACCAGGTAGATGTTCAATAGTATATGAGAAGCGGGCCAGGAATTCCATCCATCTAGTCTGCCTTCGTGAGAGTATAGTTTGAGTAGGCAGAGAGATGAGCGGCTTGTGATCTGTGTATAGTGTGAATGGTACCCCTTCCAGGTAGCATCGCCACTGTTGGCAAGCAGATACCAATGCCAGCAGTTCCTGTTCGCCCGTGGTGTAATTAATCTCAGCAGGAATTAATTTCCTGGAGTAATACGCCAATGCACTCCTACAAATTAATCCCTGCATTCTTCCCTGCACTTTTGACCAACCTTGTCCGATCGGACTGAAATTTTGATAGATGGTGTTTTGCAGAAAATAAAACATATTGTTTTTTGAGAACCCCGACATTTCACCTGATAGCACAAGTGATGCACCCAGAGCTCCCTTGGCGATGTTGAACGGCATCGACACACCTGTGCATTCCCTGATGGCAGAGTGCCCTGCGGAACAACGCGGAATAGTTCCTAGGCGCACCTTAAACATCGGCAAAACCGTGCTTCTTGTTTTGATAGCTGTCAGGGTTAGCTACTTGTTTTGATAGTTGCCGGAGCGCGCCCCTTACACCCCTCACTTTGTGTTGGCCGGAAGATATCTGCTCCGTAGGCGCGGCCTGTTCCCTGTCCCTCCTCCACTGCAACGGTGGACCCAGCAATGTCGCGCACGGCCGAAGATGAAGTGGCAGCTATCGAAACAAGTAGCACGGTTCTGCCGATGTTTGAGGTGCGCCTAGGAATTGTTCCGCGTTGTTCCATAGGGCACTCTGCCACCTGGGAATGTCCAGGTGTGTCGATGCCGTTCAACATCGCCAAGGGAGCTCTGGGTGCATCGCTTGTGTTGTCGGGTGAAATGTCGAGGTAGTCAGCCGATACTCAAACTGGAATGCTAGCAACTTGGCTTTATGTCTTCGCGAATGAATTCCAGCTGCCTAGGTAGCTACGAGGTTGTTGATTACGAAAAGTACACGGAAGCAGCAGCGAAGAAGAAGGGTATTCACCGGCGTGCATTTGTAGCGTTCAGAAAGAACGCGCCTTAAATCTTTTCAGTGTGTGAACGCCATGCAACGCTTACCGCAGTTACAGGTGTCAGACTGCTGCAGCGCAACCAGGCTAAGACATAGAACAGCCTCCGGGGATCGAACCCGAATGGTGGGCAACAGTACAGCCCACCACTTAACCTGCCTGTATCACACTTCAACAGTGACACTAGCGCCGATCCGCTTAGTGCAGAATCGGAACGCTACATTCCTCCCCCTCCTTTGGGATGGCCGTTCCGCCCATAGGCCATCATGGCATGGACTCGCAGTACCTGACTGCTAATTTGGAACTCCTTCCCATCCGGACGCAGGTCGCTCTCAGGAGTTTATGGGCACCATGGACCCTACAGCCCAGACTTACAGAGCCAGTGGACGTTGGGTACAAGACAAGCCAGGCTCACATGAGCAACTGGACCCATAGCACACCAAGGCACATAGCATTTGCTAGATTGCTGGCAGGCTCCCAGGTGTTGTCAGAGTCATCATAACCCTTCCACTTGACGAGGTACTCCTTAGCTTTACCTGCACGCACATGCCGGTGATTCACAATACGTTCCACTTCATACTGTGGGGAATCATCTAACCAGCCCAGCTCAGTGGGGGGTAGACGACCAAAATTGCCCTCATAGGGTCTTAATAGCGACACATGGAACACAGGATGAATCCTAGACATGGCTTGTGGCAGGGTCAGCTTTACAGCGTCTCTACCCACATGAGCCTCAATCCTGAAAGGCCCCACATAGCGTGGCAGCAGCTTTCTGGCCTTGCCCACCATGTTACGCAGGTTCATGGTACTAAGCAGCACACGGTCACCCACTTGGAACATACTGTCCGAGGATTTCCTATGTGGTGTCATTGGACTGCCGACTCTGTGCCAGTTTCATACGTCTTCTGGCTTCTTGAACACCTTTCTCCCAGCCATCAGAGAAGAACTGGGCCATGGGAGGTGGCAACCGAGGTAACTTATGGGTCACCGGTGTCACTGGGGACTGTCCATAGTTGATCAGAAAAGGTGTAGATCTAATGCTTTTTTGCCATGAGTTATTAATTGCAAACTCGGCAAACGAGAGGTGTTTAGGCTTGTCTCGTTGAGTGGGAGAGATATAATGCCCAAGCATCTCCTCCAGCACTTTGTTGTACCGCTCAACCTGCCCATTTGACTGGGGGTGATAGCTGGAGGTGAGCGAATGTTTCATGCCCATTAGCTTGCATACAGCTTGGCAGAACT
The DNA here is from genome assembly GCA_030144725.1 of Haematococcus lacustris. Classification (NCBI taxonomy): domain Eukaryota; kingdom Viridiplantae; phylum Chlorophyta; class Chlorophyceae; order Chlamydomonadales; family Haematococcaceae; genus Haematococcus; species Haematococcus lacustris. Next base: position 7,611,383 of record JASKMD010000014.1, on the reverse strand, counting down.
TACTTACGAATAGGGAGCCCCGATCACTCACAACTTCAGATGGTAGCCCATGGTGGACAAATACCGAATCAATGAAGAGTTGTGCAAGCTCAGGAGCATCCATGCTTTCCTTGCATGGCACTAGGTGCACCATTTTGGAGAGCCTGTCAACGAATACACAGATGGAATCATATCCATGTGATCCGGACGGTAGTTTGGTTATGAAGGCCATGTGCATGACTTCCCAGGGGTATCCAGGTATAGACCGAGGATGAAGGAACCCCCATGGCTTAGCTGTAACCGACTCGTTTCTCTGGCATGCATCACATGTTGTTACATAGTGACGCACATCAGTGCGTAAGTGTTTCCACCAAAACACACGCATGACACGCTCCAATGTCTTAGTGATCCCAACGTGGCCAGCATACTTAGCATCGTGCATCTCATGCAGGATATGCTCTCATAGTTGTTTGTCACGAGGCACAATGACTGTACGTCTCTTTTGATGTCTCCATAAGCCATGTTCATCCAGGTAAAAGTTCTTTGTCTTCCTACGCTTGGTGAAGTTG
>JASKMD010000014.1:7583449-7610335 GCA_030144725.1 Haematococcus lacustris | reverse complement strand
TCCCTCCCTCCCTCCCTCCCTCCCTCCCTCCCTCCCTCCCTCCCTCCCTCCCCCTCCCTCCCTCCCTCCCTCCCTCCCTCCCTCCCTCCCTCCCTCCCTCCCTCCCTCCCTCCCTCCCTCCCTCCCTCCCCTCCCTCCCTCCCTCCCTCCCTCCCTCCCTCCCTCCCTCCCTCCCTCCCTCCCTCCCTCCCTCCCTCCCTCCCTCCCTCCCTCCCTCCCTCCCTCCCTCCCTCCCTCCCTCCCTCCCTCCCTCCCTCCCTCCCTCCCTCCCTCCCTCCCTCCCTCCCTCCCTCCCTCCCTCCCTCCCTCCCTCCCTCCCTCCCTCCCTCCCTCCCTCCCTCCCTCCCTCCCTCCCTCCCTCCCTCCCTCCCTCCCTCCCTCCCTCCCTCCCTCCCTCCCTCCCTCCCTCCCTCCCTCCCTCCCTCCCTCCCTCCCTCCCTCCCTCCCTCCCTCCCTCCCTCCCTCCCTCCCTCCCTCCCTCCCTCCCTCCCTCCCTCCCTCCCTCCCTCCCTCCCTCCCTCCCTCCCTCCCTCCCTCCCTCCCTCCCTCCCTCCCTCCCTCCCTCCCTCCCTCCCTCCCTCCCTCCCTCCCTCCCTCCCTCCCTCCCTCCCTCCCTCCCTCCCTCCCTCCCTCCCTCCCTCCCTCCCTCCCTCCCTCCCTCCCTCCCTCCCTCCCTCCCTCCCTCCCTCCCTCCCTCCCTCCCTCCCTCCCTCCCTCCCTCCCTCCCTCCCTCCCTCCCTCCCTCCCTCCCTGCCCCGCCCCAAGTGACCCCGGCGCTGCCCACCACCACCAACAACTCCCCACCCCTCTCTCAAACACACGCCCATTCTTCGCCCTCTTCTCCCTCTTCTCCCCCGGCCTTTTGCTCCCTTCATCCTTCCTGTCAGTGAGTTGCTACTGATGGCTACAGGTAAGGAGTGAATGGCTAGCCCACTGTCTTTTAGTGTCCCTCATTACCCTTTCCTTATTGCTAGTACGCCATGTGTTTGCTGCAGGTCCGACGGTATCACCTAGTACCCTGAGCCCCTCTCCCTTCCCTTTCCCCCACACCCCACCCTCCTACCCTACCCTCACCCTACCGCCACCCCACCCCACCCCACCCCTACCCTCATCACCCTCTTCTCTCCGCCCTTTCGCTCCCTACCTCCTTTCTGCTAGTGAGTGGCTACAAACTACAAGTAATGGGTGGCTTCATTTGACTTGTGGCTACAGGTAAGGAATGAGTGGCTACCAGCATGTGGCTAACACCCGTTTCCTAGCTTGATCTCCTAACCCACGTGCACGCCCCTTGGCTGCAGGTCTGATGGGCACCTCCCCTCCCTACCCCACATCCCTTTACAACCACCACCTCTCAGAATGTCAATACACTTCCTCTCGCCTCCCCTCCCTGCCTTCCGTCGAGCCTTCCTTCCTCGATCCTCCTCCCTTTTCCCCATCACCTCCCAAGCAACCTCCCCCCTTCTCCCTGTCACCTCCCCCTGACATCCCAGCCCCCTCCCTTACCCAAGCAGCCAGAAGAGAGCCCACCCCACCCTTGACGCTCCACCCTACTCTGGTGGGATGATCAGCCAACAACGCCGCTCAACCCGTGTGGCATAGAGGGCAGCTGCCGGCCCCCAAGAGCAACAGCCCCAGACATGCAAAGCCAAGTCACATCATTGACGTGGTCTGGGGTTTGCAAGTTGTGTGACGACTACAACAGCAGTGCAATAGCAACGATGAATGAAGTTGCATAAGGCTGACGATAGTGCAGTGGATGCTGTGGGTCACACCCTAGCCATAGGTCACACTCTGGTCATAGGTTACGCACTGGCCATGGGTCACACACTGCATATGGTCATGCGTGCTGCAGGATATGAGAACATGATGACCATCTTTCTGAACGTCCCGTACATTGGATCGGCACTGAATAGCCTGAACACTAGCACAAAACATATGAACACACTGAACACCTAAACTGAACGCACTGAACATTGCACTGAACCCTAGCACTGAACGCACTGAACCATGCACTGAATGCACCGAACCATGCACTGAACGCACTGAACCCTAGCACTGAAAACACTGAACCATGCACTGAACACACTGAAGCATGCACTGAACGCACTGAACCATGCACTGAAAACACTGAACCCTAGCACTGAACACACTGAACCCTAGCACTGAACGCACTGAACCATGCACTGAATGCACTGAACCATGCACTGAACGCACTGAACCCTCAGCACTGAAAACACTGAACCATGCACTGAACACACTGAAGCATGCACTGAACGCACTGAACCATGCACTGAAAACACTGAACCCTAGCACTGAACACACTGAACCCTAGCACTGAACGCACTGAACCATGCACTGAAAGCACTGAACCAAGCACTGAACACACTGAACCCTAGCACTGAACGCACTGAACCATGCACTGAACACACTGAACCATGCACTGAACACACTGAACCCTAGCACTGAACGCACTGAACCATGCACTGAACGCACTGAACCCTAGCACTGAACACACTGAACCATGCACTGAACACACTGAACCATGCACTGAACACACTGAACCCTAGCACTGAACACACTGAACCCTAGCACTGAACGCACTGAACCATGCACTGAACACACTGAACCATGCACTGAAAACACTGAACCATGCATTGAACACACTGAACCCTAGCACTGAATGCACTGAACCAAGCACTGAACACACTGAACCATGCACTGAACACACTGAACCCTAGCACTGAACGCACTGAACCATGCACTGAACACACTGAACCCTAGCACTGAATGCACTGAACCATGCACTGAACACACTGAACCATGCACTGAACACACTGAACCCTAGAACTGAACACACTGAACCCTAGCACTGAATGCACTGAACCCTAGCACTGAATGCACTGAACCAAGCACTGAACACACTGAACCATGCACTGAACACACTGAACCCTAGCACTGAATACACTGAACAAAACGCCACGGATCACTGAGCCCCAACCTTTGACTTTTTGGGCCTGATTCCTTTTGGGTTAGATTGCTTACATCACAAGCTATCAATGTGCAAAGTTTCAGCCCAATCGGCCAAAGTCGGTCCAGGGGCCTGGCTGCTAATTCCTACGAGTGAGGGACAGCATACAATACATGTATACCTCTACAAGTGTCTATAGAGCTTCACCATGCCCATGTAGATAGGTGTACCTTTTTTGTTGTTCACATGGAAGCGTGGCGTCTCACAGTAGTAGCACTTGTCATCCTTGTGGGCGAGCCACTCAGACCTATGCATGCATGCACATGTAGGCAACCTTGACCCCAACAAACACCATGTGTAATGCGCCATGCATGCATTGCCTAATCCACACCCTTTCCCTTGACCTCACCGTCGTATCTTCGGGTAGGTGAAGCCTGGGCAGTACTTGTTGTTGGCCTTGTTGTCCTTGCCCGCGTTGCACACATGCACCTCGTACTCATTTGCGTGCTGGACGCCCTGCAAACTCATCAGCTGGTAGAAGCTGGTGATGAGGTTGAGATCAGGCTGGTTTGCAAGTAGCCTACGGATCAGCTTCAACACCCCCTTCATCTGCTCCTTGGTCAGTCTCATGTCCAACAGCCTGCTCAGCTCGTCCATCAGGTCCTTGCCTGTCATGGGGCAGTTCCTGTAATGGCATGCACAAAGACAAGCAACAACTATATTGAACAACTCACTGCTTGTGATACTAATATCTGTTATTTCTAAGTACCTGAACACGGGTTGTTGAAGGTTGGCATCAAGCTTGAACACCTTGCTTCGACGTGCTCTGGCGCCACCCCCCCCTCCTTCATCCCCCTCTGGACCCCCCGGAGCTCCTGGACCTGCTGGACCTCCTGGACCTCCTGGACCTCCTGGACCTCCTGGACCTCCTGGACCCCTTGGACCCCCGGGACCTCCTGGATACCCTTCCCCTTCCTCATCACTGTCTTCACTCCCACTGTCATCACTACCACCTCCGTCCCCTCCTCCGTCGACTCCTCCCCTTCCTCCTACACCCCCCTCTTCTCTGTCTCCGCGCTGTCCCCCCCTGTTGTCCTCCTCTCCCCTCCCACGCTGTTCGTCCCCTCCCCTCTGTCCCATCCAAGCATCCTCTGGAATCCTGCCACCCTCTTGTCCCGCTGGGGCTGCCTGATCCCTGCCTCCTTGCCAGTCCTCAGCCACCCCTCCTCCATCTCCTTGCCCGTCCTCATCCACCCCTCCTCCATGTCCACAGCTCCCCTGCACACATGTCGTCACAACATGCGGACAACATGTGGCCTGCGGCGCAAATTGTCGCGATGAGGTGCCGAGGTGCCGAGGTGCCGAGGTGCCGAGGTGCGATGAGGTGCACGCATTAGCTGCCTCATGCGCACATGTACGTCAGCGCGTACTAACTAAATGCAAGCGACATCTTACTGTCGACTCTTGCGATGTGTGTTGCTGTGCGTCTGGGGACTGGGCTTTCGCCATAGCCTGCCTCTCCGCCCAAGCCTTCGCGCCTTCAGCCCCCACGAACTGGTGATGGTGCTTGGAACAGTGTGTGCGCATTCCTCTTTTGCTGCCTGATTCTCCGCACACTAGGCATTGAAAGGCTGTCTTCACCATGATTGCCTGTGTCTTGGGAAGCCTGGAGAGTAAATGGTCGCATTGTGTCCGGCCATCGCGGCCCGCGTTGGCCATTGCGGCCCGCTCTCTGTGTACCCACCCGGCGTCGCTTGCTGGCCGACAAAGTGACTTTTGGTTCACTGAGGACGATAATTTTGTGAGTAAGTACCGCTACATCGTGTTGTGGACGTCTTGCTAACCCGCAACAGCATCCTTTAAAATGTACCGCAACACGCTCGCCAAGAAGCCCACCGCCAAGAAGGTATAGTAATTCCCGTACCAATACCGCCTGCCTGCCGCGATGCCTTACCGTGCCAGGCACCTTCATGCGTGCATTAACTCCATGAACTATCGTTGCTCCCTCCCAGGCCCCTCGCACAGCTGACTCTGGGCACGAGTCCGATGAATTGCCTTTGGCCCAGCGACCAAGGGGTGATGAAGGGGAGGGTGTGGGAGAGGAGGAGGCGCTGGAGGATGAGGGGGAGGGGGAGGCGGGTGAGGGTGAGGGGGAGGAGGATGAGGGGGAGGAGGGTGAGGGGTCGGAGGAGGAGGAGATGGAGGGGGAGGAGGAGGAGGAGGAGAAAGAGAAGCAGAAGCAGAGGCCAGCCAAGAAACGGGCGCGCAAAGGAGGGAAGCAGGTCCCCGATGAGTTCAGTAAGATCATCCTGGCGCAGGTGAGCATGGTGTTGCGTGCCTATGCTGCCTGATTTGCTGTGGTCACGTTGCATGTGCCTCAATGTCCTTTGCTAACCATGACCCATCGTTCCTGTGTGATTTCAGTACAAGCATCATGCACCTAACGCCGACAAGCCCTTCAGTGTGTTGGGCAAATATGAGGTTAGTGTAGTGTTCACGCAACAATTGACCATAGCCTCAATGCCCATGTCACCTTGGTTATCTATACCCAATGCATCCTTGCAGCAAGATGCCGTCAGTCTCTGGGGCAAGTTCGCCCCCGAATACATCCGGATGTGGTGCCCGCGTTCTGTGGGCCAGGTGATTGTGCAATGAATGGTGTAGCCATGTAACCAACCTAATTTGCTGTCTGATGTGAATGTTAGTGAAACAGTCTTGGTGTGTGTTGTGCAGTACACCATCCCCGGCTGTGTACCAGGGGAATACCCCAAACTGGGCAGCAACTCAGTGGAGGCCAGGTGGAATGTCCCCATGCGGGCAATCATCGGCCTCGTATGGAAGGATTTCACCAAGGCCAACCCAGCCTACCTGGCTTTGCTGAGCTACTGGATGTTGCTGGCGGCATTCAAAAGTGGGTTGCATGCATCCAACCATCATGCACCCATAGCATGCAACCCATAGCATGCATCCACCCATCATGCACCCATAGCATGCAACCCACTGCGTCATTAGTACAGGTCCTCATCATCGGACTGGTACCCTTGAACGTGTAGGTCATACGACTGGGTCAGACGTCCGACCACTCCTAAGCAGCTGGCCCGTGTGCCGCGGACACCTCGTAAGGCAGCAGAGATCCAGGAGACAGATAAGGGGTGGGAGTCGAAGTTTGGCTGCCGGTTGTTGGAAGCCAAGGCAGCAGCGGTGGCTGCAGGCACCCCGTTCAGCAATGACGATGTTGTGCCCACTGACATGGAGCCATACCTGCCCTTAGCTGCTCAGCTGAAAGCAGCCTCAGGTGAGTGAAGCCAGAACCCTGTGGTGAGATGCCAGGACCCTGTGGTGTGGTGCCAGGACCCTGTGGTGTGGTGCCAGGACCCTGTAGGTGTGCAGCTGGACTCTGTGGTGAGGTGCCAGGACCCTGTAGGTGTGCACCAGGACCCTGTGGTGAGGTGCCAGGACCCTGTAGGTGTGCAGCAGGACCCTGTAGGCGTGCGGCAGGACCCTGTAGCCAAACGTCGCAGGACCCTGTAGGCGTGCGGCAGAACCCTGTAGCCAAACGTCGCAGGACCCTGTGGGTGTGCGGCAGAACCCTGTAAACAAACGTCGCAGGACCCTGTAGGCGTGCGGCAAAACCCTGTAGCCAAACGTCGCAGGACCCTATAGGCGTGCGGCAGGACCCTGTAGCCAAACGTCGCAGGACCCTGTAGGCGTGCGGCAGAACCCTGTAGACGTGGGTCGCAGGACCCTGTAGGCGTGAGGCAGGACCCTGTAGATAAACGTCGCAGGACCCTGTAGGCGTGCGGCAGAACCCTGTAGCCAAACGTCGCAGGACCCTGTAGGCGTGCGGCAGGACCCTGTAGCCAAACGTCGCAGGACCCTGTAGGCGTGCGGCAGAACCCTGTAGCCAAACGTCGCAGGACCCTTTAGGCGTGCGGCAGGACCCTGTAGCCAAACGTCGCAGGACCCTGTAGGCGTGCGGCAGAACCCTGTAGCCAAACGTCGCAGGACCCTGTAGGCGTGCGGCAGAACCCTGTAGACAAACGACGCAGGACCCTGTGTGCCAGAACCCTGTGGGTGTGCAGCAGGACACAGTAGGCCAGGACCCTGTGGTGCCAGGACCCTGTGATGTGGTGCCCGGACCCTGTGGTGTGGTGCCAGGACCCTGTGTGCCAGGACCCTGTGGTGTGGTGCCAGGACCCTGTGGTGTCTGGACCCTGTGGTGTGGTGCTAGGACCCTGTAGGCCAGGACCCTGTGGTGTGGTGCCAGAACCCTGTAGGCCAAGACCTGGTGGTATGGTGCCAGGACCCTGTGGTGTGGTGCCAGAACCCTGTAGGCCAGGACCCTGTGGTGAGGTGCCAGGACCCTGTGGTGAGGTGCCAGGACCCTGTGGTGTGGTGCCAGGACCCTGTGGTGCCAGGTCCCTGTGGTGTGGTGCCAGGACCCTGTGAGCCACAACCCTGTGGTGAGGTACCAGGACCCTGTGGAGAAAGACACACATCGTAGGACCCTGTACAGGGTCCTGGCACACATGGTCGAAAGCATCCAAACGGGGTCAACATGACCAACCACCGGCTATGTAGGAATCCTAACTGGGTTCTATCACATAGGGATGCAAAGAATGATTATAATATCAACACTCATAGGGTACACAGGACCCTGTACAGGGTCCTACGACCATGATGTCGCTAGGACCCTGTACAGGGTCCTAGGACACGGGCCAAAGCTCATCACTGGCTGGGACTTTTTGCATGCCACCTACTAGGTTGGGCAGCTGTAACCACCCTTTACAATCGCTCATACTCACATTTCATGAAAAGTCACTTTGGTCACACGGTGCCAACTCCCTTAGCCAAAATCAGGGTCTCAGCCCCATACCTGGCCCAGCAGCTCGACACCGAGTGAGAATTACACTTTGGCCCAAGAGAGTCCTGTCATCCTCTAGGTCACAGCAACCCACATACCAAGTCTTAGACCTCAACTCTCAGGTTTTTCAAGCCAGCCAGGCCTTAATTTGCACGAGTGTTCCCCTGGTCACCTGTACATCTGACACCTCAGTGCACTATCCTGCGGCTCCTGCCCATCCTCTGGGTTTGTCTGATCAACTCATCCAAGGATACCGGCTTGACCCTGCGTTTAATGCTGAAGCTGATCTGTCCAGCATGTACCAGGACACACATGGCCTATGGCGGCTCACTGGTAAGGATAAGGTAGTGGTCCCCAATGACTCTGAGCTGCGCAATCACATCTTGCACGAGATGCATGATGCAGTCTATTCAGGTCATGTGGGTATCAGCAAAACCCTGGAACGTGTGTCACGTGTGTTTTGGTGGAACACAATGCGTGCTGACGTCAGGTACTATGTGTCCACATGTGATGCCTGTCAACGTGACAAGGCGTCTACTTCAAGCCAGGTGGCCTACTCAACCCGTTGTCTATACCTGACTACCGCTGGGAGTCTGTGTCCATGGACTTCATTACCAAGCTACCCTCTGGGTCACATGGGTATGATGCTATCTGTGTCTTTGTGGACAGGCTCAGCAAGATGGTCCACTTTGTGCCCTGCCGTGAGGACCTTAAGGCACGCCGTTTTGCACAACTGTTCATTGACCATGTGTACAAACTGCATGGCATGCCTGCTGAGCTGATCTCTGACCGGGGCTCACTGTTTACAAGTGGTTTCCGACCGATAAGCCAGTTAACACCCGGCCTCGATTATATCGAGAATGGGTCGAACTTCCCGAATTGAATACACAATCACCCCGGAGGATGAGGCTCTCGCTAGGCTCTATAGGTTGCGACCAGCTAGGCGTGGGCCTACTGTTGCACCTACCCCCGAGGCAGTTGCTGCCCGGGAAGCAGCGGATGCTGCAAGGCTTGTCAGTCCTCGCGACGCAGCCATAGCTCGGCTCCCTGCCAATATTGACCCGGCTTCGCCCGCGGCCATCGAACTGATAAACCTCCTAGAAGAGCAGGCTTGGCCTGAGGCCCACACTGAGTACCCTGTGTACCTTCACGGTCGCTCGGTCACTGAACATGAGGCTATGCTTGAGGCCTCGCTCCAGCGGATGGTTGCCCGCAATGCTGCTGCTGATGCTCCTCTCGTTGAGGAGGGTCAGCTGGAGGACGACGACGAGGAGGAGGAGCTTGACGAGCGCGACACGGCCATTCAGGAGCTCCACGCCTCTCTTCAGGCTCGCGAGGACGTCCTTGTCGCTGTACAAGCTCGGCTCACTGCCCTCGAGGCTAGCCAAGCCGCTGTCAATGCTGGGGTAAGTCCTGCTGTCGGCCTTAGCTCCGCGTCCCCAGTCAGGTCTCCTCCGCCCCATGGGCTTGCAGCCGGACAGCATCGCAATACAGTAGCGAACCTGTTTAGAGCTGGTTCGATTCCAGGGGGCCCCGTTCTAAGCCCTAGCCTTCTCACGGTAGTGCCTTGTGGCCGACCCTTTCAGTACCCGCACTTCGGTGCCCTCGCGGCCGGCTCAGTGTTACACATGGTTCAAACGGTCCAGCGTCGCCTTTATAAGGCTCCACGTTACAAGTCCTTAAAATGCCTAGGAAATGAGCCAGCGGTGACCCTCCGCAGGGTCAAAAATGCCTAGGAAATGAGCCAGCGGTGACCCTCCGCAGGGTCAGAAATGCCTAGGAAATGAGCTAGCGGTGACCCTCCGCAGGGTCAGAAATGCCTAGGAAATGAGCCGGCGGTGACCCTCCGCAGGATCAGAAATGCCTAGGAACTGAGCCAGCTGTGACCCTCCGCAGGGTCGGAAATGCCTAGGAAATGAGCCAGCTGTGACCCTCCGCAGGGTCAGAAATGCCTAGGAAATGAGCCAGCTGTGACCCTCCGCAGGGTCAGAAATGCCTAGGAAGCGAGCCTAGCGGTGACCCTCCGCAGGGTCAGGCCTGACCCTGCGGAGGGTCACACTGACCCTGCGGAGAATATGTGACCAGGTCATTGAAACCGCGATTACAGCTCAACCGCTTCGAGTTAGACGGAGTTATTGACGGCGATGGGTCGCCCTTGCGATGGGCTATCCGCGGTATACCTCAGCGGAAACTGCCGTCTCGGCCTTAATTACCCGGAGTGAACGTATGAAGCACACACACGGCAACACCTCTTGGCCTTGGGGGTCTCACAAGATAACACTACTAAACTATTACACAAGTTAACAAGACACGCGGTGGAGACAGCCCACTCCATTGCAAAGACAAGCTACAGACTCAGGGCTACTAAGAGGGAGGGAGGGTAGGGGGGTCGCCTCTTCCTTGGCCGTGACTGGTGGGAGCAGGCCGTGCCCCACGCGGTAGCTCCTCCCTTAATGCACGCCGGTGAATACCGGAGTAGTCTTCCTTCTTCTTCTTCTTTCTTCTTCTTTCTGGAGGCAGGGTTAGGCACCCCAACCCAGGGAATCTTGCGCTTCGACCTGCGACCCACGTACGGTCGCACCCCGTTGAGCCCCAGGTTGCAGCGAGCGACCATGTTCACAGTCCGCGGGAATGGCGGGCGGAGTGATTTGGGAGGCTTCAGTCTTAAACGCGACTTTCAGCCCGCGTGACTTACCGCGATAGTTTCAGCTACCCTTCACTAGCGCGTGGTGAGAGCGTCAGGCCTGGCACGGATTGGCGGGACCAACGGCCGGGGTGACCAGCTTCGACCAACATCGACCCTATTGCGACAATCGACAGGTTTCGATGACCGGGGGGATATCTCTGGCGGCCAGCCCATCGGAACCGATCCTATTTCGACGACCCCATCAATTTTGCAAAAATCGACAGGTGTCGATGACCCGGGGGAAAATGTCCGACGTTGGTTTGGCAAGGAAGGGTCTTACAAGTGAGCATTGACATATGTCGCCTTTCAGGTGGCTGTACCCGGTGCGCAGCATGGCAACGCGGTCCCGGATCCGGGGCTTGATGTGCTCTACAAGCAATGTCATCAAGCGCAAGTTCTACGACCGAGACGTGTCAACCGCGCTGAACATCGCCCGCATTGCAACCGGGCCGGGCCGCCCACGCGAGCTCAACAGCTGACTGGGCCGCCCCAGGCAGAGTGGGCCAGGAGTGGGTGCAAGTGCGCGACAGAGGCCTGCTGCGGAAGTGGCAGCGGCCAATCAATCCTCTCGGTAAAATGTCTACCGAACTTGTGGACATTTTGTCACGAAGTTATGTTGACATTTGAAACTCGCACCAAACAGCTAACGCTGCATAAACCCTGCATTGTCTTAGTACCTGTGTGCCAACCGTAGGCCAAACACTGCGATCGACGCAGCCACCCAAACATGTGACCGCTCACTCCCTGCCAGGCCCGGCTTGGGCCCCTGTTGCTGTTGATGTGTGTTGGACGGCTAATCAAACGTACCAGGCCCGTCTCCACAGCGAGAGAAGCGAGAAGCGGGGCCTTCCAACCGTCCAACCGCAGTCTACTCGCTCATCGGCACCCCCTCGCTGCACGCACGCGTGCACCTTCCGCTACAGCTTTGCGTACGGCTGCGCAGCAAGGTAAAGAATGCCCTGTAATCAGCACCGGCAGCTCCTATTATCACCAGGCAAGCCGCAGCAGGCGCAGTGGGCAAAGCAGCTGCTGGGCCACCGCTACGACCGTGGCAGCTGCTGCGGATGCTGAGGATGGACTGCGGCCTCAGCGGCCAACGCAGCTCGCGTAACAACAAATGGTCGCTCCAACCCAGGTATGAGCTGCGTTGTGCCCCTAGTTCCTGGTATACCCGCACATCACCTCAATGGACAGCTATGCGCTGCATTGCTTCACTCCTACAGAAGCGTACCGCCCGTGAGCAGACATTGCCCCACAAGGGGCAAGGGCATGTTGGCATCACAGCATGAGCATGCGGTAAGCACAGCTGGGGCACAAGGGGCAGGTGCAGGTATGAAGCGCAGCCGGGGCAGGGGTAGGCAGGCAGCATTGCAGGAGTACCCAGGCAGAGCAGCAGAGACAGGCGCAGGCGCATCATAGGTTTGCGGGTAGTAGAGGGGCAGAGGCAGGCGAGCAGTGCAGTGGGGGCATGCGGTAAGCGCAACAGGGTTGCATGTAGCTTGGGCAGGCAGGCGGTGGAGGGGTAGCAGTAGCCAGGCAGGACAACAGTACACACTCAGAGCTGCAGTAGCAACCGCAGCAGGGATAGACTATCAGAGGAAGGCATGCTTTGCCTCTTGACAGGGAAGGATGTTCATGCTTGTGCCTGCTGGTGCTTGTGCAGATACCCGCTCAGGGCGCATGATGTGATGGCGGCAGCAGTGGGGGAGGGCGGTGCTAGCAACAGCAGCAGCAGCGGCAATGGTGGCAGCAGTGGCGGCAGCACAACAGGAGCTTTAGGACCGCCGCATCCCAGCCGTGCCCCACCCCCGCCCAGCCTTGCCCCGCCCCCTCCCAGCCCTGCCCCACCCCATCCCAGCCTTGCCTTGCCCCTCCCTGCCCTGCCCTGCCCTGCCCTGCCCTGCCCTGCCCTGCCCTGCCTGTAGGTGTGTGGCAGTGCAGGCCGCAGGTAGCAGCAGGCTGCACATGTGCTGCAGTGCATGAGCAGCAGCAGCAGGCTGCAGTGCATGTGTTACTGTGCATGAGCAGCAGCAGCAGCAGGCTGTAGTGCATGAGCAGCTGTGCAAGGACAGCTGCAGCAGTGTATGGGCAGCAGCAGCAGGTTGTAGGTGTGTAGCAGTGCAGGTTGCAGGTGTGTTGCAGTGCATGAGCAGCAGCAGCAGGCTGCAGGTGTGCTTCAGTGCATGAGCAGCTGTGCAATTGCTGAAGACGGCCAAGGTTTCAGGGTAAGTAGCTAGTCAAGCGCACGCCATGCAACACATGTCATGCATGTTACCCAATGTATATGTTGTGGTGTGCGCTTTGCAGCTTGCGGGACCAAGTGTGGCATTTAGTCATGCTTGTGGCACAGCTTGAGACAAAGAAGGACAACTGGGGCATAGCTGACAAGGAAACCCGCGCCCTAGCCAAGCAGGCCAAGGCAAAGATGAGGCTGGCCCGCCAAGCGCTGGATGACCTTGCCCTTGGGAGGTGTTAGGCACCAACCAGGTGCTTGACCAGGTTCAAGTCAGCCACAGCCAGCTCCGCGACATGGTTCAAGGGGGTCCAGCGCCTTGGGGGGAGGAGTGCCAGTCCACCCCACTCGGTAAAGAGCACTTCTTTGGTCGGTAGTTTCTTCACTTGCTGAGCGACAGTGAGCAGTGCCTAGAGCAGCTAGCTGTCCTCCATCTCGAGCGTGCACGGTTGCACGCATGGCTGGAGCACATGTGCGTTGTGTGACAGGCTGCTTGCACAAAGCCAATATTGCAACGGCAGGGAAGCTCTTCTACTTGCATCAGCATTTGGCTCATTTCAAGGCTCAGATCTTGCAGCTGCATGGTCTGCGGTGGTAACTCCATGCGAATATGGGCATGCATGTTGCGGTTGTTTGACACTGCCATTGCTTGTGTAGCCGCATATGGACACCATATTGGTTGTGTAAGGCGATTCCCCTGATGATGGGCAAATACAACTCAAATATCAAGGTCTACAATAGGCCTAGCGTACTTGGCCGTGCCAGTTGCAACGTCAATGTAATACTGCGTGGTGGCATATGGTTGGATTTGGTACGGATCACTGCCAAGCCTGCACCTGCTAGGCATGACCGTGATGCATACATGCAAAGGGGGTATGTAGCAGGTGGCTACCACGTTTGCAGCGTTAGCGCATCACCGCGTGGTGTTGTCCATACAAGGGGCATGTGGCACACCACATCCAAGCATATGGCTAGATCTGGTGAGCCTCCACCATAGGTACCATCCGTAGTCTAGCTGGCATGGAACTGAACGAAAGCTAAGGACAGCCTTGTGAAAGCTTTTGTACCATGCAACCTTCTTCTCAGATGGGCTCAAAATTGTTGCTGATTGCTGGTACAAGGCTGTCATCAGTTGGCGGTTGTTGAGGTCTTGTTGATTGCCCTGGAATTGACGAAGCGCCGCCATTGCCCTCTTCTGCAATGATCCCTTCCCAAAAGATAACACATCTGCAATCAGAGAGAATACATAAAGCTTTACACAAACAAACAATGTGGTATGGGTTACTCATGTACACAGACACACACATTAACACATTCACAATCTGACCTTGGATAATCGTGTAAGGGGATGTGTGCAAGGGGAGGGGTGGCTGCTGCTGCTGCCCTGGGCTGGTGAGCAGGGCAGAGGACAAGGCAGGGGGCTGCTGGTGCTGCTGCTGCAGCCTTGGGCTGGCGAGCAGGGCAGAGGACAAGGCAGGGTGCTGCTTGTGCTGCTGCTGCTGCCCTGGGCTGGTGAGCATGGCAGAGGACAAGGCAGGGGGCTGCTGGTGCTGCTGCTGCAGCCTTGGGCTGGCGAGCAGGGCAGAGGACAAGGCAGGGTGCTGCTTGTGCTGCTGCTGCTGCCCTGGGCTGGTGAGCAGGGCAGAGGACAAGGCAGGGGGCTGCTGGTGCTGCTGCTGCAGCCTTGGGCTGGCGAGCAGGGCAGAGGACAAGGCAGGGTGGTGCTTGTGCTGCTGCTGCTGCCCTGGGCTGGTGAGCAGGGCAGAGGACAAGGCAAGGGGCTGCTGCTGCAATCCTGTCTCTGTGTGATGATCAATGTGAGTGGTGAAGGGAGTATCAAGTGGGAGGTGCTCATGCTGCAGTTCTAGACTAGTGGGCGAGTCTGGGAGGGGGTGGAGTCCTGGCTGTTGCATTGCCACCCTCTTTTGCCGCTTCTTTTCTGCACTCTTTCCAGGCCTTTCTGGGCAGTTGGCCTGCAGGGAAGAACATGTTGTCATGATGATGCGCTGGATGGGGCTGCTACACCAAGCCCACCTTCTTCTTTGGCTGTAACAGGAGTGTTTCCAACTCTGTCTTGCCCTCGTGAAGCATTTGGGCGATGAACGCCCAGCCCTCGGGCTCCTCACTACTAAGCTGTGTCAACATGAACATTATGTCCTCAAGCACATTTGGGTATTGCTCGTGCACTTTGCTGAGACTGGGCCGCGAGCAATCAATAAATCGCAACTCATATTCTTGGCTACGGAAAAGCCGATGAGCTCAAGCAATGGGTTGCGTTCACTGGCTTTTATAATGAATTCCTCAAATGAATTTCGCTTCCGGCTTTCGGCTTTCAGGCGCCTCCTCCTATCCTGCTTTTGAGCAAGGGCGCAAGTCGGGTTATCGCATAACAGGGCCCAAGCCGGGCCTGGCAGGGAGTGAGCGGTCACATGTTTCGGTGGCTGCGTCGATCGCAGTGTTTGGCATACGGTTGGCACACAGGTACTAAGACAATGCAGGGTTTATGCAGCGTTAGCTGTTTAGTGCGTGTTTCAAATGTCAACGTAACTCCGTGACAAAATGTCCACAAGTTCGGTAGACATTTTACCGAGAGGATTGATTGCAGCGGCGGTGCCAGCGGCAGAGGCCTGCTGCGGAAGTGGCAGCGGCGGCACCAGCAGCAGCGACAGTGACATGTGGATCATGCCATGAGCCAAACAAACATACAATACGATTGCCCCTTACAAAGGGGATGTGTGTGCGCTAGAGTGTGCGTAGGGTAGGGCTCTAGCGAATAGGTGAGATAAACACAGTCCCGACTCCTAGTTTAGGGACACACACCGGTCTCTCACTGCTGTGGAGAACTGAAGGGGGCTCCACAGGAGGATAGGGATACAACTTTGTTGATATATCCGTTCAGATATATACACTGTCATACAGGCAGGTAGAGCTGTGCAAGTGACATGCACAATCGAACTGTTACAACACCGACCAGTACAATCTCATTGCTCAGTGGAGGCCCGTATCCGCTTGCTATGCCTCTGGCACTATGCTGCATGCAGCCATCAGTGGCCCACCTTCCCGCGTAGGTGCTTCCATTCCTCGTAGAGTAGAGCACAGCAAGCGGCACACATCGCTGACGGGGGAAAGGACATGAGGAACGCTCTGTCAATTTTTCGGCTAGACGTCTAGAGCTTTCATATGGCCCAGTGCATACTCGTTAGTGCTATAATTGCGACTATAGCGATACATACGAGCGCTGGTGAGTCCGGCCTGATGCCTGCCCTGCGCACTGAATGGCAGCCAGGGTCAGAGCAAGCCGCAGCCTCTATCAGAGGAGCACGACCTGTACGTCGCGAGTATTGACGGTGTCATCCCCCTGTCATGTTGTCTGACCAGCTTCTCCGAGCCCATCATTCTCAACACAGCTCTCAACACAGAGCTCTTAACACAGAGCTTTCAACACAGAGTACAACTGATGTTTTTGTTGCTATCCCTGTTTGCAGCACTGCAACGCCCACCTGCAACAGACAACAAGTTGCAAGCACAGACCCATAGCGGGCCCTGGCCATTTAAGTACTTGCTGGGCTTGCCATCTGGAGCACCTGTCCAGGCGTCAGCTGAGCTGGCTGCCTTACAAACAAGAACTGCTCAACCCTCTGCCCAAGCACTCTCTGACACTGCTGTGAACACCATTGGCATCAGCAGCCCACAGCAGCAGCAGCAGCAGCAGCCCCAGCAATGGCAGCAAGCACAACTAGAAGGTGTGCTGCGCCAGCGGGTGGCAGGCACACCTTGGCAGCCACACGAGCTGTGGCATGAGCTGTGGCAGGGTATGGCCAGGCTGGGCTCCGGTGCACAGGGCAGTAGGCAACCCGGGCAGCAGGGTGATGGTGGTAACCAGCTGGCCAGGTCGGGCTGGGAGCCGCAGCAGAGGTTCATATGGAGGCAGTGGTGGTGGGAGCAGGCAGCTCAGGCACCTGTAAAGCAGCTGGGCAAGGCAAAACCGGTGCGCCAGGGACAGGAAGCACAGGAGCAAGGGCAGGATCACAGGCTGCTGGAGCAGGGGCAGGGGCTGGGGCAGCGGCAACAGCGCAGCCTGCTGCAGAGCCCCTCGCCCAGACCCTCTTCACCAACACGGTCTGGGCCCTCCCAGGTGAGCTACATTGTTAACGCCATCTGTTGGGCCAGCCAGCCAGATAGGCAGGCAGCCAGATCCACAGATGCACTCCACTTGCAATATTTACTATGAATTAGCGGTTTCAGCCAGGCTGCTGGGCCAGAGCCCCTGGGTGGCTCAGTCTGGCGTGGGTGACTCAGCCCGGCGGCCTGTGCATGACCCTCAGCTCCAATTCTGACTACGCTTATCAGTAAAAACATTGCTAGCTAGCAGGGTGGTCAGCACCTGGGCCCTCAACCTTGGGCCTTCATTGCAGTCGAATACACTCATTGTGGACCACTACAAAACAGTGTTTTTTCCTGTGTGGTGTTCCCATCGCATGGCATGCTCATGGCCTATACACGGCATACACATGGTCATGGTCGCCTACCACCTGCAGCATTGCCTGACCCATAGGGCTATACCGTAGAGTTGGCATGACAAACATGCACTAAATGTAAGCTGATAACAGCTCAAAGGGGGGGCACACACTACTGTGCCTCAGCAGGCTGCTGCTGCTGCTGCTGGGCCTTGGGTGGCTTGTCTCGTAGCCGCTTGAACCCAAGGCCAGGGTACTCCTTGCCCTTGTCTGGCAGAGCTCCCTGGTCTGGCCACCAGCACAGCTCCAGTGGGCGCCACCTGCTCTCCCCAATGCGCTGCATGTTCAGAGCTGCATTGCAGTCCCTATCCAGCCACCTGCCTGGCTGTGTTGCTGGCTTGGCTTTGGCAGCCTTGCCCTTGCCCTTTGTGGGCTCAGCTGCCGGCTCAGCCTTGGTGCGCTTGCTGCGCTTGGCTGGCAGGGGAGTGCTGGGCCCAGGCTCTGAGGATGCGGCCTGTGTGGCTGCCTGGCTGCTGCGTGGGGGCTGTGGGGGCTTGCGGGGGGCCACTACCGGGCACCACATCATGCCCCGCACTGGCAGGTCACGCTGCTGGCTCCCGGCTGGGCGCAGCAGGCGGTGATGCACCTGACCTGCTGGGGGCTTCCAGTCTGAAGGCCTGGTGGCCCTGTGCTTGTTCAGCTGCCTCTCACAGGGCTGCTGACCATTCACTGCTGAGCTGACCCGGCTGGTGCGGTGCTCATCCACAAGCACCACCCTGCCCCGCGGCTGGGCCTGCACACCACCTTGCAGCAGGCACGTAGCACCGCATCAGCACCCCAGCCCCCCCTGGTGCTAATGGGCACTTCCAAAGGGCACTTATAAAAGGCATGATCAGCATAAGTCAGCGGGATCACAGCTGACTCAGCAGGATGTGATGTGCCAAAGGGCACTTACCATCAGGTTCCAAAGGACGCTTACCATCAGCATGCACCTATGATGGCAACATGCTGGCAGTGGAGGCTGGTGTAGGGGCCCACTGCCTAGGCTGTAAAAGTGGCAGGAAAAGTAGTAGGACCAGAGGCAGGGGCGCTACAACTTTGATAGCAGCACTGGAGCATGGAGGCTGGGGGGTCAGCAGGCAGGACATTGAGCCAAGCCCCACCCAGCAATAGTGCTTGGGCCTCTGTGATGGCCCCCTGAGCAGGCCCACTGACCTGCTGACCTGAGCTGTTTTCGTGCCGTGTTCCTTCTGGTGTGCAGATCTCCCTGAATGACCTGCTGTCTGGCTGCAACGACTGCGGCTCAGTATCACTGAACATAGACCTGGGGGGCCTGGGCCTGGGCAAGATCCAGGCCAACATCCCCATCCCCAAAGTGCCTCCGCAGCCCAAACCCGCAAAGCCCCTCCCGCAACACCCAGCCCTGCCCAACCCGCCTGGCATCACCATCAACGACCTGTTCGCTGGCATGCCTCAAGGTGGCCCAGGAGGACCGGGTGGCCCGGGTGGTCCAGGAGGGCCAGGGGGCAGTCCGCCACAGGGCTGAGTCCCTGTGTGGGAGGGCAGTTGTAAAAACCACTGGTGGGGGCTGACGAGCGAGTCCGGCAGCGCATGGACGCATGGGTGGAGGGGGTTGGTGCACCAGGGCCAAGCGGGTTGGTGATGGAGTGTGTGGGCTGTCTGATCCTGTTCACATGTGGTAACTCGTGATGGACTAAAGCAGCACTGCGTTGGCAACACCTTTGATAGGTTGCATTGTGGAGGAAGAGCATTTCTGGGGCGGATAGGGAAGCGGACACCATGGACGTTTTATTGCAGGTGGGCAGGTCAGGGTGAAGTAGGCGTGGGGACGCCATGTTTAGGCTGCACATGTTGTGATGGTCGTGAGATGTCGCCGAATAAGAAACCGGTTGGATACATGAGACAGATTCAAGGCGCATGGCCGGAGCGGCACCACGGGATAAACCCCGGCTTCCCATGCCGTCGATTGCGCCCGGACGTATACAAAAGGTCGCGCACTGCAGCAAACTGCGCATTGCAGCCGGTTCTGTTGCCCGATAGCTGAGATGTCCCCGAAAATTACACGCAAGCGCCCCGCTTCCCCCGCACCGACTGCAGCCGGTAAGCCGGAAAGCTCGACGAAAGGCTAGGCCTCCTCAAGCTAACTAACGACGCGACGCAGTGTGCATCACGCGACACTGACTCCGTACATCCAGTTGCTGCGCGTGTGCTGCGCTTTCCTACGCATGCAGGTGCCAGTGGCTGTGGGCAGAAAGATCTCGGTGACGAGGGACAGGGTGACAAGGAAGTAATTGGTCATCGTCGCCAGGTCACTAAGGCTGCCCTGCGTGACCTTGTGGAGGCGGCCCGGTTTGATTTCAGCCAGCCTCAAGTTGACGTAGTTGTGGCTGAGGTCAACAAGCGCATGACCATGGGCAGCAATGCCTGGCTGCAGTCCTGTGTCTCTGTGTCTTTCCTAGGCCAGCCCTCTCCAGGGTCCCGCCTGCCGGCCTAGGCCCGCAGACTGGGTACCCCCAGCAGGCCAGGTGATCCAGCGGCTGGTGCGCCGAGCCTGGAGCCAGCGGCATGGTAAGCATGTGCGGGGCCTGCTGTGATGCCATGAGGTGCCGCCCGACCCCCCTCCCCTGCCCAGACCCCCCTTGCCCAGGAGCTTCCTCCACCTGCCCACCTGCAGGCAGCGGCTGCACCGGGCTGCGGGCTGCGGGGTGTTGAAAATCGGGCCCACAACAATGCATAGGCCATAGTAACACATGCTTTTAGCCTTGTCAGCATCAAGCTTTTAGTTTTGATGGGTTGCCCAGTGGTCTAGGGGGGAAGTGCCACCGGTGTGGGGTTTGTAGACATCAAGGGTGCGACCGAGGATGCTTCAACTTGCTTGGAGTAGCTGATTGAGATAACCCACAGTCAAACATGTTGTTCCATGTTGAATAAGTATTGTTTGTCTGCACATGTTGTGGTTGTATGCGTATGCGCATGGTTGTGGTGTGTTATGGTTGTGGTGTGTTGTGTTGTGTTGTGTTGTGTTGTGTTGTGTTGTGTTGTGTTGTGTTGTGTTGTGTTGTGTTGTGTTGTGTTGTGTTGTGTTGTGTTGTGTTGTGTTGTGTTGTGTTGTGTTGTGTTGTGTTGTGTTGTGTTGTGTTGTGTTGTGTTGTGTTGTGTTGTGTTGTGTTGTGTTGTGTTGTGTTGTGTTGTGTTGTGTTGTGTTGTGTTGTGTTGTGTTGTGTTGTGTTGTGTTGTGTTGTGTTGTGTTGTGTTGTGTTGTGTTGTGTTTGCAAGCGCTTCAAGTTTGGAGTAATGGCGTGTATGTAGGGTTGGCCAGATCCGTATGTGGCGGCTAGAAAGACGGTATATACATACGTATTTACTGTATTCGTAGTTCCGTAGTGTCTTCCGTAGGGGCGGGGTCATCATTTTGCGAAAGTGAGTATGTAGTTTGGTGCACAACAACTATAGAAACGCCCGCTAGGGGTAAGCATGTTCAGAATCTCGACCAATAGCAGTGTCGTGACACATCTATATGCCAGCCAGCCATGCATGCTGTTAGCAATGTGCTCCTACTCTGTGCGCCAAGCATGTGTCCAAACCCCTCGTGTGGCAGCCGTGGGTGCAGTTGTGTAGTCAGTATTTCATATGCTCCTACTCGGCCAATCATGTTGTGGCACACATGTGTGGCCATGTGCTCCCACTCTGCCATGGTCTAATCCCCTCGTGCTAGCTTTCTCTACAACATCACCACCTCCTCTTTCTCCACCACCTCCAGGCATGCGTTGCTGTTTCCCCGGATGTATGCGATCTTGGTACGGGACGGGAGGGGTTGCTTGGCGGGCTGGGCTGGCTGGGTTGGCTGGGCTGGCTGGTTGGCTGGGCTGGCTTGGCTTGGCTTGGCTTGGCTTGGCTTGGCTTGGCTTGGCTTGGCTTGGCTTGGCTTGGCTTGGCTTGGCTTGGCTGGGCTGGGCTTGGCTTGGCTTGGCTGGGCTGGGCTGGGCTGGGCTGGGCTGGGCTGGGCTGGGCTGGGCTGGGCTGGGCTGGGCTGGGCTGGGCTGGGCTGGGCTGGGCCGGGCTGGGCTGGGCTGGGCTGGGCTGGGCTGGGCTGGGCTGGGCTGGGCTGGGCTGGGCTGGGCTGGGCTGGGCTGGGCTGGGCTGGGCTGGGCTGGGCTGGGCTGGGCTGGGCTGGGCTGGGCTGGGCTGGGCTGGGCTGGGCTGGCCTGGCCTGGCCTGGCCTGGCCTGGCCTGGCCTGGCCTGGCCTGGCCTGGCCTGGCCTGGCCTGGCCTGGCCTGGCTGGGCTGGCTGGGCTGGGCTGGATGGGTTGGATGGGCCCTCGTATGCATCTCCCATCGCAATGAATGCCATCGGGTATCGCAACGACTTATATATGACCGCGGTTACGGCCACACCCGCAGTTACGGTGACTTGTGCGTCCTGCGTCCTTTGCAATCTCGCGATTATGCCGTCGCGTGTACGGTTCAAGCGTGAAAACTACGGTCAAACCTACGGTATGTACGGTCAACCGACGTACCTACGGCTGCCTACGGATACACGGTGATCGGGGTACGCTACGTATATACTGTATATACGTACCTACGTATATACGCCGCTACGGGTCTGGCCAACCCTACGTGTATGTAATGTTTGAACGAACTTGTTAAGATCGCCTTTGCATTTAGTGGGGTTACCTGCTGAGTCGCGCTTTGGGTCACGACGATGCTGCTGCTGTTCGCGGCAGTCCTTGTTCTGGTCGTGATCGCGTACGTATTCTGGCTGCGGGCTACTGCTAGGTAGTTGGGCGATGCTGGGTGCAATCCAATCCTGCCGCTGAGGTAGAAGCTGCTGCGCTTGAACGCGGTCCCTGGATTGCAGTGAGCGCGACCGCGACAACAAGGAGGCCGAGCTCGTCAAATGCTCCCGCATCGTCGCGGAGCAAGAGCGCCAGCTCGCGTCGCTGCGGCACAAGCTTGTAAGAGCTGGCTGCTGTACGAGCTTGTCAGTACTCCTCACCAGTCATGCAGTCGTCGCATCCATGACGACACAGGCGGACGCTGAGCAAGTGATCAAGGACGGACAGTGCCGGTTTGCAGCCTATGACGGTTTATTGCACGAGAGCGATGAAAAGATCGCAGCCCTGCAGTGAGTAGTGGAGTAGCAGTGCCTGGTTGCTAGCAGTGACAGAGAGTGTTGCATCGCTGTGGTGACTGTGCAGGGAGGAACTGCGGGCCAGTGAGGTGCAGTGCGTGCAGCTGCAGCAGCAGCTGGCACGGGCCCACCGAGCCAACAGGCACGGCCCCCTGTCAAAGCACATGGGCCAAGCCATGGCCCTGGTGTCACTGAGTGATGACGCCAACAGCCACACCAGCACTGTTGAGGTGAGCACGCTGGCTGAGGGCCCCAGCTACCAGCCTGCCTGCTGCTGCTGCTGCTGCTGTCACTTTCCCCAGCACACTGTGCCATGCACAAACGCATGGAGAGCATGGTGCAGCACCACCAGCGGTGCCTGGCCACGCCTCCCTCCAGCACCATCGTGATCATGACGAGTGGATGAGAAGCCCATGCAGTGGTGGTGTATACCCACACTGCTTTGTTCCCAGCTGCTGCCTGGCCCCAGCCCCACCAGGCCTGTCCCCGTCTCCCTGCAGGTCCTCACCAGCCCCGGCCAGCTCAGCAAGGTGTACCAGGCGTGCAGTGCAGGTCAGCCCCTGCTGCCCCGCAGTGCCCAGCTGGCCCTGGTCACCCAGCAGCGGTGAGGCAAGTCAGCAAGCGCATGGGCCAACAGCACAGGCTAGCTGCCCAGTCAGGCATGGACCCAACCCACATACCCTGCACCTGCACCTCCACCTGCACCTGCACTGCTTAGGGCAATGCCACCTGCTTTGGGTAGCGCTGAGCACCTCACCCCACCTCCCTTCCTTCGAGCCTGACTCAGCTTCCCTCTGCTGCTTGACCCTACTGGGCCTGCTTCTCTGCTGCTGACCCACCTCTGGCTGCTGCCTGGCACCCACCCCGACCTGCTGCTCCTTGCATGCCTTCCCAGTGATGAAGCGCAGGCTGCTGCAGCCGCTGCCAGCAGCCGTGTGCAGCAGCTGGACCTCATGGTGGCTGACCTCACTGCCCAGCTGCAGCGCTATGCAGCCAGCCTGGCAGCTGAGGAGGCAGCTGCTGCCGGCACAGTGCGCTGTGCAGCCCAGCAGCAGCTGCTGGTGGTGGCGGCAGCAGCAGAGCAGGGAGCCACAGGAGCAGCAGCACAGGCAGCTGCAGACCAGGCAGCAGGGGCGCAGGCAGCCGTGGAGCAGGCCGTGGCTGCAGCTGCTGCTGAATGGCAGTGTGGTGCAGTCAAGGCAGCTGGGGAGGCAGACGTGGTGTGGACTCAGCGGCTTGCAGCGGTGCAGGAGGAGCTGCAGGCGGTGCAGGAGCAAAGGCAGCGCTTGCAGGAGCAGGTGCAGCAGCTGCAGGAGGCAATGGAACAGTTGCTTCAGCAGGCAGCGCAGCAGCAGAGAGAGGCGGAGCGGGTGCAGGCGGAGCAGCAGGCTGCCATTGCGGAGCTGCGTCAAGCTGTCGCCACAGGGCTGGAGGATGTGGAACAGGTGCGGCAGCTGGTGGAAGCCATGCAGTAGCTGGTCTGGGTGGCAGCTAGGCAGCAGTGGCAGCTAGTGCAAGTGGTATGCAGCAAGCTGCTGCTGTTGCAGCTGCCTATGATAATAATGTGTGTGATGATGCCACTTTGATGCTGTGTCTTAATACAAATGAGCCCCCTGCTGCTGCCCCTGATGCTGCCCCTGCTGCCGTGCTGTGTGACCCAAAACCTCCCCAGTCAGCCAGTGCAGGGCAGGGCACGACGCAGGGTCGTTGTGTGTGCTACTACTTCTACAGGACTGTCTTTGGGAATGCTGCTGTGCTTGAAAACGTTTATGTCTCAGGCCGATGCCACATGTGTTCTTCTTTGCATGCATGTTTGTGCCTTCCTTGAAGGATTCATACTATTGCCCACCCCTGCATTGCAGACCGCTTCTGACCGTGACCAGCTGCTGGAGTCAGTGCAGCTCATGCAAGCCAAGCTGCAGTCCTGCCAGGTGGCGGCAGCCAAGGCAGCTGACGAGAACTCGTCCCTCACAATGGGGTTGCAGCTGGCCCAGGTGACCATTCTTAAGCAATGGGTTCCACACCCTGGGGTCACACCCTGGTCATACCTTGGTCACACAGTCGCCACACTGGTCACACAAAAACATTGCATCAAGGCCTGGTCACATGGTGTGGCTGACCCCCCTGCACCACTTATGTATCAGCGTGGTTGGGGTCTGCATGAGTATTTACGTGGACTTGTACATAAACATGAAATGCATGATGATGGACATAAATTGCATGGGTGGAGAGGGCGATGTGCGGAGTTGGGCTGAAGCAACACATTGCAGCGCATTCCAGCATTAGGGGCAACAGCAGGCGGCCTTGTAAGTTGAGAGAATGTTGAAGATCAGTTACTATTACTTATTGATGAATATTGTTCTTGATGCACTGCACAGCAGTAGTTGAATCCGTTTGAGAGCAATGACTGATTTGGTCCTGCCCCAGCTGAAGCGCCTGCCTGCCTGCCTGCCTGCCAGCCCCTCTACCTGCTTGACTGGTTGTTGTAGGCGGAGCTGGAGCATCAAACACAGGACAACTTCCGGCTGGCAGCCACAGTGGAGGGGTGTGGTGTGGGCATCGCCGCCATGACGCGTCACCTGCTGCTGCAGAGCACAAAACTGGATGCGCTGTCCGCGTGCCCTCATGCCGTGCTGCCGCACCTCAGCGGCGACGTGGCAGAGCTGGACAGGTGACTAGGCCGCTGGCAGGGAGCTGCAGGCCTGACCTTAGGGGCATGGGCAGCCGCATGAGCCGCATGAGGCACATGGGCTGCATGGGGTGCTTGAGAAACATGCATGGCAACATGCCTGGGGTTGAAAAACAGCTGGGTTGGCTGAGAAACCTACACCGGTGCTGGCAACCGTCACGGCGGCAGTGGCGGCAGCTGTGGCCGTGCAGCTAGGGTAGTCATGTGGAGCCCAGCTGAATGTGGTCATCCACATTGCTCTCTCAGGAGCAGCTGTGCACCACAGGTCACAGTTCCAGGGCTGCCCAGTGCCAGCTGCTCAGGGTCAGCGCTGTGCCGTCACCAGCAGCACCACAGACTGACAGCAAGGCAAGGCCAGGCCCAGGGATTCTACAATGTCAAGAGGCACGCAGTCCAACCCCAACTCAGGCAGGGGCAGGGGCAGGGGCAGGGGTAGGGGCAGGGGCAGGGGCAGGGGCAGGGGCAGGGGCAGGGGCAGGGGCAGGGGCAGGGGCAGGGGCAGGGGCAGGGGCAGGGGCAGGGGCAGGGGCAGGGGCAGGGGCAGGGGCAGGGGCAGGGGCAGGGGCAGGGGCAGGGGCAGGGGCAGGGGCAGGGGCAGGGGCAGGGGCAGGGGCAGGGGTAGGGGCAGGGGCAGGGGCAGGGGCAGGGGCAGGGGCAGGGGCAGGGGCAGGGGCAGGGGCAGGGGCAGGGGCAGGGGCAGGGGCAGGGGCAGGGGCAGGGGCAGGGGCAGGGGCAGGGGCAGGGGCAGGGGCAGGGGCAGGGGCAGGGGCAGGGGGTGTGCCCTGCAGTGGTGTGCCCGCCACCCATACCCAGCTTGCCTACTAGGGTTGGGATGTGGAGCTAGGTTATGTGATCCCGGTTGCTAGTGGCAAGAAGTGTTGGGGCAGAATTCGCCAGGCGTTGTGAGGTGAGGCAGGCAGATGTTGGGGTGTTGGGTGGAGGTGGGCAGTGTCAGGACCCAGAGCGCATGCTGTGACCCAGTCGAACCCCAACCCTCCCTCTGTTACCACACCTTTGTGTTCACACCTCATCACACAAGTGTGTCATGACGACCACCTCTGGCCCTGCCCTCTCCCTCTACCCTGAACACACCCTTCAGCCGGACGCCTCCCACCATAAGCCTGACCCCAGCACCCGCCCCTGCATACCCGTACCTGAAGAAGACCTCAGCAAGACAGCCAACTAGGTCACCCCCTGCCCTGCCTGCATCAGCCTGCAGCCGCCACTACCCCTACCCCCCATCCCGCCACCTCCACCACTTTGGCCCCACCCGCAGGCTAGTGGACCAGCTGATCAGCAGGCTGGAGGCAGCAGAAGGGGCAGGCCAGCACGCGCCAGTCACCTCACACCTAGTGGCGGTAGCTGAAGAGGCCCAGCCCCTGGCGGTTGGCTTGGCAGAG
Organism: Haematococcus lacustris; assembly: GCA_030144725.1. Lineage (NCBI taxonomy): Eukaryota > Viridiplantae > Chlorophyta > Chlorophyceae > Chlamydomonadales > Haematococcaceae > Haematococcus > Haematococcus lacustris. The sequence continues at coordinate 7,583,886 of JASKMD010000014.1, read as the reverse complement.
GTGGGTCGTGACTCACCCCTGCCTCTTTGAAGCCTTTGTGCATGGAAGGTTGCGGCCTGGGCCATGGTGCAGCCAGTGCGCTCCTGCCACCGCCAACATGGGTCACGGGAATTAGTACAGCACGGTGTGATTGACGTCATAGGGTAACAGTGCATGTGATCTGGGCTGCGCATGAGTTCTGGCTGCGCATGTGATCTGGCTGCGCATGTGATGTGGCTGGTAGGGTGGGAAGCATGGCAGCAACGGACATGGAGGCCTGCAGGTCCTGGCCCTGAGACATGAGGTCATGAGGGAAGCTGTGCAGTGCATGTGGTCTTGCTGGTTTGCTCAGGCACAGCAGAAGCCATGTAGACCCTCACACTCATGTCTGGCTGCGTGAAGGCCTAGGGAGTCTAGAGTAGAATGCAGCTTATGTAGGATGCACAGCAGATTCTTCT
>JASKMD010000014.1:7561141-7582949 GCA_030144725.1 Haematococcus lacustris | reverse complement strand
AGCAGCTCAAGCAAGCTGAGCGTCTACTTCACGTCACCTGTCCAAGCTTGGGGTCTGGGATGGGATGGGTCATGGTGTTCTCATCAAAGGCCCAGAAGCGTCATCTGCTCAAGCTGCCAGTGATGGGGGCCTATCTGAAGCACTTAGGGTTGGGCGTGGGCTAGGAGTGAGGGGGGGGGGTGTTAAGTTTGCATGCATGTCACACTTGTCACACTGCTGCCATTGAACTCATCATGTGTCTCATATTGCTCATCACATTTCACATGTGTCGCACTATTGCTATTCACCCATCGTTCGTGTCATGTCGCTATCATACATCATGTTTTATGTCCTTGCATAACACACATCACGTTTTACACGCTCTCATTGCATGTCGCTTCTTGCTCACACTGTTTTACTCGCATACATACTGCATGCATGCCTTGATTTTCTCTAACATCACTCGTTACATGGATCATGCTACACAACTATCACATTCACCACAATCATCCCAGCATGCTTGCACATGTTATCTTTTCAGGAGGTTATGGACATCCAGGGTAGGAATGCTACATTACGGCCGACCCGCTGCCGCGCGTAGGATGCATCAGGCACGACGCTGGCGGGTGAGCACCATGTCATGGTGATGGCCAGTGGCTCAAGTAGATTGAGCCATAGGATCCATGTAGGGTTTTCGCGGTTTTACCGCATGGGTCCGGCCTGGAGGCAAGCATGCCACAGGTTTTAGCACTTGGCCGCCGCCAAGGATGTCAAAGGGGTTGGTATGGTAGACAGGTGCATTAGTTAGGTGGTCACAACATATGCATAGACTCATGCGCTGCTTCGTTTGCTCTCTACCATCTGCTGCATGTTTGCGTTTCTCTGAGTCATCATCACACATGCTTGCAGCTGGGGGGGGGATTCCTTATCCTCTGCAGCGCACTATCATGTTTAGGAACATCTTATCACGTGACAGCTGTCACAACCATGAGCGTGACTGTGCGGAATGCGTGACATGGACGAGCCATGCAAGCATGACAGGCGGTTGTATCACGGTAGATGGTGATTAGTGGATGATGGTTGATGTGACCTGGTCACTGTGGATGGATTTGTGTGTGTATCCTGCGACTTGCATAATAGTTCTGACATGGTTGCATGGGGGTTGGGTATTTGTAGTGGATTGGGATGCTGCGGCGGCAGCTTAGAAGACCTTACCAGCTGTCCGATGTAATCACGGGCACCCAAGTCTGGAGGTATTCTCAGCTCACTGCCATCGGCATCTGAAGGCCGGCACCATACTGGTGACGGGTATCAGCTTTGCCTTGCTTGCTGCTAGTCGAGGCGTCCTTACTCATTTCGTTTGCTATCTTACATCTTGCTATCTTACATAGTCCCTACTGTGCCGCCCACCATTACAGCGATACAGCGATGTCGCACACGAATTCGAGTTTCTTCACATCCTCGCCAAGCGGCCTGCACCATCAAGAAGCTCGCGCAGCCATGTTTGCCGGACTTCGGTGGTGTGCGCCACCAACATGTCGTGCATCGCTAACGGATAGCCAAGGACGTAGCTCACCAGTGTAGCTAACCACGGTCTGCGATTGGGACACATCCGGGGTCACATGTGGCTGCCCGCATCGAAAGACTCCGATGGCAATCCCAGTCGAACATTAAACGCACAATATCGCATTGCAGGAGACGCAGCAAACGTTACATCAAATGATGGAGTAGATGGGCTGCAGTTGCATGAAGATTACCAACCCCATGTTGGGAACGCCTGACTCTCGCTGCTGCTGGTGCCGCCGCTGCCACTTCCGCAGCAGGCCACTGTCGCGCACTTGCACCCACTCCTGGCCCACTCTGCTTGGGTTACGCATGGCGGGGCGGCCAGTCAGCTGCTGAGCTCGCGTGGGCGGCCCGGCCCGGCTGCAATGCGGGCGATGTTCAACGCGGCTGACACGTCTCAGTCGTAGAACCTGCGCTTGATGACATTGCTTGTAGAGCACATCAAGCCCCGGATCCGGGACCGCGTCGCTATGCTGCGCACCGGGTACAACCAGCTTGCAACAGTCCAGACACTCAGCTAGGATGAATGGTTTGTTGATGTTTCATTTCTCCATGCAGGATCCCATGAGGTGTGATTTACTTTCTACTTATGATGAGATCCTGCAATGTTCTGGGCTTCTTAGATAGCCAGAGGCTTAGGGAGGCTTGGTTACGAGACCTCTGTGGACTGCTGATCGAATGACTGGCTCAGTGACTTAAGACTGGGAAGCGAGTTGTTTTGAGGATGAGCTGATTCTCGACGATGTAAGTACATTGCACTACCACAGCGCGAGTCGGAGGCTGTCGAACAGTATGTAGACAGTCGCAGCGGCAACAATAGCCGCATAACTCAGCATGCCTGGCGGCTGCAGCCGACATTTATCTCTCAGCCGACCATGCATCCTGACGGCACAAACACTACTGTTACACAGCTGCAAGGCGACATATGTCAATGCTCACTTGTAAGATCGCCAAACAACGTGTTGAGTCAAGCCATGTATAGCCTGAACAGTGCAGGGCACAATCTAGGCTGATGTGATTCTACAGCTGTGTAATGACTCTACTCCTACAGTGCGAATGCATCTAAGGTCTCTCACCTTAAGGACTCAGCCTAACCTGCCACCACGTTGGTGCGGGCAGAGCTGACCCGGCTGGTCCGGAACTCATGCACTAGCACCACGCGCCCGGGAAACTGCTTGCATGCCTCCCGTCGCATTTGCTTGACAGGCACACCCTTGCTGCCAATGCTGCCACTGCCACTGAAGCTTGCTGGCCCAAAGGCCAAGGCCAGGGGGCGACCTGTGGCAGCCGAGTTGCAGCGTACCCTGGCACCCTTGACAGTCTGCAGACAAGGCACACAACGAGAGACACATTGTGAACTCAGGTCAAGTCATGGCAAAGACAAGCATTATGAGCACACATGTTGGCACACATACTGGCTGGGTACGGCCTACTCACCTCAGCCCAGAACTTGGCAACCGTGCGATGCTTGCCTCCGTACAGTTGGAACCTGGCGTTGGACCAGCGCCGCTGGGACAGCTCGGCCCACATGGCCGGCCAGGTCCACAGCGTCATGTCTGCGTACTCCCGATACCGCTGCAGCGAGGCGGTGTAGTTGGTGACATGCGACAGCTCATCTTGCTCATACCGGCCATCCAGACCTTGGACTCCTTGGCGTGTTCCGTGATGCCGCTCTGCCAGTAGTACTGCCCCGCAGTCAGGCTGCGCTGCCACACGGACTTCACAGCGCCGGAGGGGTACTGCTCCTCGTGGGCCACTGTCGCCATGTTCGTCTTCCCGGGGTCGCAGCCCAGCCAATCGGCGTCCAGGTGCGCCAGCGGGTTGACAGCGCCCTCCTCCTTGCCCATGCGAGGCAGCTCGCCGGGTGGCTCTGCTGGCTTGGGGCGGATGAACATAAAGCTGACCACGACTCCGTCAGTGTGCACCACCTGCGCGAATTCCTGCCCGACATTGGGCCGGACGGCTGCGAGGTTGGGCAGGAAGGCGTTCCACCGGTTGGCCACCTGCAGCCAACATCAGCCACCACAACACACTTAGAGTCATCCACACATCACCTAGAGACAAGCAATCTGCCTCAAACAATCTGCCTCCAGCAACACGCCACAATCAAAGCAGTGGCTGATATGAGCACACTCACCTCACTGTCCTTGGGCCCGGCCACACCACTCCTAAACTTCTCCTCTAAAGTGATGTCCGCTGGCAGCATGCAAAGGGGCTGGGGGGACGGTAGGGCCTGGTGTTGCGCTGCCCCCCAAGTGCCTGCCAGACCGCCCAGTCCGCCTGCCAGCTGACATTGGTTGCCTCCAGCTGTCTGCTGGTGCCCACTGCATGGCGCAGCAGGCTGCCCCGGTTGACCGCCCTCTCCAGCCAGGCGTCGTTCACCACCACCCCCTGACCCAACCCCAGCGACCTCCGCTGCCTGGCCACCTCATCCCGCATGGCCTCAATAAGCACCACCCCACCCTTACCCTGTTCCTGACCCTCTAGCCAGGTCACCTCCTTCCCCTGCACACTCCTCGCCACCCCGATGCGCTGCCGGTCAGTACAGGCTGGACTGCCATCCACGGGCAACCAAAAGCGGCGCTGGTGGTCGTGTGAGCCAGCGATGACCCGGGCTCCAGCCAGAGCCACCCCTTGCTCAACCTTGCGGAGGAACAACACGTTGAGGCTGTTGGCGAAGTTAGTCTCCAACTTGGTGCCCACATCATCCACGGTGTTGGAGTCGTGCTCGTAGCCAGGTACAGCTTTGAGGCGGTCGTGGAGACCCGGGTAGAAGGCTAGCACATCCTCCACTGGTCACCCCCGCCATTGGCTGCACCCCTGATAACTATCTGACTAATCTTGAAGAGTTTTTCCCCACCAGCGCGAGGCTAGCGGGCTGCACGGGCTGATGTGCACCTGTGCCGGGGCGGGCTGGGTTGTTGATAATTACGGTCGCGTTGTGCCAGGAATGGCCTGCTTAGTGGGGCTGTGATTAGCGAACAGCTATCGCGCTAAGCGGCCTAACTTTTCAACTTTTTGCATTTTTGTCGAGCGCAGTACCCCCCTGACATGTGTTCTAGTGCTAGTGCTGACGATATGTTTGAGGGTGTAAACCGAACAGCGTGCAACTCGTGTCGCGTCAAATGCCTTAAAAATGGCACTTTTCTCGGCCGGTTTGCTGTCCAACCAGGACGTCAAATGATGGAATGCCACTTCTGTGTGGCTGCTTGTGTAGATCACTAGCGTGTTCCAAGAACAGAAACGCGTTTCCTTCATGTGTGGGCCGTTTCATGTGTGGCGATCGACATGGTTATCAGCTCAGTTTCTGCATCTTTTTGACTGATTCTAGCAGCTTTTAGCTGCATTGAAACCACAAGCACCAATTCTGAAAACACTTTGAAGTTGCTGTCACATGTGGACTGAACCCGTGTTGAAGATGCGCTGTTACATGCTGATTACAAAATTAGTTCGGATGCGACATTCACGCCGCGATGGATCCAGGCTGCCTATAGCGGTTGCTAAGAGTGTCTGCGTGGCCCCAAATCACGTCGCGTGTTGGGGACCAGCAACCCGGCAAACCGCTGGGGCTGGCAGCACTCTAGTCAGGCCATCACCAGCTCATCGCGCCAATCGGCGGCCTCATCCGTGCAGGACTGAGTTAGATAGTTATCTCTTGAGCCATGGGGGTGCAGCCAATGGCGGGGGTGACCCACTGCTTCGCTGGGCCGAGAGGAGCGCCTTCCGGGAGGAGGCTGTCCGCGGCAGAGCTGCAGGTACAGGTTGCGCTCCGCCAGGTTCGGGATGACCGCGTCCTCAGCTGGGATTTCCTCGAAGACCTCCTGCCCGTCCGGAAGCACCCTGACCCGCGTGAACCAGCCTCGCACCGCGAGGCCCAGTAGCTAGCTCCCGAACAGCGCTCTCATGCTGCAGGCCTCCACCCAAGCCTCGGTTTGCGTGACGAGCCGCAGCTCGACCACTTCGGACGCCACGATCACTCCCGCTTCTAAACCAGCAGCGCACACACCCCTCATCACGGTATGCCGTTTGGCCTTCTTCGCATGCCATGTGTTCCTGTCGTGCCGGTCGCTGCGCGCTTCACCGCTGGCCTTCTTGTTCTTCTGCGCCTGGCTTGGCTCTGGCTGAGCCTCGACCTCGCGGTCAACTTCAGTGTCCGAGGCATTACGATTACGTTTACGCTGCCTGTTTCGCTGCATCCTCTACCAAGCTCTACTGCGACATATCAATAAGGTTCGTGAAATAGACTATAAATAGACTAGATATAGTACTAGTCGAAATAGTACTATTTTTGACTAGAATAGAGATAGTCTAGTTGCTCCATGCAAAAAAATCTTGTCCTAGGCGACTGCAGAGCTATTAGCAGTTTCAACGGGAAGACTTGTTGTCATCATTGTTGCAGTTGATATGCGGTCACCCCCGCCATTGGCGGACCCCCTGATAAAATCTTACTGGTCTTTACGAGTTTCACAACGATTCTTGCGCAGGGCGGTGCAGCTCATTAAAGCGAAGCTAGCGGGATGCTCGGGCTGATGTGCACCTGTGCCGGGGCGGGCGGTGGTGTTGAGAATTCCGGTCGCGTTGTACCGAGAGTGGCCTGCTTAGTGGGGCTGTGATCAGCGAACAGCTATCGCGCTCAGCGGTGCAGTTTTACAAATTTTTGAATTTCTTGTCGGGTGCAGGACCCCGCTGACATGTGTTATAGTGCTAGTGCTAGTGCTGATGACTTGTTTGGGAGTGGTGGTATGGTCTGTGGCCTGTCCCTGCACCCGAACAGCGTGCGACTCGTGTCACGCCAACCCATGTCAAGTTTCCTTAAACTGGGCACTTTTCCGGCCGCCATAACTGTCCAACCAGGACGTCAAATGATCAACTGCCTTTTCTGTGCGGCTCCTTGTGTGGGGTCTTGACGTGTCTATTTAACAGAAACGCGTTGTCATCATGTGTGGGCCATTTGTAATGCTCCAAAGTGGACCCCTTTGCACCTTACACATCAATTGTCCGCCTCATATTCAGCCTCCAGCTGCTCACTTAGTAGCTCTCTGCGCACCAAACGACGCAATTCCCTACGTCCATCTTGCCTCTCCCACCCCATGTGCATGCGATATCGTTCACAGTGTTTGTTGGTCAGTTTGCCAAAGCACACCTCATCATGCAGCAAATCGGAATGGTACAACATCAACAATGCATAACACTCTTCGTCATCCCTCACCTCCTGCACAGTGTCTTGAAACATGGGCATGGGCTTAAGTGGGGTGGTGGTGTCAGGCTTCATGCACGGCAGGCATGGCACACTCATGCACGTGCTGCATGCACAAGCAGCCATGGCCCATAGGGGCTGCTCCCTGTCAGGTGTGAACACCATGCGGTGCATTGCCCTGCACCCCTGCACATCTTTATGCATGCGCTCCACATCAGCCTCAGGCATACTGCATACAGCTGCTTGCCTAGCGTCGTCTAGCACCAGGTAGCGCCGAAACATGATGTGGCCTCGTTGCCTGTGGCTGGCACTGGTGTCTTGTGCATGGCATGGCACAGCAAAATGCTTGTTGGCCCAGTCAGTCAGCACAGCAGCCCCACACACTTTCCCCACCAGCTCAGGATGGACTAACATCTGCTCCCTCCACTCCTTCTTTGACACCCCACCCTCAGAGTCATGCGTGCTCTTGAAATGCGATGTGGCACCATACGACCATTGCACAGGCACCCTAAACCTATTGGCTAGATGCCAATGCAACCTGATGGCCTTGGCCCCCTTGAACTGTGATGCACAACCATCTGACCACAAACACAACTGCCTCATGTCCATCTTGCCCACCCTCAGAGCTCAGCCACCTGCTGCTCCCTCAAGTGCACGTCTGCCTGCTGCTGTTGCACAAGATGCTGCTGCTCAGCCACCTGCTGCTCCCTTTGCTGCAGGTCCGCCTGCTGTTGTTGCACAAGATGCTGCTGCTCAGCCACCTGCTGCTCCCTTAGGTGCACGTCTGCCTGCTGATTATGCAGTTGGTGCTGTTGCTCAGCCACCTGCTGCTCCCTCTGCTGCAGGTTGGCCTGCTGCTGCTGTAGCTGCTCAGCCATCTGCTGCTCCCGCTGTAGCAGAGCTGCCAGCTGCTGCGCCACCCGTTCTGCTACCTGATGCTCCTTACGATGAAGCTCATCCTGCTGGTGGTCCTGCAGCTGTTGCTGTACACGTTGCAAGCGTTCAGTGTCAGCAACTTGCTGCTCCCTCCGCTGCAGGTCAGCCTGCAGCTGGTGCATCTGTGCCTCACAAGCACCAGCATCAGCCTGTGCCTTGGCCTCAGCCTCAGCGGCAACAGCCTGGGCCTTAGCCTCAGCCTCAGCAGCCCTGCGCTGCGCCATAACCTCCCTCGCTTTCTGCACATTAGCACATTTAGCCTGCACTCCCCTTTTGTTGTTAACCATGGCGTTTACTGGCCTGCACAGCGGCAAACACTTTGACAAGCTCAGTTTCTGCATGTTTTTAATTAATTCTTGTCGATCGTTGTTGCTCAAAAGCCACAGGCACAACTGACTTAATCATCTTGTGCAACCACAATGTTGCTGCCACATGTAGTCTGCACCTGTGTTCAGCAGTATATCGCCGTCGCGGTCACGCTATCATCCATTGGCTACCCCGCAATGCCATCGACCTGCCGGGGCGTCGTTTGATGATCAAAGGTGACACTTTAGAGTTGGGGGCAAGGGAGCAGGCCGGGAAGCAGCACGTGTGCTAGGGAGAGGGTCACGATGCGTGCTGGAACGTTGCAGCACTGTTGCGTGCTAACCTGAAAAGTTGCCATGTCCAGTCTGGTTGCGCCATTCACGCCGAATTGTGTCCAGGCTGCCTATAGAGGTTGCTAAGAGTGTCTTCGTGGCGCCAGAACACGTCGCGTGTTGGGGGCCAGCCACCCGGCAAACCGCCGGGGCTGGCTGCACTCTAGTCAGGCCATAAGCAACTCATCGCACGTATCGGCGGCCTCATCCGTGCAAAAACGAGAAAGATTTTATCTCTTGAGCCATGGGGGGTCCGCCAATGGCGGGGGTGACCATGCACATTTATATAGAGTCAAAATCGAGTATGTAGAGTCAAAGTCGAGTGTTGAGTCGCCGTACCATTCCAACACTTCGCGATTCGCTGGAAAGGCAGCTCTACGGCTGCGGCTGCTGCTGGTCCATCTGGTGTCGTGTCCGCACGCTGTCGCTTTGGCTTGCACTTGTGTTCATTTGTGGTAGACATGTTCACGCAGCTATAGGACTGGTCACAATCGCCGCAAACGGCTTTGACCTCATAGACCTGAAATGAGAAGCGCTTGCTCTCGAAGCTTTGTCTGCAATTGTAATGCTCCAAGCTTCCTCTTAGGCTGCGTGCCGCCCGATGGGCCAGCAGCTGCAGCCATCGGAGTTCGTCGATAAGGAAGTGGGCAATTTTTTGGCCGGCAGATCAACAGAATAGCAACTGATACTGACTGCTCTTAAGACTAGCACGACGTGTCTGGTGAGCTAACGTACGCCCCGTTGCGACTGAAACGAGCTGATTTGGTGACGAAATAGTCGACTAGTCTACACTACTTACTATCTCTAGTCTATACTATTTACTACATGGACATAGAGATGTCTATTTGGGAACCTTACATATCAATGCTATGTTACATACTTACAACTTATTTACGACAGTTCTAAGCATTTACCCACCAACCGAGTTTTAACTGAACAGTAAACCGGATGTTCACGCGCCACCACACTGCCTTCCACCCCTTGGGTGTTCAACTATTCCTTTCGCTGAACGTTATCGACATGGAAGGCGATGCGGCAGGGCCAGGCTCCGGGGTGAGCGCCGGTGCGTTGGCGGCAGACGGGCTGGCGCTGCTTGCCGAGCTGAAGCCGCAGACTCAGCCCAGCAGCGGTGAGCCTCCGCAAGGCACAGCAAGGGGGCGCCACCTGTGACGTGTGGCACACCCTGTGACGCACTCCCGCCAGCCCAGCCCAGTCCCGCCCAGCCCTGCTCGTCTCCCTCACAACCTCTCGGCACCCTATCTTGTAAACACTTTCGTGCCCACATCAGCCTGGTTCTGCGCTGGACTGTGGCGCTAGGATTAGTATACAAGCCCATGGAGTGAGACGCCAGATGAAAGACGGGGCAATAGCTGCTGCTCTGTTGACACACAGCTTAGGGTATTCTGGGTGATAGCTGGAAGAGTAGAACACTGGGGGGCCAGGGTTTAGGGCGTGGCGGCCATCCTCCAGAGCTGTGTGCCTGGAGAGGAGTATCCCAGATGTTAAGGAATCTGTGCGCCAATGTCTGGTCATGTGTCTTGCGTATGACTTGTTGCATGTGCTTGTCTTAACAAGTCATGAGTGTAGAGCATGTGACATCTCGTGACAAGGCAGAAGCTGCCACTTCAGCAGCAGCAACAGCAGCAACATATGATGGCGACCGCAGCAACATACTCTCTTTTAGACCTTCGTTTGAGGGACCTTCTGGTGTTCCCACCGCCTAGAGAACAACAGAAATGCCTGACCCTGGGCTTGTCGCAGCATTGCTGTTGTCATGCCTCAGCTGGCACCTCTATGGGCTCTTGCCTGTGCAGAACCTCAAGGTCTGCTGGCCAAGGGAGCGGCAGTGGCGCACAATGTCAGTAACATGATGCAGGCGGCGGTGCACAAGGCGGGCCAGGCTGTGGTGTCAGGGGCGGCAGGGGCTGCGTCAGCGGTGGGGGCTGCAGTGGGGCTGCCCTTACTGGATGGCATCTCCGGTGGTGGTGGTGGTGGTGGTAATGGTGGTGGTGGTGGTGGTGGTGGTGGTGGTGGCAGCGAAGAAAGCACAGGAGCTGCTGCAGGCAGTGGCAGCAGCGAGAGAGCTGGGCAGCAGAGTGAGTGGGCAGAGGCAGCCTCAGCCCACCGTCAGGCCCGGCATGAGCTGGAGCTGGAAGGAGACGTGAAGCCTGGTGGGTATAGGCACTCACACCTGCTGTGCCAGCTTCCAGGCATCTATCACCTTCCCTCTCTCACTCCACTGCCCACCTCCCTACACCCCATGCCCCCACCCAGCCAGCGCTCACTCCATGCATGGCTTGCTTACAGGTTTAACTGTATGCAGGTCACTTCTTGCTGTTGCTGCTGCCACTGTTGCTGCTGGTCCTGTGCAGCTGGCATAGCTGTTGCTGCTGCCGCTGCTGCTGCTGCTGCTGCTGCCGCCGCTGTTTATCAGCATGAGTCAGCAGGATGTGTTGTGCGCAGGCAGCCTACAGCTTGACAACCTGGCGGCACCCAAAGCCACCTTTCCTGCACCCTCAGGTGGGGCTGGCCAGTTTGTGTTATGGCAGCAACACTGGGGCTGCATGGGCTGGGCAACTGGCAGATGTGCTGTGTCTGCCAGGTTTGGTCTGTCTCAACTTCGCACAGAAGGCTGCCATCCTCAGCCCATCCCACTGTCATGCGTTGTTGCTCTGATGCCTGCCTGCCATGTTGGTGAAGACCCTAGTTGCACACATGTTGAAGCACATGCTTAGGGCGGCTGATCACCTATGGCACAGCAGTTCATCCGAGTAGCAGCTCCTTCCTGCATCAGGCTGTTTGAGGTGGCTGGCTGCTGCTGCCATGTCCATTGCAGAGGCCAACGTCCGTGATGTTGTGCTCTCAGCCTCGGACCTTGTCTTGGGTGGACCTCCCGTGCCTGCATCGATGACAGACCAGCCTCATGACGTGCAGCCCGCCGCTATTCCAATAATCGGCGGGCCTCCGATGCCGGCCGATCCCCGGCCGTCCGGCACTGCAGGCCGCGGGCCACCGCGACGTTATGCCGGCGAACCTCAGCAGTCCCTTGACGCCGCGTCCACGCCGAGTGTTGAGGGATTAAAGGTGTCGTTGGGACCCGCGAAGAAGCTGCACCTTCCCGTGCCGCTGAAAGTGATGACTGGCGGCAAACGCCATGACGGAGATGGCCGGCTCAGCGACACACAGAGTGGTAGCGCGCCCCCGACTTCGTCTCAGCCGCTGCAGCAGAGCCTGAGCCAGGTGTCAGAGCAGCCGAATTTGCCCAAACTGTCGTTGGGACCCACAGCCCCCAAGATGCGCCTTCCCGGGCACCCCACTGGCGGGCACACCTCCTCAGTGCCACACAGAGGCATGACAGACACGACAGCAGCCAAGGTGCTGTCAGGCAGCGTTGACGCATTGGCGGCTGTGTCCAAGCCGCTGCTGTCCAAGCTGTAGGTGGGAGGGGGCTAGGGTCAAGCGGTATTTTGGTGTGTCAAGGGAGTAGCTGGCATCGACATGCAGGGAGAGGGATAGCTTGATGGGCCTGGCAGAGGCAGGTCAGTGGCCAGGGCTGTTGCTGGGCTATGGATGGGCTGCGAAAGGGAGCTAGGAGATGGCAACACATCTAGATTTCAAATAATGCAGCCCTAGTTGTAGGGGAAACATGTTTTGTGGACTTCGAATGAACTGCAGTTCAGCTGATACATGATGATGTTGGTGTCACACCGTCAGCCCGGTATGGCTGCTTGGCCTTGCCCATGCTGTCCACATCCTGCTGCTGCCCCCTTTGGCGGTAAAGTGGACAGGTTTTGTCAGGTCAATGTGGCCAGGTCAGGTGCTAGTCAGGGAACTGCAACCCAGGTGATAGTGGCATGCTGGCAAAGGACGTGCAGTAGCAGTAGTCGTCAGGGTAAAGCACTAGCGCTTGGATGGAGGTTTTGTCGTTGTTGTTGGTGTTGTTGTCGTCGCTCACGCTTACCATCAGCACCTTGGCCCTCAACCTTGAGCCTTCATTGCAGCCAAACACACTAATTGTGGACCACTACATAACAGTGTTTTTTCTATGTGGTGTTCCCATCGCATTGCATGATCATGGCCTATACATGGCATACACATGGTCATGGTCGCCTACCACCTGCAGCATGGCCTGACCCATAGGGCTACACCGTAGAGTTGGCATGACAAAACATGCACTAATTGAAAGCTGATGACAGCTTAAGGGGGGGGGCACACACTACTGTGCCTCAGCAGGCTGCTATTGCTGGGCCTTGGGTGGCTTGTCTCGCAGCCGCTTGTACCCAAGGCCAGGAAATGTGGGGCGCTGCGGAACCCCAGGGGGGAGAAGCCCACCAAGCATGCCAAGAAGATTCTCAGCACGAACAGCGATGCGATCACTCAAAGCTGGCTGTGCACCCCAGCCCGCAGCTGGAAGTGCGCCAACAATTTCCGCTTCGTCTTCTTGCAGCCGCGCAGCACGGCGCCACCCGGGACTTTGATGACCTGCGGCCAAGCAACCATTCGCACTTTGACAGGCAACATTGACAGGCCCAGACACAATGCGGGGACACGAACAGTGCGGGGGCATACAAGGCGGGGGCGGGTGCGCACCTGTCGTCGCTGGGTTTTCCATTCAGCCCTTCGCTCCTCGCGTTGTTTGCCTGGAGGGGTGCGAGGACCTGCGCTGGCATGAACAGTAGCGATGTGAGCAGCGCGGAGTTCACCGGACTGCACAGTTGCAGCGGACCACACCACGACTGCGACGAACCTTGTTTTCGCGGGCTTTCAATCGGATGCGGCTCTGGATCCGCGCTACTGGGCTGCTTCCTCGGAGGCATTGCGCTACTAGGCTCATATCAGCTCACACCTGCTGATACCTACTTATACCCAGGAGGCGATGTCACTCACTCTCGCACTTCCAAAGGGCACTTCCAAAGGGCTGCTTATCAAGGGCACTGCCTATGCCCTGTCGAAGGGCTCTCTCGCACTTCCGAAAGGCACTTCCAAACGCTTACCATCAGCATGCACCTATGCTCGCAGCATGCTAGCAGCGGAGGCTGGTGTAGGCAGTGTTGTGAAAATTTCAGATTTTCATTCAGATTTTCAATGAAAATTTTCATCTGAAAATCTGAACGTCTTCACTGCAGATCGCAGACCGGGTGTTGCAGAGTGATTGGCTGTGCTGTGATTAACTTGGTTGGCGCCAGCGCGCTACAGCCACAGCGGAAGAAGCGCAAGCCAGAAAATGCCACAGATGGCGGATCCACGGACAGCATGGACAGCATGCATCTTTTAAAATGGCTTGCATGTCTGACCTTTGGCACCCTAAGTATTTCTGCATTTTAAACAGTGCAGGCCTACAAACAAGTCGCGTTTGAAAGGATAGGCTGAGAACCAGCGGCATCCGCTCAGTTTCACTGACGATGAAACTCTTTCAGTTTTTCAATGAAACACTTTCATTTTCATTGAAAATCTGAAAATTGAAAATCTGAAAATCTGAAGATTCACAACACTGGGTGTAGGGGCCCACTGCCCAGGCTGTAAAGTGGGCAGGGGCGGTGTCCTGATCAGACAGGGCCAGACATCATGAATGGTGTTGAGGCACACAGGGAGCTGTGTGATGCTGGCCATGCACAGGCAGCCAGGCTGAGGGACCGTGTAGTGTAGTCACGATAAGTGCTGATGGTCATGCACAGGCAGCCAGGCAAGGTTATGGAGGGAGCTGGCTGTCACCCTGTAGCCGACAATCATGAACGAATCAGGCGCTGATTGCTGTGCACTAACCGCCAGGCTAAAGCACAACAGGTAGCTAGCAGTGTTTTATACTGATAAGCGTAGTCACAAGTGGCGCTAAGGATCATGCACAGGCCCTCGGTACTGACAGACATGTTGCATTTTAGCTTGTCTCAACCGTGTCTCAACCTGTCGACCTCTTCAGCGAGTCAGTTGAACTGTTGCTGCGTAGCTTTGGTAATGAACAGACAAAAATATAATCCAGGCCAGAAAGCTATTTCCATGGCCAGAGATTCTCCAAGCAAAACATAGTTTCAATTAACCATTAGGTTTCTAATCGCCCTTACCCTGGCAGGACTGTCTTGCCGACCACCCTGCTGCAACCACTGCGGATCGTCTTACGGTAGCATGCATGACTGTGCAGTAAGCATGCCCGACGGTGCATTGACCGTGCCTGTATTCATGCAAACCTTTGAAAGACCCCCGATAAACATCCCTGCCCTTCCTCGTGCACCTCAAACATGCATACAAAACAGCTTATGTCATGAGCGACATCATATCGATGATTGGTCCCTGTTTACCAGGACTGAACTCGCCACCTCATAGCCAATACTGCGCATGCCAAGCAAATGTAGAGTGCGTCTACCATGGCGCGAACATTGCGCGCCGAGACCATTGCGTCCTGACTAATTCTCTCTCCGCGGCGTCAAACCGCGGGCCGGCGCTTCGCCGCCATGGCCGCGAGGCTGGGCCGGCGCACATCCCAGGCCAGGCCAACGCGCTCCAAGCAGCAGATAAGGTAGTAGCTGAAATCCACCTGCACAGTGAGGGACACGACCCGCAACCTCATGGCAACATGAGCTATTTGAGACCATGGCAGCGTTACCATGGTTATTAGCTGCACAGCTTAGTGCCTACCCGTACCTACTTCGTGCCGGGGCTGGGGCTGGGGCTGGGGCTGGGGCTGGGGCTGGGGCTGGGGCTGGGGCTGGGGCTGGGGCTGGGGCTGGGGCTGGGGCTGGGGCTGGGGCTGGGGCTGGGGCTGGGGCTGGGGCTGGGGCTGGGGCTGGGGCTGGGGCTGGGGCTGGGGCTGGGGCTGGGGCTGGGGACTGGCTGCAACCCCTCAATGAGTTGCTCGCCGCAGTCAGTGCAGTTCTATCTTACCTGCCACCACTCCAACCCGTGCGCTGCGCTGTACTCAAACGCATGGTGATTGTTGTGCCAGCCCTGCAATAGGCGGCAGCAACAGTAGCAGCAGCCGTAGCAGCCCAGCTGCAGCCACAGCCGCAACTGCAGCGGAAGCCACAGCAGCTAACAACTAGCAATCCAAAAGCAGCACTGATGTTGTGAATGGCTACAAACGTGGTGGTGCCTGACATCCATGGGCGGAGGTGTTGCCATCATGCTATTATTTATGCAGACCATGCAGCCCATGCAGCCTGGGAGGGGTGCATGGTGGCTGGGGCAGGGGGGCCGGGAGGCCCTCAGGCGCTGCAGGGCACCCACATCACCAAAGACCAGCAGCGCCACCAGCGGGTTGTTGCGGGAGTTGTCCCTGGAGGCATAAGGCTGGCTGCCCCAGATGTGCACTGCGCTGTTCACCAGCCAGGTCATGTGCATGGTCACTGCATGCAGCCAGAGTACACAGCAATAGTGACGCATGCGTGGTTGCGCATGGGACCATGCATGCAAGCTTGCATGTCACACAGCTTGGCCATGACACGCTCATGTGGTATAAACATGGTGGAACATTGTGAGACATGCACGTTTGCGCATGAATCATAAAAGTTGACACCACCCCACAATGCAACAAACTGTGTTTTTCTCGTAACGTTACAATACATCGGCAAGCAAGCAGGCAGGCAGGCAGGCAGGCAGGTTCTCCAAGTCAACATTGGACGTCCTGGGAGCACACAGCTAGCTGCTCCATGGCATTCGCCTGCGACTGCACCTGGTCTGCATACCCATGGCTGGCTCTCATACCCTTCCCGCCTCCCAGCCCTACTGGCTCAGTGCTTACATGCCGCTGCGCCTGCTTCACATACACACTTGCTTCCTTGCTTCCTCAGCTCGCGCTCACTCTCCCAGCCCTACTGCTTTACCTCTACACTCAGCCAGAAACAAAACGTTGCGGCATGATAAGCGGCATGATAGCACACGGCTTGTGTCCGTGGATTGTCTTCATCCCAGCTGCATGCCGCCTACCTTGGCCATCATCACTTTCAAATGTCACTGCCTGCTTGGCCTGGACCTCGCCACCATCCCTTGCCCCTGGCCCTGGCACCATCCCCTGACCCCCACCCTGACCCCGATTTTGATCCTGCTCATGAGCCTAACCCAAACCCTACACCCCTACCCCTCCTCAGCCCGCTAGCTCTGCATCCAGCCTGCTCTCACCTCGCCTGACTCACCCAGGATGCGGATGACGAAGCCCCAGATGAAGTAGGGCAGGCCCCCCCAGGCCAGCAGCAGCAGGGCTTGGCCCACCTGATGCCACATGCTGCAGGCAGAGTGCAGCGCAGGGGCAGGGAGAGTAAAACAGTGAACAGCAGGCAACAGGGCCCCCACCCCCACCCCCACCCCCACCCCCGCCCCCGCCCCCGCCCCCGCCCCCGCCCCCGCCCCCGCCCCCGCCCCCGCCCCCGCCCCCGCCCCCGCCCCCGCCCCCGCCCCCGCCCCCGCCCCCGCCCCCGCCCCCGCCCCCGCCCCCGCCCCCGCCCCCGCCCCCGCCCCCGCCCCCGCCCCCGCCCCCGCCCCCGCCCCCGCCCCCGCCCCCGCCCCCGCCCCCGCCCCCGCCCCCGCCCCCCGCCCCCGCCCCCGCCCCCGCCCCCGCCCCCGGCCCCGGCCCCCGCCCCCGCCCCCGGCCCCGCCCCCCGGCCCCGCCCCCGGCCCCGCCCCCGCCCCCGCCCCCGCCCCCGCCCCCGCCCCCGCCCCCGCCCCCGCCCCCGCCCCCGCCCCCCGCCCCCGCCCCCGCCCCCGCCCCCGCCCCCGCCCCCGCCCCCCGCCCCCGCCCCCGCCCCCGCCCCCGCCCCCGCCCCCGCCCCCGCCCCCGCCCCCGCCCCCGCCCCCGCCCCCGCCCCCGCCCCCGCCCCCGCCCCCGCCCCCGCCCCCGCCCCCGCCCCCGCCCCCGCCCCCGCCCCCGCCCCCGCCCCCCCGCCCCCGCCCCCGCCCCCGCCCCCGCCCCCGCCCCCGCCCCCGCCCCCGCCCCCGCCCCCGCCCCCGCCCCCGCCCCCGCCCCCGCCCCCAACCCCGCCCCCGCCCCCGCCCCCGACCCCGACCCCGACCCCGACCCTGACCCTGACCCTGACCCTGACCCTGACCCCTGACCCTGACCCCTGACGCCAACCCTGACCCACATACAAACTGAACCCCATGTCCCTCCTGCCCCCGCCCCGCCCTCACTAGGTTTCCCGCAGCCATGTGTAAAAGGCCGGGGACTCCTTGAAGAACCAGGGCGGTGACAGGGAGTCGCGCATGTTGCCGCTCACATCCTGCAGCCGCCAGGGGGTGACAGGGGGAGGCGGCTCCTGGCCTCGCGTGTCAGCAGGGGAGGAAGCTGACATTGCACAAGCACCTGCTGTGGTGGGTTTGTGCTTGGTTTTGACACTGTTGCTGCCGCTGCTTCTACTGCTGATGCCAACAACACGGTGTGGCCGTATGTCTTGGTGCACATGGCTTGACACTTGGCACCCTTAGATTGGAAGGGTTGTGTCAGAGGGCAGGTTCGTGGTCGGCGGGCGGGCAGGCGGGTGGGTGGGCAGGCGGGCAGGCGGTGAATATCAACAGGCCCTGGCGACAGGGGAGGTGGCAGGGCAGGCAGAGGACATGATGGCAGAGGGTGAGGGGGGCCAGGCAGCAGCGGGCTGTCTCTGCCCCAACTCGCCTTGCGTGTGTTGCTCAACTGCTCATCAAACAGCCAACCCACTGCAGGGCACCAAGGTGAGGGCAGAGAGCGGGTCTGGTCATGGCTCAGATAACATGGTGCCAGGTGGCTACAGAGAAGAAGGGATGTGCTGAGAAGTGAGTCAGACAGGGAGGGACGCGGGAGTCGGTTAGTTGGTTGGTTTTTGAACCGTCAATGGTCGGTCGATTGGTTCATCGGGCGGGCGGTTGGTCGTTGAATCGGTCGCTCAGTGGGCCAGTCGGGAAGGCAGTAGGTGAGCAGGTGGGCGAGGCGTTCCTTCCCTGACCCACTGTGAGCGTGCCAAAGACCGTCCCGCGGTGAGTGGCGATCCGCACTGGTATCGGAATGGAGGTGGTGCCAGCGATGGTTCTTCGACCTGCAGCCCGAGTTGCGGGAAAGAGGAGGGCGGTGCCAGTACGGAGGAGGGCGGGAAAAGGGAATGTATCATGAAGGCTGACGAAGCCGCAGCATGTCTAAGTAGTTGATGAGACAGGCTGTGCATCATGGCGACAGACACTCCGCTGCCTGGGTGATGCACAGGGCTTTGAAGCAGCACCAGCAGTGAAGAGAACGCAGGATGCCTGGTGACTTGTCCACCTGGCATGTGGCCGTAGCTTTGCTCAACCATGAGCAGACAGGGTGCATACCAGTGTTTCTTATTGCGTAGTACACAACAACAATGAGGGTCAGTAGCCTGCTCATGGATAAGGACCCAAAAGCAAAAACCACCAAAAGCCTGCTATTAATATTTTTAGACAATAAATGGTTTGTAGCATAAGGTAGCTTTAGGCAGGCGTGGCAATACAACAGCTCTGCCACAACAACCATTACGCCCACCACATGCCCAGCCACACCAACCATGATCCGTCCACCTGTCATGTGGCCTCGGGCCCAGCCACCATTTGCTGTCTCCCACTACCCCCAACCCCCACACCAGAGGTAACCACAAGCCCACCTAGCTCACAGGCCAGGGTTAGGGAGGGCCACCTACCAGCCCACCTGCTGCCGCCTACCAGCAACCCACCAACCACCATCATTAGTAACCACCAGCCCACCGATTGTCACCCACCATTCTACTGGGTCTCCTTCAAAGGCCAGCACTCCTGCGTACGCCAGGCTGAACTCCAGCCACTTTGGGCAGCGGAAGCTCTTGTGGGTCAGCTGCCGGTGGTAGCTCATGGAGATGCCCAGCATGCCTGTCACCATGTAGCTGGGCAGGCCGAGGCAGAGCCAGTGTTAGGTGCAGGGTCACGGGCCAGCAGGGCAGGGCAGAGCAGTGCAGGGCATAGGGGCAGGCTATCACCAAAGTTGAGTGAATGCTTACAAGCCAGCAGGGCATGGCAGGGCATGGCAGGGGCAAGGGGACAGCCAGGCTATACATGATCACAAGCCAGGGTTAAGGAGGAATGGCCAGGGTCTAGAGATGGGTGAGTGGGTGGCAGCAGGCAATGGGTGGCAGCAGAGGGGCAGGAGGTCAATGGGAGGGTGAGATCAGACAACCCAGGCCAGGGTTAAGGAAGCGTGGGCCAGGGTCAGGGCTGGAGGTCAGTGGGCAGGTGAGATCTCAGTCCAGGCCAGAATCCCAATAGGCCGACATTAAGAGTGTCAGACAGTGAGTTTCTGAATAGCTCTACATGCTGCATAGAACTTTGCGGAGGCGCAGGGAGTCCTAGTGCTGTGGGGCATGGCCTCAGGTTGCTGCATGTGAAGGGTTGTGTACCTGGTGAAAGCAGGGGCTGGGCTGGGTAGGGCATGATGGAGCAGGCAGCAGCAGGGGCAGCAGCCGCAGCGCCAGCAGTAAGAGCAGGAGCAGCAGCGGCAGCAGCAGCACCAGCAGGTGAGAGTAGCTACTCACCCTACCAGGGCAACTTGAAGTGCATCCCAAGAAAAGGTCAACGGGCCCCCCACTAGCGCTGCGGCGTGCATGGCGATAAAGAAAGCCTGACACGTACAGAGTAGCAGCAGCAGGTGCAGTGAATGGGCAGGGGGAGGGCAGGGGCAGGGGCAGGGGCAGGGGCAGGGGCAGGGGCAGGGGCAGGGGCAGGGGCAGGGGCAGGGGCAGGGGCAGGGGCAGGGCAGGGGCAGGGGGCAGGGGCAGGGGCAGGGGCAGGGGCAGGGGCAGGGGCAGGGGCAGGGGCAGGGGCAGGGGCAGGGGCAGGGGCAGGGGCAGGGGCAGGGGCAGGGGCAGGGGCAGGGGCAGGGGCAGGGGCATCCCCATGATCACACACAACTCAAGGCAGGGGCTACACTACGTGCAAACCCATGCCCCAAACCCTGCCTGGGACGTTGTGCAAGTAGGGCAGCAGACTAGATGTGGGAGGAGAGAGGTGGTCAGTGGTGGCACCACAGCCTGCTGATGCACCCCGCACCAGGCTTCACACACACCCTGGCGCCCAACCCTAGCCTGGTGGCCTTGCTAGAAACCCTAGTTCCCTAGAAACCCCTAGTTCCAAGAAACCCTAGTTCCTAGAAACCCTAGTTCTGGCTCCACTTCCTGAGGGCCCCTCACCCCCATAGCCCGCATCCGTGTCGGTGAAGGTACGATTCAGGAGGTAAGGCCTCAGCCTCTGCACCCTGCGCCTCACCCCAGCAGCCCACACCACCATCACTTTGACAGGCAGCACCATACATATGCCTTCTTCATTTTGCCATAGAGACTGAGGGTGGGGTTGCAGTAGCAGCAGAGGGTGTGGGGAGCTGGAGCAGCTCAAGCTGTGCTGTCACCCTACCAAACCAGCAGGCATACACACTGAGACAAACACACAGCAATGTGGACGGCAGCCACACCAGTAGCTGCTGCTGCAGCAGGGGCCAAACCTGGGGCTAACCCTGCAGCAGCAGCAGCTGGGAGCAGCAGCAGCAGCCGTAGCCATTGAGGGAGGTGGTAGTGCGGTGATGCCCAGCACAGGCTGAGGGGGCTCTGACCTCAGGGATGACAGAGGCACTGTGTAAGAGGGGTAGGGCGGGGTGTCTAGGCTGGTGGGGTCAAAGTCCTCCGCCCTCACTGTACGCAGCCCCAGCAGCCTGGTGAAGGCCTGGGGCAGGGCAGGCGGAGACAGCGAGTAGGGTGGTGAGTGTGGGAGTTGGAAGTGAGGGGGAGGCAGCAGCCTCAACTACATGAAACACTGCTTGTGGCGTACGAACTATAGAACAGATCCTGTAAAAGTATCAAAAGAAAAAAAGAGAAAAGACTACGCCCTTGCCGTTGTGCATTTAGGAAGGAGAGTAGCCCTGGGGCGTGCCCTTGCTACCATCCCACCAGGTTAAAGTATCGTACAAATGAACGTGTACATGTGCACACGGGCAGGTCGCATACAGGGAGGCTGTAGAATTGGGTCTAGCTTGACTGGACCCCTACAAGGACATGCCTGCTGCTGCTGCTGTTGCTGCTGCTTCAGGTGCTGCTGGTCCAGCCCAGTTGCTGCTGCTGCTGCTACTGCTGCTACCGCTTTCCTCCCACTGCTGCGACTTCAGCACAGCGCGCTGTGCAGGCGCTGGAGCGGTCTCTGGTGCAGGTATTGCGAGATGGACATTGCACAAACGACCCGTGGAGCCGGCAGGCTCAAACCCCGCATCGCGCTTGATCGCACCTACTTGAGAAACGCCCTTGCGCGAAGCAGCCGTATTGCTGACGCGCTCTACCACCAGCTCCCGAGTGTTCATCTGTGTCCTTTGAGAGCATTGCACCACAATGGCTGTGCTGGCGGGCTGTGCTCCCCTCGCCCCTGTGCGTAGGGAGTGTCTGGTAGGGTGCATCGCCTGTAACACTACCGGCAGAGCTGTAACACTGTCGGTGGATATCGTCGGTGGGTCCTCGAGTTTGATCACTCGTCAAAGTATCACTCCACATGGGACAGCAAAAATACCACCGCTCGA
>JASKMD010000014.1:7516151-7560641 GCA_030144725.1 Haematococcus lacustris | reverse complement strand
CTCACACTGCCAATAAGCTGCATGCTGACTTGCTTTTGACTCACTGGCCCTGTAGAGTACTGGCTGCTGCTGCCTGCCTGGAGTCTGCAAGCGAGTGGAAGGGGGGCGATGCCAAGCAGTTGCACCCGCAAGGGCGTGGGCCGCAAGGCCAGCTGCAGGACGAAGACAAGGAGCACAGGCAGCGGCAGCACCCACATCTTGCAAGAGGGGCTGCCATTTGGGGACCGAGCTCACAGCAGCTGCAGCTCACCAAGCCCCTGTTGCAGAAGCAGCAGCAGCAGCAGCAGCAGCAGCGAGGGCAGCAGCAGCACCAAGGGCAGCACTGTGGCTGGCAGCAGTGGAGGCACCAGCTCTCCTGACAGCAGCAGGAGCAGCAGCAGCAGCAGCCGCAGCAGTGGTGGTGGGCACGGCTGTGGGGACCAAAACAGCAGCAGGCGGGTGCAGCAGCACGTATGCCGACACAGGCGGCTGCAGGCACTGTGACGGCAGCCAGGGGGTTGTGCAAGCTGCACCAGCTGGCTCGCCTGTGCTCTCACCTCCTCCTCCTCCACCCAGCAAGCGGTGGCAGCGCAGGAGCAGCAGCGTGATGCCGAGTGTGTCACGCTGTGCAGGCAGGCCTTGGAGCTGTGTGAGAAGCATGCCAACCACAGCGCCTTGTTAGAAAAGTGGGGTCTACTGGCTGCAAAGGTCACACTTGGCATTGGGGTCCCAGGAGCATGCAAGCATGGCATTGAAGGTGCGCAATGGGGAGTGAGGGGTGATGAACAAAGTGGCCCTCGCCTTTCCGGGACAGCTGGAGCTGCAATGTGGCGTCACTCGAATCTAGCTGCCACATTACATTATCACAATACAGGAGTGTGAGGCGCTCTTGAATGAGGGTAGCCCAGAGCCGCTTTGCCTAACAGCCCGCGTCCACTGTGCCGCTGCTCGCTCCTAGGCTAGCTTCACACTATGTGCGCAGGTGCTCGACCGCGTGCAAGGTGCCGGCGGTGGCGGCGGGACACGTGACCCGCAGCCGGAGGTAATGTGGGTCCGGGCATCAGTCCTCCGCGCCCTGGGTCGCGCCCAAGAGGCATTCTGCGAACTGCACGAGCTGCAGCAGCTCGCGCCTTCCTGGCCTGGTCTAAATGCGGCCATCACGGCCGCGGCCCAGGCGAGCTTGATGGAGGGGCGGCAATACCGGAAGACGGGCGGGGCTGGGGGCAGCGATGCGACGGAAGGCTGGGCCGCGCGTGCTGTGCTGCAAAATCGTATATCAGCGGCGCAGTTGCAGCAGCACCTCACCACCTTGGGGTTGAGCAGCGCGGCGGGGGTTACCGAGGTGAGTCGTTGGCGAGTGGGCTACTCGCCGACAGGGTTAGTTGCAAACCCTTAACACCAACCCCGCCCCCTCCGACAACTCCCATGACTTCCTCGCTGCTGTGCATTCTGACCGAACACCGGTTGCACAACGCACACCACTGAAGGCATGTCTGCCCCTATCAACATGTCAGCGGCGAGGTTTTTTTCCTGTGTGTGATGTGGTTGGCATGCAGGCCAGCTTGGCTCGCGCCTACCGGCAGCAAGCCGCCCTGGTGCACCCTGACAGGCTCCGATCTCAAGGCGACCAGGGTGGCGCATTTAGGGCAGTGCGTGCAGCGTACGACGCACTGGCACAGCTACTGTGAATTCACAGGGCAGATGTAACGGTCTGGGAAGGCATCCCTCAACCCCACACACTAGCCCTCCCTCAAGCCCCCATCCAGCCCCACCCCCATGGTGCCCCACAACGATGTTGACACCGCATGCATACCTGTAGTGCCTCATCAGTGATCACGCGTCCTCCAAGGTACGAGTCTACGATGTAATGATCACTACCCCAGCCGTCAGGTTGCTCAGTCGTGAAGGATCGACTGCTGTATGATAAACATCGCCCTAGCAGGGCACCCCCACCATTGACCCCGTCATTTCGGGTAGAACTCTTTAGTGCACCGCAAGCACCGTAGCGCTTGCCATCACACATCCCCAGTGTGAGGGGGGGTCAAGATTCCATGGTGGGGATTACATGTTGTAGCTGGCTGTCGTCGCTACTTATGCACGTTTACCCTCTCCCGGCCCGACCTGCCTGGCTTTGGCTAGGCTGGGCTGCCTTCATGCTTGGGCGGGCAAGGGTGGCGATTCCAATGGCGAGGCGAGGCGGTGAGGCGAGACGGCGAGGTCTCCATGTCCCTCTAACCGCCCCCACCAACCGAGTCACATGGAGCCTCCATTGGAAACGCGTTCTTTCTTACAACTCCTGAACCACACAGCCCTCATGCCCAAAGCTCATCCCAAAGCTCTTGCGGTCGGTGAGGTGGGCTAACTTGGCCTTTCTTGCGTGGAACGTATTGTCCCTGCTGCGGGCAGCGCGGGCCTCTCCTGAAGCCTTCCTTTCGCGCTGTGCCTCGGTCAAGTCGGGTTGGGCTGCCTCGTCGCGGTTGAAGTCGGGGTCATCCGGCACTGCTCTAGGCCCACCCACACCGGTTCGTCTCTTCTTCCTCGCCATAAACAATAGCAACGCGAGGCAGCAACACGTACTAAGGATTTTCGTGTTTGTCACACACATGTACGCATGGTTGTTTCAGTTATTTGTTGACCCTACGCGTACATTTGCTTTCGGGCTTGTGAGCGCGCATCGCTATTGCGGAGTAACTCATTTGCCCTTCGCGCTGCTACAGAGCGAGGAAGGGCGCCATTTTCCGATTTTGCGGATGGCCCAACCACTACCGAACTAGAAAATCAGAAAATATGAATTACTAGCCCGTTCGCGGATAGGCCCCAGGTCTTTCTTACAATCCACCAACTACCTCGCTAAGTCAATGGCTACGAGTTCCCATCAGGTTTTGTGGGCCCTGGCGCTAACTCTGTCCTCCTTGGCGACCGCCATTGGTAAGGCCTCAACAGGCCTCCGCAGTAGCGCATTGGCCCCTTGCTAGCGGCCACATCTGCAGGCGTGCGATGCAGGTGGCGCCCCGTTACGAGCCGCTGCCCTGTCTAACACCGGCCCTGTTAGCAGCCAGTCATTAACACCTCCGTGCTCGCACAGCGCTCCTCCCTCACGCCAAATGTTGCAGTGAGTGGAGATGCAAGCATCACTGCCCCGGACGGATTGCTTCGCACAACAGGAAAATTAAGCGCGTTAAACACTAGCATAGGTTCGGTGCCGTCCTTGCCGTCATGTGCGTTGCGATGTCTGACACAATGCAACAGCAAGTACAGATGTTGTTTACTCCCTACCGTAGGAAGCAAGTCACTGAGGATGTGAGCTGAGGGGCACAAGCCCACACACCAAAGTCTGCGTCGCCTGCTGTCCATGTCCACTCCAGGTTGAACCATTCTCCCCCCTCGCCCCTCCCCCTCGTAGCCCCTCCTATACCCTCTCCAGTCGTCCCTCCGCCCCCCCTTGCCATTACCTCTTGCAGCTCAGCCGGCTCCGCAAGCAGTGCCCAAGCCCCTCCTTGCCAACCCTCCCCAGCCCCTGCACCCAGCTCTAGACCCTGGGCACATCCTGCCCTCCCAGACTATGCGTTGTATCCCCCCTTCCTGGGCTGGCCCCAGGCCCCCCTGGCACCTAGGCTGCGCCCCCCACCCAGCCCCCCACCAGCTCCCCCCCAGCCACCAGCACCCAGCCCCCCACCACGGCAGCCCATCCCCCCTCCACCCACCCTCCCTCCCTCACCCCCATCCCCACCCCCTGGCCCTCCCTCGCCCCCCAACCCAGCCCCACCCCTCTTGGTGCTCCAGGGGGCGCAGTTGATGGTGGCCCCAACCTTGTTTGCTGGCCCAAGGCTGACAGCAGCAGCCAGCGAGGCAATGGCTGTGCCCACTGTGCTGCTTATATGGGCATTGACAGCCTGCCTGCTGCTGAGCATGGCACTGGGGCAGTGAGCACCCAGGAGCTGGGACAGCAGCAGAAACGTATGGCTTGCATGTGATCGCATCTCACTCTTGTATGTAAGCAGCTGTAGCCTGCCTTGCACTGCTGAGGACTGCCCGGCTGTGCTGACCACCAGTGTGATGTCACATTGCATAGCCACCCATCCTGTATACATCCGTCGACAACCTCCACTATCTCTGCAAGCATCATCCTTGCAATAGTGGTATTGGCTCCATGTCCTTGACGTGTAGCGGTGTGACACATCCTCCTGCTGGTAGTCTTGGGGACTTAGGGTTCCCGAGCTGCCTCATCACAAGCATCATGCCTTCCTACCCATTGTGCATGTTTGACATGGGGAAATGCATTCTATACAAGTTCCTCCCATGCACAGCTATGAGGCGCTGACATGATGCATGGACCTGGGCAGAGCATCTGCAGGCGATCACTTGAGACCATTCCTGTAGTACACGGATTGTGTTGGGTGGCATGCAGTCTGCCACACAGCACTCTGAGCCAGTACAGGAGAGACATGGCTATGGTCTTTGTACATATAAGTTGTATGTGGCATACATTTGCGAGAGTGCTTTTTCATGCAAGCGTGAAAGTGGCCTGCATTCAGGTGTGGGGGGTATGTGTCAAAGAATGTATTGTTCACTTGCACCTTGGTCACGCTTGCCTTGTTTACAATTCCAAGCTGGACCAGGTTGTAAAACCCAGCATTCACTTCGTCTCTTCATAACACAAGTCAAGGCATTGCGGCGCCGCAGCGTTAGGTTATGAACCCGAACCAAGGGGCCGCAGCATGTCATGTATAAGCGCACCTATTTCTATACCTCTGTCATTCTCATCCTGCAAGCTCGCCTGTTAGCTCAGCACTCATAACATCTGCGTCTTCCCAGCCTGTTTCAAGAGCAGATTCAAAAACGTTTTATTCAGTCCTCTGTGGAAAGCACACCCTCATACACCACGCACCCTCTCCATCTCGTCACCCTCCCCAGTGCGCTCAGCAGTGAAGCACAGCATCAATTGTATCATCGCTCAGTCACAGTCCATGTCAAGCCACACACATGCTAGATCACACACCGCATGTCCCAGGTCAGAGCAAGGCATGTGCACGCCCCAGGTCATACACCCCGAACCAGCCTCAGTGCCATGGGAGCTAAGCACAGTCACTTCTAGATACGCCACGCCACTGCCCACATGCCTGAGGACAGCTGGCCCATGACCTGCTACTGCTGGCTAGCCTGGGCCCTGCGGCCTCGGCTGCGAGTCACGATGCCCTGGGCCTGCTGCAGCCCAGGCATCAGCTGCGTGGGTGGCTCTGCTGCGCCTGAGGAAAGCCGCCCAGAGACAGCTGTGCCAGTGCTGCCATCAGAGTCACTGCCCTGCAGGTGGCCTGGCTGCGCTTCTGCCTGGACCACTGCCTGAGTAACCTCAACAGCAGCTGTTGTGGTGGAGTCTGCGGAGGATGGCTTGTCACTGCTAGGCTGTCCTACAGCAGGCTTGGTTGCACTGCTGGGCAGGGGCAGCTTGCTGGCTGCGAGGTCTGCATCGACCTTGCTGCTCAGCTCCTGCTGGGTCAGGTGAAACTGGGAGGGGTCAAGGTAGGTGCCACACAGGTGGTCCCAAAAGGTGAAGTATGGCTGGCTGAAGTTCTTCTTGATGCCCCTGATGTCGTGGTGCACATCGTGGTAGGCTGCACTGTTGGGAAAGAGGTTGTGCATGGGGTTCAATGGCCATACATACCCGCAGTGGTCAAACACCGTCTTGGCTGTGCTGAAGGAGAAGAAGATGGTGGCAGTGCGGCAGCTCATACCGGTAGCGAACATGGAGACGCCAGCGCCAACCGTGTCCAGGAGCATGGCCTCGATCGGGTGGTTGTACAGGGCACCGATTGCGTAGGGGATGTACATTTGGTGGTGCACTGAGTGGAAGTTCTGGTAGAGATAAGTAGAAACGTGCATCCCACGGTGGATCCAGTACTGCCAGGCGTCCATGACAAACATGCCGATCACGAACTGCAGAGCGTGCTGCAGGGGACTGCGTGGCTTAGAGCAGGTGGTGCACTGCTCAGGGTCCGCCAAGATGACCAGAACCGCCAGGAGTGATTGCAGGAGCTGCTGGAGCAGCACGCGCGCCACAAGTGCACCTCTCCCAACTTGGTTGGCACGCCCAACGTCCTTCCGCGCCACCTTGTGCTTGAGAACGAAGGCACGGCGACTGGTGTCGAGCCAGTCATAAAAGAGAGCCACAACCCAATATGTGATGATTGGTGACAGCAGCATAGCAAACTCCTCGGTGCCGGGCTGCAAGTGCTGCCGCAGCACGGCGAGCTTGTCGCTCATAAGAGTACGCATAGTGTCTTGCATTCAAAGCCTACTGAGCCGTTCCGAAACTTTGGTGTCCTCAAATAAGCCGTTGGGAGCAAGAATTTGACCATTTTCGAAACACACATTTTTGTGACTCCTCGCTTGCATTATCGCAGCCGGGTGTGTGCTGGTGTAGGAATAGAGAAACAGAGCAAGTTGATTGAGCAAGTTAATTCAGTCGCTACCAGTGAGTACATACAGGTGAGTTCCGTACCAGCTCTGCCATACAACTGGCTCCAACCAGCTCTGCCATACAACCTGTATGGCAGTAGATATATCAACAATGCTGTATCCCTATCCTCCTGTGGAGCCCCTACACTTCTCCACAGCAGTGAGAGACCGGTGTGTGTCCCTGACCTAGGAGTCGGGACTGTGTCCCTAACCTATTCGCTTGCAATTTCCCTATCCTTTTCCCTATTTCCCTACATCCTCTACCAAGCTCTACAGCGACACATCAATGCTATGCTACGTTACGACATATTTACACACGACATACTTACAACAGTTCTAAGCATTTAATCACCAACCGAGTTTCACCAGCCTCGCTTGCATTCGGATGTCGTCCAAGGTACAGAGCGGGCAATTCGCAGTTGGGACGTTGCTGATCATTAGCGAATGTTGGCTCGCTCCGCCTCAACGAGGCAGCATCGAACGCCTTGATCCTCCACACTGATCGACCAGAGCTAGCTCTGCTCTACGTCTCGGCATAGATAGTGATGCCCCCCAAGAGGGATGTGAACGCCCTCTTGCCGGACCTTAACCCCTTCGGAGCATTTGTAAACATCAGCGTCCAGGAGGGATGTCTGTCACTGGTAAGCCTGCTTTCCCATCGACTGCACAAGGCACACGAAGCATCCCAACATGTCCGGGTTGTGCCCGTGAACAGGAGCTACCGCCTCTCCCTGCATCGCCCACTAAAGCTTCAAAGCAAGCGGACGCAGCCCTACCCAGCGCGGCGCTCCCTCCCAAAACCCATTTAGTTTGCACTTACTGTAGCGAATGGGCGCCCTTAACAGGGACGCCCACCCAAGCTGGAGCTAACGGGTCCTACGCATACGACTTTGCAAGCAGGTTTAGGCGTGATGCCGACATTGACGGGCTGCATGACCTGCTGAACGGCACCTTACTGCTGTCAGTCCATGATTCTGCTACAAACACCTTACTAGCCAGCACAACAGTGGACACCCTGGACTTTGGGCTGGGCCATCAGGCAATCGAGCTGGATGCCCTGCCGCTGGAGCCAAACCCAGCCGTGCCTCCCAGCTGTGCCAAGGTAGTGTCCCTGGCCTTGCCACCGCCCATTGCCGCCGCCACACAATCTCTAACACAGGCCACACTCTCTCACCTCAGTGCTGGGCAGGTGCTTTGCATCTGTAGTCCTCTTACTCTACCCCTTCCGGCCCCTTGCCAAGTGTCTACCCAACACACGCTTGGCACCACCCATGCATGCAGCCCTGCCACCCTGTTGCCGCTGCCCCCCTCCAGGTGCTCCCTGGCAGCCAGTTGCGCAACCTACGCCTCTGGCTCACCCACCGCCCCGCCCCCAGCCAGGCGCCCACCCCCCAAGGCCTAGACCCCGTCCCTGGCTCAGGCCCAGCCCTAGCGCCAGACAGCCCCTCCGGCCCCAGCGAAGCAGGAGGCAGCCCACCGGCGCCCCGCTCCCTCCTAGGCACCCCTGCCAGCCAGGCGCGCCCCGCCTCCGTGGCTGCCTCTGTCTCCCGCCCCCCTGGCCCGGGCTCTGTCACCCCAGACCAGGCTGCTGCTGCCGCTGCCCTGGCCGAGGCTGACCTGCCTCCCCCCCAGCCCTTCACCTTCCTCTCCCCTGACCAGCTGCAGGGGGCCACACTGGTGGAGCTCAGGGTCGCGGGGGTGCAGCACCTCCCCCCTGCCCTGCCGCCCTTGGTGGCAAGCGCCACTGAGGGCCGGGGGGGCGGCCGGGTCAGCTTCATGCTGGGCATGGCACTCCCTGGGGGGGCGCCGCCCCTGCGCCTGGCGCCTGGCGTGCTGCTGACCCCTGGGTCGGCCCAGCAGCAGCAGCAGGCTCAGTCTGGTGCCAGCTCAGGGGGGGCGGGACAGGCTGGGGGGCTGGCTGCGGGGGGCCCGCCACAGGTGGTGTTCCCTCAGCCCTGCAGGCGGCTGCTGCTCACTGCTGCCCAGACAGCTGCTTTGAAGGATGCGCTGGAGGATGGAGTGCCCCTGACGCTGGAGCTGGCCAGGTGGGTAGGGCTAGGGAGAGCAGGTCGACTTCACCAACATGGCTGCCACTGCCAACACTGCTGCCATTACTGTGGCCATTGCATGGCAGATGGGAGTGTGTGGCAAAGAGACTGCCAGCACTCTGCTCAGCAGGGACTGTGCCGCTACAAGTTGCTATCAGTTGCCAGCTGCCACACCTGCCAGCTGCCATACCTGACGGCTGCCACACCTGACGGCTGCCAGCGGCTGCACCTGCCCACAGCCCTGGCCAGCAAAGCATGCCATCAGGACCTTGCTCAGGCCATGCTCGGTTGAGATCTCTGCTGTCCAGCGCTGCTCCCAGCACTTGCTCCAGCATCTGACGCGGCACAACCAGAGCCAGAAGCAGTGCTGGTCCCGGACGCAGTCAGTTGAGATCGTGGCTTTCCAGCACTGCTCCCAGCACCGCTGGCTGTATAGCACCTTGCACCACAGAGCCAGAACCAGTCCTGGGCGCCAAGACAGCCAGGCAATAACTTTGCTGGGACCTCCAGTGCCAGCATTGCTGCAGCAAACATATCGCAGCTGGTGCAAGAGGCAGGAGTGTGAGAGAGTGGGGGGCTGCTGTCGGGGTCAGACAGTATGGTCAGCTTGGGTACCCCACCCTTTCCATGCGCCCGCCCAAGCGCCACGGGCAGTGCAGGGCAGGCCATGTGTGATCACCAAGCGTGTTTCGCATGACCACAGCAAGGACCAGCCAGTATGTTCAAACATGTGGTAGTGTGTGGGCATGGGGGACGGCACGCAGCCAGGTGTGAGACGAATGCTTGACCATGGTGTATGTCCAGAGTGTGTGACCAGGGTGTGATGTCACGCCCTGACCCAGGTTCCTATCCTCCGACACCCTGGCTGATGCGGCCTGGGGAGCGTACCACGCCCAGGCCACACTCCCCAACACCCACCTGCTCCTGGAACCTGGCGCCACTCTGCTGCCTGCCTCCCCTGCCACCACCCCAGGCCCGGGTCAGGAGGGTTGTGGGGCGGCTAACGGTTCCCCTGGGGTCCCAGGCCAAGAAGCCACCGGCGTGTCGGAGGCTGCAGGCCAGTCAGGTGCTCGCCTGCCCCTTGCTGCCTTCTCCGCCTCAGACAGTGCCCTGCCCCCCTACCGCCCCCCAGCTGGGAAGGCGGTGAAGGAGGTGGACGAGGTCCCGGCTCCTGGCTACTGCGCCTGGGCTGCTGCTGGAAGCTACCTGGAAGGTGCCTGGAGGGAGCAGCTGCTGAGGGGACAGTGTGCAAGAGCAGATGTGCAAGAGCACCTAGGGCGCAGCTAGGGCTGGTGAAGGGGTGGACCAGACAGGCAGCGGGGCAGCAGGGGGGCGGGAAAGGAGCGGGAAAGGAAAGGAGGTGGGGGGGTTTGGAGGTGGATAGGAGAGGGTGGAGAGAGGAGAGGGGAAGGATGGGGTGAGGAGGGAGGGAGGGAGGGAGGGGAGAAGGCCCTCATTGCCCCTCATTGCCCCTCATTGCCCCCTTCTTGCTGATTCACCTGCAGTCCCTCTACCCCTACCTGGTAACCCTTTTGTTACTGCTGTTGCTTCCTAAACCTCAACCGCAGTCCTAGCTGATAACAAAAGAGGTGAAAAGAAGAGAAGTAATAAAACAAAGCAAGTAGTTCAAAACAAAACAAGACTCAAACTAAAGTCCATTACTAAGTACTATCCTAAACCCCTTACCCCCGTGTCCCCCTTGACCTGCAGGAGTCCAGTTGCGGCTGGTGCTGCCCCTGGTGCCCCCCTTGCAGCCCCCTCCCCCTCTGCCGCTCCCCCTCCATCAACTAATGACGCAGCGCCGCAGCCTTCCCCCCCACCGCCGCCCCACCGCGGCCAGCCATGCATTCGCAGCTGCAGCCAAAGCCATGGCTCAGGCAATAGCCAGCCTGCAGCTCCGCGGGGTAATAGGGCTAGCCAAGGCCGGCAGCATGGGGAGCAAGGACCTGGGGCGACTGGCAGGCGAGCTGTCAGCGGCTGGGCTGCTGCAGCAGCTGCAGGATGCCATGGTTGGGCATGTGGCAGCAGTGCTGCAGGAGCGCTGCAGCCGTGGGCTGGATGGGCAGCAGCTGGGCAGCCAGGACCGCGCAGTGGTGCTGCAGGAACTGCACGCCACCATGTCAGCCGCACTGAGGGCAGCTGTTCACAGCATCGAGGTTGAGCTGGGTGGCGAGGGAGAGGGGCGGGCAGCTGCTGACTGCGGCCTACAGGGCCAGGAAGGAGTACAGAGGGCCAGGAAGGGCCTGGTAGAGGGCCTTCCAGCGGATACAGCTGCAAGGGCAGCGGCTCAGGGGCGGTCGGAGCTGCAGCGGCTGTTGGCTCTGGCGCTGGAGAGCGAGGCTGCAGGGCAGGTCACACGCGCTGAGGCCTTGCACCAACGCCGGGTGCTGGTGAGGTCCGCCCACACCGCAGCTACTCACAAGGACAGCGGCACAGCCACGTGGGCTGAAGGCGTGGCAGGAGTAGAAGTAGCAGAAGTAGAAGTGGCAGCAGCAGAAGAAACGACAGCAGAGGAGGCGGGAGCCTGGTATGAGTATGGCTGCTTCTGTTTGCGTCAGGGGCCTGGGCTGCAGGGGCGGGCGGCGCAGTGTCTGGCCCACGCCCTGGCCCTACAGCCTGACCACCTGCGCGCCTTGGCGGCTCAGGCAGCGCTGCTGCTGCACCAGGTGAGGGGCTGCTGGGCGCGGGCAGGTGGGCGGGGCGAATGAGAGTCAGAGTTGGAGGTGCTCGTCCTGGCCTTGGGCCCGCCAGGCAGCTGGGCCTGAAATGCTTGCCGTATTACGAGCCCACCAGGCAGCTGTGGCCCTCATCCAGCTCTAGGTCACAAACCTCTCCCACTCTCCCTGCCCCTAACCCTGCGACCCCTGCTCCTAAGGCCCCTAAGGCCCTTGCCCCTGCGGCCCCTGCCCCTGCGACCCTGCCCCTAAGGCACCTGGCGCTGCCCCTGTGGGTTCAGGGCACCGTGACAGACAGCCTGAAGCTGGAGGCAGCCCGGCACAGCACCCAGCGCCTGCTCTCACCAACCCCAGAGCAACTCCATGCCAGTGGCCTGCCGCCTGGCCTGGCGCTGGGCCTACTGCTGCTCATCACTCAGGCCTCCGGTGGGTGTTAGGGATGAGCTGGATGTGTGACTCAGGCGGGAAAAAGGAATAGTAAGTAGTTGCCTTGCCTGCAATAACATGATGCCATCAGCTATGGTGCCCACTAAGTCTCCAGCTACACCTGCATGGTGCAGTACAGCTAGCTGCAATGCAGTACAGCTAGCTATGATGCAGTACAGCCAGCTATGATGCAGTAAAGCTAGCTATGCTGTAGTACAGCTAGCTATGATGCAGTACAGCTAGCCTTGTTGAATCAGCTAGCCAAGTGCCAGCCCTTCTACGCCTGATCTGATTCACCAGGGGTGGGCTGCATCTAGCATGCTGCCATGTCCTCTCAGCAGCTGTCCTGGTGAGCGTGTGACACGTCCATGATGCGGACTGTTGCCTGCTAGGCCCATCAGCGCCGTGGCTGCTGCCCTAGGTGCCACAGCTGGCATGCTGCTGCTCCTGCTGCTGCTGCCCACCCACACCCCTCTACCCCACTGCCCCATGTGCTGGTGCTGGCTGCAGGCGACGCCGCCAGTGCAGCTGACACCGCAACCGCACTGACTGGCCTCCAGGCCGCTGAGTCCGCCAGCCTCTTAGCCCCTAACCCATCCCAGGAGGGTGACCCCCCTGGCGGGCTAGCTGCTGCACTGACCCCTGGCACCAGCCCCAGTCAGGCCAACGGGCTGCTGGCGGTGGCACAGCTGGCAGTGGGACTGGGCCTCCCTGCCATAGCCCTGGCCGCGGTGCAGCTTGCAGCGGCTGAGCTGCCGGCCAGCTCTGCCTTGCCACAGGTCAGCTATGCCTCTGGCTCACCCCACTGCTGCCCCCTCCCCGACATCTCCGCCCTGCTGCAAGCAGTCCATGCACTGTGCATGCACAACTGCCATGCTAGCCTCGCTCTGAGCCTGGGCCTGAGCCAGCCCGCATGTGTTGCTGACGCCATGCATGCAGGTCAAACTTGAGCTAGACCTCGCCGCCGCTCAAGCCTACTGCACCATCCACTGCTGGGAAGTAGCCCAGCTGCCCGCAACTGAACAGGCCCTGGCAGCAGCCGAGCAACAGGCGGCTTGTGCCAGCGCTGCCTCCTCCTCCTCCACTGCTGACTACGACACCTCGAGCAGTGACAGGGAAGCAGCCAGGGAGGCAGGTGTGGAGGCAGCCAGGAGCGCAGTGGCAGCCGGCCAGGGCCGAGTCCAGCAGGCCTTCAGGCACTGCCAGGAGTTGTGCCAGGCTGCTGCCGCCTCAGCGCCGGCAGGAGACATCCGTGCTGCCATTCTGTTGGGTGACCTCCACTGGCAGGCTGACCAGCACCGTGAGGCAGTGCACGCCTATGTGCTGGGACTGCACGCGGCAGCAGCAGCAGCAGGGGCAGCAGCAGGGGCAGCAGCAGGGGCAGAGGGGGCCCTGGAGGGAGGTGGGGGCAAGGGGAGGGGGGAGGGCCAGGGGAAGGCCCAGCTGCCAGTGCGGCTGTACTTGCGATTGGGGGAGAGCTACCTGCACCTGAACTTGGTGGAGGCCAGCTTGAACACCTACATGTTGGTGGGTGGCAAGAGGGGGGAGAGGGGAGAGGGGCAGGGTGGGTGGCAAGAGGGGGGAGAGGGGAGAGGGGCAGGGTGGGTGGCAAGAGGGGGGAGAGGGGAGAGGGGCAGGGTGGGTGGCAAGAGGGGGGAGAGGGGAGAGGGGCAGGGTGGGTGGCAAGAGGGGGGAGAGGGGAGAGAGGGGCAGGGTGGGTGGCAAGAGGGGGGAGAGGGGAGAGGGGCAGGGTGGGTGGGAAGAGGGGAGAGAGGGGCAGGGTGGGTGGGCACGAGGCTGGGGGCACCCCTTGCTGCCTGGCCATTGCTGCAGCCTGGGGTGGGGCCTTGCTGCAGCCCGTCCACTTCTAGCCATACTGCGAGGTTTGGGGCACTGAGCAGTAGTTCAGGGCTGGCCAGGGCTGGCTGGCATGCGTCACGGCTGCCTGCTCCTGGGCCTGTGCATCACAGCTACTCCTGCTGGCGGCCCATGCGCTTCCACCCCCACTGCCCCACCCACACAAATGCATCCTAAGGAGTTTCCCAATGCTATCAGCTGCAGATCACGCAGACCAGGTTATGCAGGACAGCGCATGCAGATCAGATCATACGCACACAATGCAGAGTACAGGATGCACAGAGGCTCTGACATACACCTTGCTGTCGTCATTGTGTAAGCACCACTTGGGGGAAAGAGGAGGATTTGAGAGGAATATGGGTTGTGGTGCAGTAGAGTCCATGATGCACAAGAGGAGGGGTTGGGATGATGAGCGGGTGGGAAGAGTGTTAGCGCGCACCAGCTGGTGTGAGTAGTCACACTATACACACGCGACTCCGGCATGCTCCATGTGCTGTGACACATGATCACACTTCTGCACCACCTGGCAACCTGCACCCCAGCTGCCCAGCAACCGTGCACTGCCTGCACCTGCCCTGAACCACCTGCCACTGTCTGCTACCCAGCGCTCCACACCCCACACCCCCACGGCCCCCGGCCCCCTGCTGCTGCCCCAGCTGCCCCGGCCCCTGCTGCTACAGGCGTGTGTGCACCACCCCTGTGCGTCCGCCTGGCTGGGCGTGGCTGCTGCCCGCACCCTGCTAGGGGAGGGGCCGGCTGCTGAGGCTGCCCTGGCCCAGGCAGCGGCCCAGGACCCTGAGGAGCCCCGGGTGTGGGCCCAGCTGGCTCTGGCGGCGCTGAGGTAAGGCTAGGGGGGCTGGGGCCTGCGTGGCTGGGCTGAGGGCTATGCGGGACACAGGCAGGCTGGCGTTAGTGGGGGGGAGCGCCTGGTGGGGCCAGCAAGCAGGCCTGGGCGGGCTGGGGCAGGCAGGGCGAGGCATGGCTGGTGTGGGTAGGGCAGAGCAAGGCTCAGGCGGTCTGAGACCAGGGGCTGGGTTGGGCCAGGCAGGTTTAATGCAGGCTGAGGGCAGTTGGATGAGGAGTGTCTAGTGCAACCGGCAGTCAGGCGGGGTAGGGCAAAGCTGTTGCCCTGCGTCTCTGCTGCTATCGCTGCTGTTTGCCCCTGGTGTATCAGCTTGGTAGGTAGGTATCACAGGTAAGGGTCTGTCAGCTTATGCTTGACAGCTCCTTGCCAACCACAATACGCTGCTGTAGTTGTGGTGGCCACAGGGCGCAGCGCTGGTCAGAGGTGCATGTCGCCATGGCCGCTGCCATGCGCCTGGGCCTTAGCGACCCCATCCTGTTGCAGCAGGCAGTGCAGGGCCTGCTGGCAGCGCCTCTAGACGCAGGCCTGAGGCCCCAGGCGACTGCCTGCCTGGAGCTCCTGCTGCGACTCTCCCCGCCCGCACCCAAGCACCACTCGCACCACCACGCTGACACACCTGGCAAGAACGGCGCCAGCCCGTCCCTTGGGGATGGGGCCGTAGCGCTCGAGGGTCTCGCTGGACGGCTGCGCCTGGTGGAGCTGCAGCTGGATTGCGGGGACGTCGCGGGCGCGCGAGGGCAGCTGGGAGCTGCGCGCAGGCTGGCGGTGGGGGCTGCAGAGAAGGCGGAGGTGGAAGCCCTGGCAGAGAGGCTGCGGAGCATGGGCGGAACTGCTGACAGCTGACACGACTACGCTGCCCACTGCCTGTAACTAGAGCTGCGGTGGGCGCAGCCCTTGGCCGCCCCCACCCCCTACTGCAGCCCACTGGCTCCCTCCCTGCCCCTGCCCCAGCACCTGCACCTTGACACCCATTGTGGATGTTGAGTTCAGGAGTCCCCAACATGGGGTTGGTAATCTTCATGCAAGTACTCTCTACAAAGTGCACCGTTTACGGTAGCTTCTATCGCATTGGCAGCTGCGCAATATTGCTCGTATCCTGGCAAACGGCGCGTTAATCGTTGCATCAGAGTCCATGCCGGTGCAAGCGATCGCGGACACACCTCAGCTGCTCAACACCGATTGTTATAGTGGTGAGTAGTGGCAGCAATGAGGGGACTCCGCCTGGCATCCAGCCGGAAGTACAATCACATTTCAGCCCGCCAGGCTCGCTCCGCGAGCCTTTTGTTGATGCAGGCGGTGTTAGAAGGCAATCGCTGGGCATGTTATGTATCGACATTGCTGCAAACGCGGGAAATGTGCGTCTCTCTCGCCAGTCACACAGGAAAAGGAACCCTCTTCCACAGTTTGGCATGTTGTGAGCTGACCACTGGGACTTTCCAGACTTTCGATACATAACTATGTTCCTTACTCAACGTCACAACTGCTGGAGAAGAAAGCATGGCAATTAGTTGATCAGGCCTGCTTGAAATGACATTGGCGTGACCCGACTTTGCCTCGCAGGAATGATTAGGGTCACCCCGGCCATTGGTCCCGCCAACCCGTGACAGGCCTGCGCATCGCACCACGCGCTATTAAAGGGTAGCTGAGGCTATCGCGGTAAGTCACGCGCGCTGAAACTCGCGTTTTGGACTGAAGCCTTGTCCCAGTACACCGCCCGCCACCAGGTCGAAAACTGAGAAAGCGCAAACAAGCAGCGACCCAGCTACAAGAGCAGGGAAGCGAGGCGCTCCGTGGCATCCGTAGCAAAGTTCGCACTAAAGAGGCAGCCTCGCAGTACTGCGGAGTAGGCCATCGCAGTGCGCCATGTCACCGAGCCATGCCATTACACCACGAGACTGAGTCTCGCCACGCTTCGCACAAGTCGGTTCAAGTTGGGTGCATGGCACTCTTAACGTTTTCGGCTCTATTGGCTCACTTTCTCCATTGGCTCAGTTTCTCTATCGGCTCAGTTGTGCTATTCTGGATTCGTTGCTGCTGCTGGTTTCAATCGAAGGTGCTTTGCCTTACATGTCATTTGCCTCGTCATCCCCCACTTCAGCCAACTGATCCTCCTCCATCTCTTGCTCCCACCTCAGATGTTCCAAGATGTCAGCCCTAAGCAATGGCTTCTTCTGCGTCAACCTCTTGCCCTTCCACCCCAAGCACCCCCGGGCATACTCCTTCAGCAGATGCATTGTCAAGGTCATGTAAGAGCCATATTTTGTTATTGTATGTACCAAACTAGGTCGCACCAAGGGCAGCACAGGGTCCACACCGTCGGGGATGCACCCAAGGACGCCGCCAATCGCTCACTGTAATGAGATTGCCCCATGCCACATTCACCCTCTGCCATATTTTGTTATTGTATGTACCAAACTAGGTGATGGAGCATGCCTGGGGGTACATCCCGGAATGTAGACTCGCCTAGCTGTCCGACAAAGGTGTAAGCACGCGGATAGGACCACTGACCGAAAAGTTAAAGGACTTGAACGAAGCCCCGAAATGATGGGGTCTAGGCTTCAGCAGAGTGCACGGTAGTGAAACAAAGTCCACGCACAGTGCTGCTGACACCTCAGTGAGATGCTCTGCATGCTTGGAGGCAGGGTCAGGCAGGTCTCGCGCCAGGTGTCAGGAAGGGCCCGGGCCATGAGGGGTCCCGACCCAACCCAGGGAATCTTGCGCTTCGACCTGCGACCCACGTACGGTGGCACCCCGTTGAGCCCCAGGCTGCAGCGAGCGACCATGTTCACAGTCCGCGGGAATGGCGGGCGGTGTACTGGGACAAGGCTTCAGTCCAAAACGCGAGTTTCAGCGCGCGTGACTTACCGCGATAGCCTCAGCTACCCTTTAATAGCGCGTGGTGCGATGCGCAGGCCTGTCACGGGTTGGCGGGACCAATGGCCGGGGTGACCTTAGCCCATCCGGTCCAGTCGAGATGCCTGGTGATAAGTGACATGAAGCTGCATGGGCTGCTCAAGGCCTCACTGGATACCACCCTAAGCAAGGTTGATTATGGGCCAGCAGCCGCCACGCCGCCTCCGAACACCACTGCATTCAGGTACACTCACACACCAGGCATCACAGCTCAGGTGGACCGCAGAAAGTCAAGCTGGACAATGCCGCACGGGACTGACACAGGTCGGTGAAGTTGCATCCAGGCAAGCCAGCCCAACTCATTTAGTGGGAGTATGTGCTGACCAAGGCACAGCTGAAGCATGACGGCCCGCTGAACCCGACCCACCGCAGATTCAGGCCATGGTCAGCGGCAATCCAGCCTTAGCTGCGGCAGGTGGCAGCCTCCTTCTCAATGGTCATGCAGGTTCAGCACTTCCATTGCAGCGTTTCAATGCCCGCATGGCTGCCACAGAGGCCAGCTGAGGTGCTCAGGCGCTTCTCTGCCAGCTCAGGCGCTTCCGTGCAAAGCTCTAAGACGAGGACAGCCGAGGTGCAGTGTGGGGTGAGCACCTGAAGCCCATGTGGGCCCGGCAGCAGCTGGGGTTGTACGACGCCCACTAGCGCACGCTGGGGGTGCTGCTTCAACACTGCATGGATTGGGCAGAGGCAAGGAGGGGGAGTTTGGGGTGGGGCTAGGGTGGGTGTGAGGTGGTGTCATCAGGTGTTGGAGGTGGTGAATAAGCTGAAAGCTAGCTGGGCCCATCAGGCACACCCACACAACAGGCATCATGGCTCAAGCCCACCGGCAAGCAGTCAAGCATCAGGTCTGGCTGCGGGCTATCCATGTGCTTTGCAAGAGTGCCGGCTGCGCTGGTTGACTAATGTGTGATGGACCCCTGGTAGCTGGTTGCAGGCTCACAGGCTGAGAGCTGAGGCCTTGTTCATGGAGCTTCATGGCTGTGACGAGCAGGTGGTGGCTGCACTCCCCGATGCTGGCATTGGCACCCTGGTAGGGCTGGATGACAGGGCAGTGCTGCAGGCCTATTGCCCTAGGGCCTTGGCCAGCTGAGGGGTAAGGTGGTGCTGGTGGGTTGGGTTCCGCACCAGCCAGCTCAGCTCAGCTGTGGATTGCAGCAATAGTGGCTGTGGCGCCATGATCAGCCCATGTGTGAGGGATGGAAGCCCCTAGAGGGGGAGGTGGGCCACCGGCTGCTCTTCAACGCCCAAAGTCAGCGCCATGGCAAGCAAGTGCAAGGCTCGGTGTGGTGCCGGTAGTGTTCTAGGCCTGTTGGAGTAAGGAGGTTAAGGTCAGTCAGACCATCAGAGTTCCTGGGAGTACTTGACTAAAGTGTGAGGCAGTTTTAGTTCGCGCTCTGCTGTAGGGCCTTTACTGCGTTTGTCCGGTCGAGGCCATCCCTCTAACGAGTGCTGTGCTGCCTTTAGGTTATGGGCCCACAAGCCTAATGCCGAAATCTGAGGGTGGCAAAGAAACTCCCGGCTCGCAGTCCAGTGCGATGGCAACTTTGCCGTATATTTCGCCGCCAATCCTCGTGCTGAATGCGTCCACATCGTTTGTCGAATGGAAGGGGAATGCGCAGGGAGCGCTCATGATGGCTGGCTGCTGGAGTGCTATGTGTGGCACAGACAGCGACCCAGCGCGCAATGAGCGCGCTTATGCCTGGCTATTGTGCTGCTGCAAGGGGCACTACCTCAGCATGGTGCAAGCAGCAAAAACAGCACCTGCAGCCTGGAAGGCACTAATTGCAGACCAGCAGCGCACGGGGTTCAGCCATTGCTCTGAGCTGTGGCACCAGATCAATCATCTGCAGCTGGGGTCAGGGGAAAGCATCTCTCAGCTATGCAGCAGGCTCTCTGACTTGGTGTTGGAGTTGGCAGAGGCCGACGAGACCGTTTGTGAGGCTGTGCAGGTCAGAGCTTTGCTGCAGGCCGTTCCCTCCCTGCCTCCCTATGATATGGCCAGAGAGTTCATCACCCAGGGGGCTGATGCGTCCGCCCCTAGCCTGGCTGATGTGAAGCGGCGCTTGCAGAATGCAGAGGCGCGTGTGCGCAACCAGCAGCCCGCACAGTTGGCAGCCATACACGCTCCCCGCAGGTCTAGTGCCAGTCCAGCCAGCAGCAGCAGCCGGCATTCGGCTGCCAAGCAGGGTGCTGATCCCTCCTCATCCTCACCGAGTCCTACTGCCCTGAGCCGTGTAAAGTGCTTCAAGTGCGGCAAGCGTGGGCACATTGCCCGTGACTGCAAGGAGCCAGGCAGCAGCAGCAGCAGCGGTAGCAGCAGCGGAGGGGGTGGTGGGGCAGCTGGTGGTGGGGCAGGTGGGGGCGGTGGGACACCAGGCAACCGTGGGGCTGACAAGGGTCGGGCAGCTAGTAGTGCAACTGCTGGCTTGTTTCATGCTAAACTGATGGCCATGCAGGCTGTACCGAGCAGTGGGGCCAGTGGGAGCGGTGGGGCCAGTGGGAGTGGTGGGGCCAGTGGGAGCGGTGGGGCCAATGGGAGCAGTGGGAGCAAGGGTGGTGCGGTGCACAATGGTGCAGCTG
Source organism: Haematococcus lacustris (assembly GCA_030144725.1). NCBI lineage: Eukaryota > Viridiplantae > Chlorophyta > Chlorophyceae > Chlamydomonadales > Haematococcaceae > Haematococcus > Haematococcus lacustris. Next base: position 7,540,842 of record JASKMD010000014.1, on the reverse strand, counting down.
GTGGTGGGGCAGGGGGTGAGGTGCAGTGTTGCTGGAGCCATGCAGCTGGGCTCTCCTCCCTATACCCATGCGTGTCAGCCAAGCCCACCCCATCCCTTGCTGCTGCAGCACAGGTTGCTGCCATGCCCCGCTCATCAGGCTTGCTCAGCAGCGAGCGCTTCTGGCTGGCCGACTCCGGTGCTAGCCACCACATCACCCCAGACCGCAGCCTGCTGCATGATTTTCAAGCTGTGGAACAGCCGGTGAGCCTGGCCTTGGGCAAGAACACAGCCAGGCTGGTAGCCCATGGGGTGGGTAATGTCCGCCTAGTCAGTGAGTCAGGGCAGTGTTTCACACTGCGTGGCGTCCTGTGGGCTCCCGATGCAGCTGCCACCACCGTGGTAGCAGACCTCGCGGGCTGGAGGGTAGTACAGGAGGGGGGTGGGATCAGAATAGAGGACAGGGCAAACCCAGCCCGCTTCTGCGTCAAGGGTGCGCTGGTGGGCAGGTCATACCTGATCCGGTGCTCAGCAGAGCCAGCTGTGGTGGGGTGTGAGCCCCCTGCTACAGCCCATGCTGTCACAGCGGAGACCCCGCAGCTTCTGCATGAGCGGCTAGGTCACCTGAGCTATGGGGCCATGGCAGACCTAATTGGGAAGGGGATGGTGTCGGGCGTAAGCATCAGCGCAGCGCAGTGCAAAGCAGCCGGCAGCGGTGTGTGCCCCGGGTGTGCTGCGGGCAAGATGCACCGCAGGGTGGCAGACACGCTGCCCTCCCTGGCTCCCCCTGTGAAGGGGGTGCTTGACCTGGTGCACACTGATGTGTGCGGCCCATTCCATGTCGCCTCGGTGGGTGGCTATAGCTATGTGGTCACCTTCCTGGATGAGTACAGCGGGCTGTCCTTGGTGGAGTGTGTCAAAGCCAAGTCAGATGTGCCAGGGGTCATCATCAGCACAGTGCAGTGGCTTGAGACTCAGAGCGGCCGCAAGCTGAAGGCTTTGCGCAGCGACAACGGCACGGAGTACATCAACCAGGAGGTCAGGGCCTTTCTGGCAAGCAAGGGCATTCAGCACCAGCGGTCAGCGCCCTACAGCCCTGAGCAGAATGGCAGCGCTGAGCGGCTGAACCGCACCCTCATTGAGAAGGTCAGGTGCATGCTCTACACAGCTGGCCTGCCAGCAAGGCTGTGGACGGAGGCTGTGCGCACAGCTAACCACCTGCGGAACCTCTCGCCCATGCGAGGCAAGGGTGCAACGCCGTGGGAGCTCTTTTTCGGGGTCAAACCAGACATTTCAGCGCTCCGGGTGTTTGGTGCGATAGCCTATGCTCACGTTCCTCAGCACATGCGTTCCAAGCTAGAAGGGAAGGCGGTGCAGGGGTTTCTGGTTGGGTATGAGATGGGCAGCAAGGCATACAGAGTGCTGGTCCCTGGTGGCAGAATCATTGTCACCAAGGACGTGGTCTTTGATGAGCTGGCAAGGGGTGAGCCTCTGCCTGTGTCAGAGGTGGCTGAGGTCATGGCCACAGCTGAAGAGCTGAGCGTGCACACCCCAGCCGCAGAGCCAAGCCCTGAGCCGGCAACATGGGGTGCGGGTGGGGAAGCAGTGGGAGCTAACAGCTCAGGTACTGACAGCGGAGCTGGTAGCGCAGCCTCAGCAGGTGGGGGTGGGGCAAGTGCTTCAGCTGCTGAACCAGCGGCATGCCCGGTACCGCTGCGGCAGTCGCTTCGCTTGCAAGGGTTGCCACCAGCTGGCAGCCTGGCAGCCTGTGTGTTGCAGCTTCCCGCAGCAGCTGTGCCTATTCCGCACACCATTTTGGAGGCGCGTGAGCAGTGGGCGGTTGCTACAGATGCAGAGATGGAGTCCCTGCATGGCCACTGCACATGGGAGCTGGTGGACCCGCCCCAGGGGTGCCGCCCCCTGGACAACCGCTGGGTGTTTTCTGTCAAGGAGGACAGCCAGGGCCACATTGCCCGTCTCAAAGCACGCCTCGTGGTCAAGGGCTTCATGCAGCGGGAGGGGGTTGACTTCACCGAGCTGCATGCACCGGTCAGCAAGCATGCTACTGTGCGCGCTCTGCTGGCCACAGCTGTTGCTTGGGACATGGACCTGGGTTAGGTCAGGGTTAGGTGGTTAGGTGGGTTTTGGTCATGGACCAAGGCCCTGCCAGGTGTCAAGTATGAGTTCTGCAAGTCTGGTATGGGCATGGTGAAGCTGTGACAAGTGTGTGGGGGTAACTCTGCTGGCTGCCTGAGTGGGAGTGTTGGAGTAAGGAGGTTAAGGTCAGTCAGACCATCAGAGTTCCTGGGAGTACTTGACTAAAGTGTGAGGCAGTTTTAGTTCGCGCTCTGCTGTAGGGCCTTAACTGCGTTTGTCCGGTCGAGGCCATCCCTCTAACGAGTGCTGTGCTGCCTTTAGGTGAGCGTAAGCTCGCCCTATGTTTGTAACTGCGTTTGTCCGGTCGAGGCCATCCCTCTAACGAGTGCTGTGTTGCCTTTAGTGGGGTAGGGGGGCCTGGAGGCCCTCAGTGCTGTGCTGCCTTTAAGGCCAGTCCCCACATGCCCCCCACAGCCAGGCTGGCCAGCCACCTGCCTCTGGGCTTGAACTCAGAACCACCAGGTACGTGGCTGGACTGGGAATGTTCATGGCACTGTGAATAGGGCGTCAGCCGCAGTGGATGCAGTTCAGGCATGTAGAGTTCAGCCGCAGTGGATGCAGTTCAGGCATACTAGGAACTTGATGGATGGCCTGCCCAGCACCAGTGAGTCACTGCCAGCCACCAGCCTCACAGCCTGCTGGTCACTGCCCAACATCCAACATATCCAACACATCCAGCATATCCAACATATCCAACACATCCAGCATATCCAACATATCCAGCATATCCAGCATATCCAACACCTCGAACTGTGCAGCTCAAGCATTGGGGCAGGCTGGAGATGTGCACAGCAGGTCCACAGTGGCTAGCCAATTGATGTTGGTGCTGACGATAGCAAAGCTATGAGTATGTCAATGCCTGTAGCGAAGATAAGAGTCCCACTGTCAAACAGTTCAGCAGGAGCCCAGCAGCAGCAGCAGCAGCAGCAGCGGCGGCAGCGGCAGCAGCAGCGGCGGCAGCGGCAGCGGCAGCGGCAGCGGCAGCAGCAGGAGCAGGAGCGGCAGCAGGAGCAGCAGCAGCAGCGGCAGCGGCAGCAGCAGCAGCAGCAGCAGCAGCAGCAGCAGCAGCAGCGGCAGCGGCAGCGGCAGCGGCAGCGGCAGCCGCAGCCGCAGCCGCAGCGGCAGCGGCAGCGGCAGCGGCAGCCGCAGCCGCAGCCGCAGCGGCAGCGGCAGCGGCAGCGGCAGCGGCAGCGGCAGCGGCAGCCGCAGCCGCCGCCTACCCCTCGGCAGCAGCAGCAGCAGTAGAGGACCCCCTGGGTCCCTTCACAAGTGTGGGTATAGCTGACAAGCAGTGGTTGCTATTCGACTCAAAAACCAGAGGGCGGTGCCTGTGGCAGGTCAACAAGCGGCACGAGACTGGCTGGAACAAGGCTCGTAGCAGAACCCGACAGTCATGTGCAGCAATTGATTATGTAGCTGCATGGTGGTAAGCCGACAAGAAGAGCAATGCGAAGCAATGTGAGGATTACAAAGCAGCCAACAACCCACCTGGCATGCTGCTTTGGTGTCTCGTCATGCATTAGCATCACAGATAGCAGAGTGCAGGCAGCGGTACAGGCGGTTGTGCAGGCATCAGATTGCAGCGGCGTGTGTGCAGGCAGCGGGCAGTGCGGGCAGCAGATAGCGATGCAAGCAGGTACCAGCAGAGCACGGACATCACTAGCAAAAGGTCCATCTTGCAGCGAAGGCAGGTAGCAAACGATAATGGGAAGAGCTTTGGGCATGACCACAAGGGCTCGGCGTCTGGGAGGCTGCTGTTACATGCCTGCCCACGAACCTGTTGCGGTTCTTCCGGCGCCCGTCCGATTCCGTCCCGCCTGCACGTCGACACATGGTCGGCCATCAAACCGCGAAGTATCGATTGTGTCCAGTTTCCGCGGAGCAGAACCAGGGCAGACGGTCCAAACCCTACAAGCCACAAGGCTGTCACATGTGAAGGCTCGACGCACCCAGTACGGCACGTTAGAAGTTGCTAGCCTAGCTCTGCCATACAAGTTGCAGCCTCACTCGCCCAGACCCTCCCCCGGTGCGAGGTCCCCGTCCCCGTACGTGAAGATCCCCGCGAGGCTAGCTTTCCGAGCTTAACTCCGGCCAACGTTCTCCTGCAACTCAAGGGCAAGCCAGGCAGCTGCTAGATCCTCTCCCCGCGTCCCTCCAGCCATCTTGTAGCCATCTATACGAGTTCCAGGAGAACCCTGGTGCTGGGAGTGACCCCGGCGCAGCAGCGGCTTGCAGTTTAGTGGCTGCCGTGGTAGGCATAGTCGGGTGGCGCTAAAAGGAGCAATGCTTCTTTGAGTTCGAGTACGGGTCAAGATGGAGCCTCCGCTAGACATCCGCACCGAGGTTGCGACCCGAGTCATGGCCGTGCTGCGTAAGCACTTCAATCGTGGAGTGCAGCTCACCAAGCAAGAAGTCAAGGATGTGAGTCCCCCCCTCTTCACTGACGCCGCACCCTTGAACTAAAGCGAACGGGCAAAATCGTAGTCATCGTGCAAGCACAGCAAGCCCCTTGCTCGCTGCAACCGGAACTACCCAGTCAACCATATCAGGCTGCATTCGCAAGATTTAAAGCCAGGAGTGTCAAATGCAGCCACGTGGGCTGCAGCGCAGCAGTCAATGCTAAGGGCAGTCAGTTGCTTTACTGCTGGGAGACAAGAAGTCAAGGGCTGGAACAAGGGCAGGTGTAACAGCAACACCCTCCTAGCTCCTTGCCCCAAAGCAGAAACGATCTAGCAAGTCCAACCACACCCATCATGATGATGACATCAGGGCCTCACCTGCATATGGGCATGCACCCCAAACAATTCAACCACAAAGCAGCTGCCATCTCTAATGAGCTTCACTGCCCAGCAATTCCAACATCCACAGCTCCTACACCTTCGCGTCCTCCATTCAGTCACTGGCCACGATGACCAAGCGCATGGCCACCTGCTGCCCAGGATGCTGGCAGCCCAGGCGCAGCCATTAAAGTGTGCTGTGAGGATCAGCAGGGCCGCCGTGTTGCCCCCTTCACTGATGCTCTGTGCTGCACAGTTCGTGCTGGCAGACTGCACCCAGCACACGTTCAGTCAAGCAGGGAGGAGGCTGGCTGGAGCCAGGTGGCTTGGCCCCCCTCCCCCTCTAGGGCAGCTGACGTGAGCAGTCCAGCAACACGCCCAGCACTCCATCAGCAGCTGGCCAAAGGCTGGGCTTTAGTAGGCAGCACCCAATTGCAGCGACCCCATGTGTGAGTCACAGTTTCAGTATGAGTGAGGGCCGAGAGCTAGTCAGTTGCAGCCAGCAGGGCAAGACAAGGCGAGGGTTCCAAACAGACCCTGGTGATAAACGTCACCACCATTCTGCTGCCACTGCCACACATGCTGACGCCAGCCTGGCACCAATGCATGGCCTTTAGGAGTGTGTTGTAGCCAGGCTGACTGTCATGCCATCACTGGCTCTCATGCTGGGACAATTCTTGACCTGACCTGACCTGGCCTGACCTGGCCTGACCTGACCTGACCTGACCTGACCTGACCTGACCTGACCTGACCTGACCTGACCTGACCTGACCTGACCTGGCCTGACCTGACCTGACCTGACCTGACCTGACCTGACCTGATCTGACTTGGCCTGTGCAGCTGGACAAGGACCTCAACAACTTGGTGGAGGCGGACGCCTACGCCATGCTGGATGCTGATGTGGTTAAGATCTGTTTTGCCAACCTGATGAACGACGTGACCCATGAGGCCGCCAACAAAGCCCTCATCGCCCTATCCTCCTTTGAGGCCGCCAAGAACTTCATCGACGCTATGGCTGAGGTTAGTCCCACCCAGCTGAGCAGGGCCTGGTGCATGCCTGATCAGCCAAGCTGACCCAAGCCTTGCTATGCCTGTGTGACGCTGGGCTTTGCTTCAATGCAGTGTGGCAGTGAATTGGCTGCTTAACCTCTGTGAGACCAGCTGCCACCGGCCCTGACCCTGACCCTGACCCTGACCCTGACCCTGACCCTGACCCTGACCCTGACCCTGACCCTGACCCTGACCCTGACCCTGACCCTGACCCTGACCCTGACCCTGACCCTGACCCTGACCCTGACCCTGACCCTGACCCTGACCCTGATCCTGACCCTGACCTTGACCCTGACCCTGACCCTGACCCTGACCCTGGCACTGACCCTGACCCTGTTGCAATCCTCGCAGGACGGCCTGCCCTGGCTAGGCCAGGCCCTGGTTCAGAGTTGCAAGACCATGAAGGGCGAGAAGCAGGTGGAGCGCAGCACAGCCATGGCCAAGATGGTGGCGCTGTACTCTCTGGAGGCGCCGCCTGAGTTCTGCACATGGCCAGAGGTGAGCTGCCTGCCTGCCTGCCTGCCTGCCTGCCTGCCTGCCTGCCTGCCTGCCTGCCTGCCAGCTGCCCGCCTGCCTGCCCACTTGCCAAACTTCTGGCGTCAGACAGTGTTGGTTAGGGTTGTGTTTGCTGGCCTGCAGGATCTGGCTCAGCTGCTGGTGGCTTGCTTAGACCGCACCACTATCACTCGCAACCAAAATGAGGCGTACAACCTGCTGAGCCTGGTCAGTGGAGGGGAAGGGTCAGGGGCCTGGGTTCAGGGGCCTGGGTCAGGGGCCTGGGTTCAGGGGCCTGGGTTCAGGGGCCTGGGTCAGGGGCCTGGGTTCAGGGGTTTGGGTCAGGGGCCTGGGTTCAGGGGCCTGGGTTCAGGGGCCTGGGTCAGGGGCCTGGGTTCAGGGGTTTGGGTCAGGGGCCTGGGTCAGAGGTTTGGGTCAGGGGCCTGGGTTCAGGGGCCTGGGTTCAGGGGCCTGGGTCAGGGGCCTGGGTTCAGGGGTTTGGGTCAGGGGCCTGGGTTCAGGGGCCTGGGTTCAGGGGCCTGGGTCAGGGGCCTGGGTTCAGGGGTTTGGGTCAGGGGCCTGGGTTCAGAGGTTTGGGTCAGGGGCCTGGGTTCAGGGGCCTGGGTTCAGGGGCCTGGGTCAGGGGCCTGGGTTCAGGGGTTTGGGTCAGGGGCCTGGGTTCAGGGGCCTGGGTTCAGGGGCCTGGGTCAGGGGCCTGGGTTCAGGGGTTTGGGTCAGGGGCCTGGGTTCAGAGGTTTGGGTCAGGGGCCTGGGTCAGGAGCCTCGTGGCAAGTATGGTTCAGGCATCAGAGAAGTGGCCAGGGTGTCCCTTTGCGTTGCATGATGCCACTGCTGTGTACCACAGCTGCCACGGCTGCCATAGAGGTAAGCCATGGCAGATGGACAGAAGGAACCCCCACTCTCGAGACAGGGTCCAGCAGCACCAGCAGTGCCAACCCTGGCAGCGCTTCACAGGTGGCATGGCCACGGCAGCCTAGGCATGTGCACCGCTGCTTTTGCTGCTGTGATGACCGCCTTGACCTCTGCTGCCCTGGCTGCCCTGGCACTGCTGTTGCTGATGGACAAAGCCACACGGCTAGCCTGGCTTGCACCGCCAGCCTACTAAGCCTCGACTACCCGGATGGCTGCTCAAATCCGGATTAATAAGAATAATAATAAACTGTTTAATAAATATTAGTAGCAATTAGTACATTTAATAAGTAAACACATGTATGTGCCCTGCCACAGGTGCTGCCTCTGTTCTGGAACTTTGTGTGCACCCCGGTGGCCAAGCTGCTGGCTGAGTGCATCATCAGGGCAGGTTGTATGACCAGCACCTTTCGCGTGGCCCAGGTGAGCTGCCTGCCTGACTAGGGAGCCTAACAAGGCAGAGGTAAGCTGCCTGATTAGGATCAGGTGAGCTGCCTGATTAGGATCAGGTGAGCTGCCTGATGAGACTTAGGTGAGCTGCCTGATTAGGATCAGGTGAGCTGCCTGATTAGGATCAGGTGAGCTGCCTGATTAGGATCAGGTGAGCTGCCTGACTAGGATTAGGTGAGCTGCCTGATTAGGATCAGGTGAGCTGCCTGATTAGGATCAGGTGAGCTGCCTGATGAGACTTAGGTGAGCTGCCTGATTATGATCAGGTGAGCTGCCTGATTATGATCAGGTGAGCTGCCTGATTAGGATCAGGTGAGCTGCCTGATTAGGATCAGGTGAGCTGCCTGATTAGGATCAGGTGAGCTGCCTGATTAGGATCAGGTGAGCTGCCTGATGAGACTTAGGTGAGCTGCCTGATCAGGATCAGGTGAGCTGCCTGATCAGGGCTGTGTGGTGAGCTGGCTGCAGGACGTGCAGCGTACCGACATCAAGGGGCTGCCCAAGATTGTGGCGGAGAAGGCGCTGAACCTGTTGTGTGTGTGTAACTCTGAGCAGCCACACCTGTTCGCCTCGTCGGTAGGCCGTCACCAAGGCCCTGGCAGGCAGGCAGGCAGGCAGGCAGGCAGGCAGGCAGGCAGGCAGGCAGGCAGGCAGGCAGGCAGGCAGGCAGGCAGGCAGGCTCTCCCCCTTCTGCTGCCAGCCCCCCCACCCCCCCCTTTGACAATGTGCTGTCCAGCTTGCTGCCTTACCCCCGCCCCTCCCGCGACTGCTGCCCCCTGCTGGCCGCAGCTGAACCCGTACCAGGTGGGCAAGTTCTGTGTGGAGACTCTCCTGCGCTGCGACTGGGTCCAGAGCCAAGAGCTGTCCTTGCTGCTGCTGGGCCGGCTGGTGTATGTCCAGTGCACCGTGCCGGAGGGCTTTGGCAACACGCAGGAAGTGCACAAGATGTTGCAGCACACGCTCAAGTGCAAGTCCCCAGCGCTGCGCTTCACGGCCCTCTGCTTTACAATCATCAGCAGCCAGGTGGGGGGTGAGGGCGGCAGCCAGGGCCCAGGAAAACAGCTAGAGCTGGAGGACTTTCTGGGAATGGGATGGTTTTCTGATCAAATGTTGACGCATTTTAATTTTCAAACATTCAAATGTTTGAATTTAAACGTCGAAGTCTTATCCTGCTGTTTTACATGGCGATGGTGATGGTGCGTAGGCGGTGTTTGAGGAGGTGGACGTGGAGTTTATGAGCTTGGTGAAAGAGATGGCCAAGATTCCCAAACGCTCCCTGAAGACACTCTGCACACCCAACTCCGCTGGCATGGTCATGCTGCGCTGGGGCCTGCCCATTTGCCCAGGTGCTCAGGTGCGGCCCCACCTCCAGCCCCGCCATCAGCAGCCACAGCACCAGCACCAGCCACTCACCCTGCACCCGCTCCCTGCACCAGACTTGCTGCCGCCCCCCCCTCCCACATTACCCCTCACCCTACCTCAACCCCTCCCATTGCCCTGCTCCCTGTGCCCCCTCCCCATGACCCGCCACCCCAGGGCAAACCCACTTTGTGCACCCCTCTCCCCTCCCCGCCGGACCCATCCCGCCCTGACTCCCCCCCCTCCCCGCCTGACCCCTCCCCCCCTCCCCCCTTGACCCTCCCCCCTCCCCGCCTGACCCATCCCGCCCTGACTCCTCCCCCCTCCCCCCTCCCCCCCTGGCCCCCCCCAGGACGCCCTGAGGGGCAGCGAGCTCGTCCACCGCATGGCTGAGGAGTGCCCCCTGTTCCTCCCCCCCTCCCTGCTGCCCGTGCTGTCCCCCGCGGACACGGAGTACGTCACCAACATCAAGTGGTTCCACGGCTGGCGCGACCAGAAGCTCCTGCTGCACCCCACTGTAGCCGCCAACCACGCTGCAGCTGCCGTCGCTGACGATGATTACGAGCAGCAAGGCGGGGCGGGCGGCAGCATGGGGATGCAAGGGCGGGGGGGGAGCGACAGAGGTGGGGGGGCGCGGGAGGAGAAGGATGAGGAGGAGGGGGAGGAGGAGGAGGAGGAGGAAGGGGGGGAGGGGATGGTGCAGCAGGGGCAGGGCATGGGAGAGGGAGGGGTGGGGGGACCAGCCTCCGGGCCCCGGCCCCTAGACCGCAACTACGCCCCTTACTTCCAGCAGCTGCAGACGGTGTACCGGCAGCAGCTGCAGCAGGTGCCTCACATGGAGCATGGGGCAGAGCATGTCCTGCAGTTCGAGGAGCTGAGGAAGGGCATGGGGGTGAGTCCCGCTAAGTCAGCCGGCTTGGCAACAGCAGGTGGGGGGAGGGTGGCAGCAGCAGGGCCTGGGGTGGGTCAGGGGGGGCCAGTCGACAGCTCCATGCAGTGGCCGACAGGGGCTAGAGCGTCTCAGCTTGCCCCGCCCAAACCCTTCCCCGGAGTTCGAGTACCCCATGGGGGGGAGGAGGGGTGGGGGGCGGGCGGGCAGTTGGCACAGGGTAAGGGGTTGGGTGGTCAGGTCAGCGGGGTCAAGGTCGGCAGTGGGTTGGGAGGCAGGGGGGGCAGCAGCTTGAGGGTGCCCTGGGGGGGAGAGGGGGGCGGGGGCCCGGGGCCAGCGCCCTCCCCCAAGGTGTTCACTGCTCGAGCAGTAGCAGCCGCTGCATTAGGGGGGCTGGCAGCAGCTGCTGTGGGCAAGGTGGCTGCCCAGTCGCCCAATAGCTGGAAGGCAGAGGACCTGGGTCCTTTTGCTGCCGTGGGGGGCGCTGGCAATGGCAGCTGTGTGGAGGGACCCACCAACCCCCCCACCTCCACCTCACGCCGCAGCCGGCCCGCCCCCGCCCCCTCCCCCTCCTTCACCACCCCAGCCTGGCCTGTCCAGGGCGGCAGCGCAGCCCAGGGCCCCCTTCCCCCCAGCACCTCACAGCAGCAAGCCAGGGCAGCGCAGGCCCCCCCCCCCCAGCAGCAGCAGCAGGCCCGAGCGGGAGAGCACCCCCCACCCCTTCGGCAGCCCTCCCAGTCCTCCCTCCAGCCCCAGCAGCAGCGTCAGCCTCAGCATCAGCAGCAGCCCCAGCAGCCTGCACTGCTGGTCCCGGGATCGACTCTTCGCGTCAGCACCACCCTGCCTCAGACCAGTTGGCCCAGACACCCCTTCCCAGACGAAGGGGGGTGGGCCGGCAGCAGCCCCCATGCAGCATGGGTGCCCCTGGCTGCCCCCCCAGCCCCCGCACCCGCCCCCAGCATTGCCTCATCAGGATACACCCGCCTGACTGCGCAGCCCAGTATGCCAGCAGCCCGCCCTAATGCCAGCAGCCTGCAGCCGCCGCCAGCCAGTGGCTTCCCTTACAACTCTTCCCAGCACGTGCAGCAGGGCAGTGAGGAAACACAGGGGCGGCACCAGGGCCGGGGTCAGGGGCTGAGTCAGGGGCAGGGGCCTAGTAGTTTCATTGAGCCGGGCAGCAGCTTTCAAATGTCCCCACCCTTGATTGTGATCATGGACAGCCCCCCATGGAGAGAGGACAGCCCGCCACTAGCAATCAGAGGAGGTTTTGTTTGTCCGGGGCAGGGGCAGGGGCAGGGGCAGGGGCAGAGCACCGACCGAAGTGTTCACCACCTGCCCCCTCAAGCAGCTGGCCCTGCCCTTGGTCATGCAGCTTTAAGCAATGGCCGGCCAGGAATAACAGGTTGTCAAAAGGTGAGGACCCTCCCTGGCCCTCCCTGCCCTTTCCACCCTCCCACCCCTCCCTACCCCTCCCTGCCCTTTCCACCCTCCCACCCCTCCCTGATCACAGGTTGAAGCTCCTCCTACAAGGAAGCGCAGTGCTAGCACTGACACTGGTTCAGTCAGTGAGGGGGGAGGTGTGACCAAGAAACACTTTACTGCCCGCAAGGTGCCCCACCCCACCCCACCCCACCCCACCCCACCCCACCCCACCCCACCCCACCCCACCCCACCCCACCCCACCCCACCCCACCCCACCCCACCCCACCCCACCCCACCCCACCCCACCCCACCCCACCCCACCCCACCCCACCCCACCCCACCCCACCCCACCCCACCCCACCCCACCCCACCCCACCCCACCCCACCCCACCCCACCCCACCCCACCCCACCCCACCCCACCCCACCCCACCCCACCCCACCCCACCCCACCCCACCCCACCCCACCCCACCCCACCCCACCCCACCCCACCCCACCCCACCCCACCCCACCCCACCCCACCCCACCCCACCCCACCCCACCCGACTTGACCTGCAGGACCATCAGGATGAGGAGGCTGGGTGGACCCAGGGCCCGGGCGGGGAGGGATGCCAGAACAAGGGTGTAGACATGGCCGGGGTGTGGGGGCAAGCAGTGCAGGCGGGGCAGGGCCAGGGCCAGGGGCAGGGGCAGCAGGTCGAAACTTGCGATTGGCAGCCTGAGAAAGGAGCGGCAGGGTATGTGGATGTTGTGCAAGGGCAGGAAGCGGGTCAGGGGGGTGGTGCAGCAGCAGCCTGGCTAGCCTACCCTGCCCCAGATGAGGCCGGATCCATGCAAGCAGACGCACCCCATGCTGCTGCTGCTCCTGACATCCTGTGGAGCCATGCTGGGGAGCTGGGGCAGCAGCAGGGCCCCGGCTCCTGGGTGAAGGGGGGGGGGGAGCAGCAGGCGTCAGGGCGGGCAGGGGCCACGGCTGGGGGCTGCAACCCCCCCTCACCAGTCTTCTTGCAAGGTGAAGGTCAGGGTCAAGATCAGGGTCAAGGTCAAGGTCAGGGGCAGGGGCAGGGTGAAGCTCAGGGGCAGGGGCAGGGTTCCCCACCTGCTGCGCCTGCCCAGCAGCACAGCTCCGGGAGGATGGCACACCGCAGCACGCTGCGATACCTCCCCGGAGACCCCCCCTCCGCTGCAGGGGAGGAGCCCCACCAGGCAGACTCCGGCCCTGCTGCCGGCACATCCAGCATAGGGGGGGACGGGGCCCTAGGGGGGGGTGGGGGGCCCCCCACCTCTGGTCTGGGCCACTCCCCGGGGGAACTGCCTGAGCTGGGTAGGGGGGAGTGGGGCGGGGGGGACCTGCTGCTGCTGCGGGGGGAGCGAGGGTCAGAGGGGGGGGCGCTGGGGGGGCGGTGCAGCAGCGTGTTGGGGGTGAGGGGGGCTGGGCAGGGGGGGCCAGGGGTGGATGGGCTGGGGGGTGAGTGCAGGGGGGGGGGGGAAGGGGGGTTCGGGTCTGCGCAGATCAGTGCGCTGAGCGGGCTGCTGCTGAGGCTGCTGCAGCTCAGGCCTCAGATTGAGACTGTGTTTCGAACCATGGTGCAGAACCTCCTGAAGGTGGGGCCACAGGGGGGTGGGACCACAGGGGGGTGGGGCCACAGGGGGGGTGGGGCCACAGGGGGGGTGGGGCTTGACCAGTCTGGCCTCTGGCCCCCCCCTTGACTTGCTGCGCAGGGCACGCTGCAGCTGGGCGCTGTGGTGAAGTTGAAGCCACGGCTGCCCGCAGCTGCTTGGGCTGGCCTGGACTGCCGCCTGCGCGACTGGGCCAGCCGCGCTCACTCTGTGGCAGAGGGCGTGCAGCTGGCGGCAGAGCCCTCGGGGCAGCCCTACACAGCCAGCAGCCCTAGTCAGGGTGTCGCAGCCATGGCTTCAGAGTACGCGCTGCTGACAGACGTGTGAGTTTAGAATGAGGGGCAGGAGGGGGCTAGGCATGTGTGTGACCTGCGCTGGTTGGCACCCCTCCCCCTCCCCCTCCCCCTCCCCCTCCCCCTCCCCCTCCCCCTCCCCCTCCCCCTCCCCCTCCCCCTCCCCCTCCCCCTCCCCCTCCCCCTCCCCCTCCCCCTCCCCCTCCCCCTCCCCCTCCCCCTCCCCCTCCCCCTCCCCCTCCCCCTCCCCCTCACACCCCTGCTGCCAAGCCCCTGCCAGCTGCCCCGCTCCAGTTGCCTTGCCCCCTGGCTGTGTGCAGGATGGCTGAGGAGACGACACTCCTGCGCCAGGAGGTGGAGGCCCAGCTGGCACAGCTCCAGCGCTGACCCCCTACCAACACACCACACCACCTCTGCTGGCGAGTGCCCCAGCATCCTCCCACGCACCTCCCTAAAGCCAACCAAGGGGAGGGGAGGGGAGGGGAGGCCACAAGGGGCGCCCACAGCACCCAGGGCTCATTTGGGCTGCCCACAGCCAGCCACCACACCCCTTATGACCCCTAGGGCAGCACCAGTGGGCGGTGCGAAGGCCTGCCCACAGGTCGTAGCTGCCACCTCTGCTGCCACCACCCCCCCTACAGCGCAGGGGCAGGGGCTGCAGCCGAGGCGCTCCATGGGCCCCATGAGCTCCATGTGCCGGGGGGAGGTTTCAAGCTTGCGCCCATGGGGCTGGGCCTGGGGCTGCTGCATGTGGGGTGCATAGCTGATACCTGATACCTGCCGTCCATCGTACGGTGATGCCACGCAGGGCTTGGCTGGTTTGGTGTGAGGGGCAGGGTGTAGGCGGGTTGGGTGTGAGGGTCAGGGTGTAGACGCATCTGTGAAGCTGTCCGTGGTGCCTTGGCCCCTGACTGGCCTGTCTAGCTGCAATGTGTGTGGGTTGATGAACACCGCCTGAGCCGTCAGCCTGGCTGCCTGGTCATGTGCCCTCCTGAGCCATGTTCCCCCTGCGTGGACGTGACTGCCATCGTGCCCTGCTGCTGCGCTAGAGGAGCTATGGCACCACACTGGACACCTCCAGGCATTGCCCCATACTCAGGAGTTGCACACCACACACTTCAAGACCAGCATTGTGCACGACGGTGTTGCGTGCAAGCGTCTCTAAGCTTGCTTGCTGTCGGCAATGGGTCAAGGGCGCCATGCAGTGTGTCGCGAGCGCGGCCGGCTTCTGATGCAGGGGAAGCCGCAATGCTTGTACCTCGTGAGTGTGAATTTTGGAAAACGAGATATGTGATGTGGCGAGCCTCGCTTGCTGCTGCGATCTTGGATATGCTACTACGTAATGTAAGGTACCCGAGCTGGGGATCCAACACGCACGAGCGCCGGTGCATCTGTTTGTTCGCTCCTGTTTTGCGGAAGATGGCCGGCGTTGTGACAACCCTTTTCGGATAGAGCGTCAAGACGGGAAAACGGAAGCACCGCTCAGCTGGATGCACTGGCATCACAGGCGGCGAGGTACTCAACGGTGTGCTGCCCAGCAGCGTCAGACTGGACTGGCGTTTTAGGCCTCTACTCAGGCAGGCCTCATGCGTGTCTCATGGTGCCAACCGGTTTATTGTTTACTTAAACTCGGTTGTTGGTTAAATGCTTAGAACAACTTAGAAGTCGTAAGTATGTAACATAGCATTGAGATACATCTACTGCCATACAGGTAGTTGTATGGCAGAGCTGGTACCCATTTGCAAAGCGATGGCGCACAAGTCAGCAAGGAAACTGTCCGTTCGAACACGAGCCCCGACTGTCTCCCTCTGCCTGCGGCCACCCGTCCCTACCACCCGCCACCCGAGGACACTGTTGGTTTACACCATTACGCCGCCAGCCTGGTATGGCATCGACCTCCATCTCCACAATTAAACTCCCGCCCGCATTATGTGCATCCTCTCTGCTCTGTGTGAGGCACCACATGCTGCCGAGGGCAAGATGCCAAGCCACAGCTGTACTGTTCAACTGCCCCTGCGGATCCATGCGGTGCTTGTGTAGTGGAAGGAGCCGATGCTACTAGTTGCTTGAACATCACCGGTAGTACAAGCATGGAAAACGCGTCAATACGAAAAGGAAGGTAGAGCAAGCACAGCAACAGCAGGGGCAACCAGTCAGCAGCAGGTGGTAAGTTACCTGGTCATGTAGTTAGCAACGACTTAAATATAGTAAACCTATTCCACCTGACTTATAGTCCGTTCAAGACTAGGCAAAAGCTCATGAGGGTGGCAGTCTTGGGGGCATTGTTGTAGACACAATAGCTCTGCGGGGTTATGGCTGAGCATGCACTAGCAAGGTCTGATGAGTCATCAGTGATGACAGAGGCGGTGCATGACATGGTTGGTCACTCTTATGAGGCATTGATAAGGAACTGAGCCAACTGCACATCACTGACCACCAGCACTGGGCAGCGTTGCAAACTCCAGCTCACCCGAGCAGCCAGTTGGTGCTTGCACTGCAGCCAGGCACAAACTGTTCCCTGACACCCTCTTTGACAAACACCATCCAGCTGCCATACCCCATCCCACCCCTAGCCCTAAATTGAATGCTGTGAGCAGCAACGGCGGTAGTAGCATCAACATCAGCAGTAATCAGCACCACCAAAGACAAGGTATGTACAACGTGTTGTGACAGCTTAATGGGGGCTTGGCACTCACGCACACGGCTTCGCCTTTGTTGACCACCTCGTAGAAAAAGGCTTGGCAGGAGCAGAAATGAGCTGGGAAGACTAGGTACTTGTCAGCTGCCGTCTTCCCTTGCACCTGCACCACCTCTGTCAGGTTCCTCAACTACACGCACCACACTCCTCGCACTTCATTTCTTTGCCACCAGTGCTAATGCTTCACTTGGTACATTCTTGGATAGAAGGGGTGGCACTTGCCTGGAAGATTTGACGCCCACTCTGCTCTCCTTGTAAGCAAGCCACCAGCCCCTGGTCGACAATCTCCAGGGCTTTCCCAAAGTTGCGCCCATAGATGTGGGCAAGGCTGCATGCAGTGTGACACAACAGAGCTTGTGCTGGGAGTTGCTGCTTCCCTGCTCCTCCCCCCACAAGCTACCTCGGTCACCTGGCGAGCAGCTCATCCACGCCTGTAGTAGCATGTCGTAACACGAGAGCGAAGTCATGCGGCGCACAGTGGCCATGAGCACGGGGCAGTCTACAGCTGTGACCCACGCTCTGCGCTGGTTGTAGGGGCCTTCGACGCCTCCTCCAAAAGCTGGAAGCAGGTTTGCCCAACTCTGCACCGGAACGAAATAGTTGTCACTAGCAGAGGTCCGCGATGGCACACATTCCGAACCGAAACAGCACACCTGTCCAAGCCAAGCACCATGACGGGCAGCTACACGCACATCGTCATGACAACAGAGCACTGGGCACACAGCAGCTCAAGATAAGCATATCATGCAACACAAGAGTACCACATCGATGAAGGCACCGACACCTGACAGCTGCTTGGTGCGCGTCCGAAGTACCAAATGACTGCAACCTAACATCACCATCAGTGTGAAGCAGCCAGTAGCCAGCCTATGGGCTAGCGGACTTGAGGCTTGCGCTCATGGCTGGGTTTGGGCGGCTGTCAATGCAGCAGCTTGTTGTGTTGCTTGCAGCGATGGGTAATACGTGTATCGATACAGGAAATACAAGAAAATACACGAATATACGTGTATTTCTTGTATCGATACACGTATTACAGGCATCATGCAGAACAGCCCCGACTCGTTAGCCTTCTCCACGCGGCTTGCGGATCCTCACTCCTCAGTGAACTTTTTGTTAGAGTATTAAGCCGAAGCTCAGTATCCTAACGTCACTACCCTGCAAATGCGTAAACTGTCGACGGCTGCTGCGCTAAGCGTAAGCGGTAATCATGGCATCATGGGTGCGGATGTACTCGAATGCACCAAATGTAGAATGCAGTCTTGTTTCATACAGGCATCATGCAGAACAGCCCCGACTCGTTAGCCTTCTCCACGCGGCTTGCGGACCCTCACTCCTCAGTGAACTTTTCGTTAGAGTATTAAGCCGAAGCTCAGTATCCTAACGTCACTACTGGTCGAATGCGCGAACTGTCAGCTGCTGCTGCGCTTGGTAATTGTTGACCAGATGTATCGTAACCGCAACTGCCGGAAAACAATTTTGGCTCACCCGATTGCAGTGTACCTGTGGAGCCTGTGCCGATGGGCGCATGGCTTGCAGCTCGGCCCAAGCTTCGTTACCGATGCTGGAGACCTGCGCCTGCAGCAAGTGCTTGACGTCCAAAACTACACAGCCGCAGCTACAAGCTGCCAGGCTATAGGAGGCAGCCTGATGGGGTTGAGAGGCATGTCCGACATCACAGGTCGTGTGTACCTCCCAATGCCACTGTCTTGCTTCTTGAGCTTCACAAGCCTCGTTATGTCCTCACCGCCACTGACTTCGCCACTAACCACTGCATTCACCATAAGCTCTCCAGGCTTTGTAGAGACGGCTTTTCCCTTATATGTGAACTGCTTCCATGCAGGTGGGCTATATAAGGAGGCCCTTGTGGGCTCGAACACTGGAGCTACAATGTGGATTGGCCTGCGTATCAGAATCCCTCCAGCTACCCCAAAGACGGCAGCCCTGCCTAAGAAGCTGCCAGTCACAGCTCGGCAGCTGCAGCAAAACTGGGGGGAGGGTGCTGCAGAAGCCACCATCCTAATGTCTTCTGCGCTCATGTCAGTCCAAACTGGTCTGGGGTGCTCCTTGTTAAGCGTAACTTGCCTGAACACTGCAGCAGCCATCTAAGCTATGCTGTTGCCTTGTGCTGCTGCTTCCTCTGCTGGGCATCACTTACATCGTCATCATCATCACATGGTGTTTGCCAAGTTGCTGCAGACAGTTGCTCAGCTGCAGACTCAGCTCTGGTGGGCATGAGTCACATCTGCATCAGGACCTGCCCATCCTCAGTTCCCAGCCCCCACTGAGATCCTTCAACCTCACGCATAACCCTGCCCATGCGGCTCCCTTGTGTTCGCATGCCATCCTGTCCCTGCTGCTGCTGCTGCTGCTGCAGGTGGGACAACGGTGCATCGCCTGCATTCATCCGCACCCAGCTCGGGTCCCTCTCCCTGCATCGCTGCCCCACCAAGCGCTTTGCAGCCACGGAAAGCCTGGAATGCTGCGCAACAGTGTTCAATGTCGGTGCAGAGGCATATGGGGGCAGCTGCCCACTGATCCAGTTCACGCTCTGCTCCGATGTGGCCGCCGCTGTGTGCGAAATGCCTACCACCGCGCAGCTGAGGGCACCGCCACGGCCTCAAGGCAAGCGACCGCCGCCACCACCTCGCAAGCCAAAGCCACCCCCACTGCCACCCAAGCCACGTCCGCCCAAGCCACCCAGCAAGGCTGTGGCCAGGCCACCACCTAGGGTGTGATGTGTGATGTGGCAACGGTTACAAGAGGACGTCTGGTGGGCTGGCCTCGCCACCCATGGACTGGGAGTGTGGGACCTAGTATAGGCGGTCTAGTCAGGTAAGGTGTCAGCAGTCTAGGTGTCAGCAGTGCATTTGCCATCAGTTCAATCAGTTCGTTCATTGACATCATCGCTTTGTTCAGGGTCGAATGAAGGGGGTAGGGGAATGTCGCAGCCGACTGAAAGGTGCCATTGTTTCAAACTGGTGTTTGTCTCGATCTGTCATTTTTCTGCATCACTTTTCTTCAGCTTGGTAGGTAGGAAGCATACCGTTCAAAGGCATGTTGATTTTAAGAGCGTGACCTTCACCAGTCACTGGTCCACTGGCCTCTCATGCCTGCAACACCACATGGTTCAGTTGCCGTGGCCGTACCGAGACATGCAAGCACTCAAATGAGCTGCTTTACAACACCCACGACGCAGGATGCAGAGTTCTCCGTTGCGGTACACTTGCATGGAGCCCCGTTTTCTCAACGTCATCTTACAGCCAGATCAATCGCACTCTGCCTGCTCAGTCAGATGCTCCAGCACCATTTACCGTAGGTGCCGGCCAAACGCAAGGTGCCGGCTGGCACATATAACCCCACTGCCTTGCAATACTCGTTCAATATCGTCACGCCCAGCTTCTTGCCCAAGGTGCGCACTGCAACTGCAGCCATGTACACACTCAGCTCATCGTCATCATTTACAACAATATCATCATAGGGCACTTGCCAATTAGGGCACGACCGGACGTGTTAAAGTTAATGTTAAACCGTTTTGTTAAAGATGCACGCTTGGTCTTGATACGAGTCGTTTTTTGCTGTCGTTCTGGTCACGACACGGCAATGCACCCAGCGACACTATGCAGGCAGAAGTGGCCAGTGAGACGCAGTCCCAGGGTAGCAAAACGGGTATGTTAAAGATTTGTTAAAGCACGTTAAAGAACCAAAACATCAGGATGTTAAATTTTGATGTTAGAAAAAACGGGTTAAATGAACCGGTCGTGCTCTATTGCCAATGTGTAGCGTAATGGTTTACCGCCTGTGTCAGCGAATGTTTACCCAATCCGCAACTGTAGGGTTGCGGATTGGGAGGGCCTCCCATCCAGTGATGGGAGGGCCTGTTAATGTTGCTGTCGTACTCCTGGCCATGGCCTGATCATGCTTGCCGTTATGCGCCTTCTTCTTGGCATCTTGGCTTTGCCAATTTTGTAGCCGTTCACTGGGTTCACTGGCTTACACCGCATTATGGCTGGCAGAGTGGTGCATCAGTACAGGCCAGTGGGTGCATGCGGATGGTCGTAGTACATGGAAGGAGATCAGTGGGGTTAGACAGATCAGTGAGATTAGACCGGGGCCAACGGCCGGGGTGACCACAGATCAGTGAGATTGTGATTAGCAGGTCGGTGCATGGCACCTGGGGTGGACGTGTCGTGCAGAGCCCGTGCCGTCATATTCAGCTGCGCGGCGATGAGGAGGTGATCCGTGAAAGTGGTACCCGTGAACCTGTCCTCAGCGCCTGTCTCATTACCGCTCACCAACGCCGCTTCCAGCCATGCGCTCGCTCCTGCATTCGCTCACCTTCACCGCTCACCTTCACCGCTCACCTAGCATCGGCTGGGGTTTCCGACCGGCTGTCCTCGTGCACAGCCCAGCGCTGCGCACTTGCCTCCTGCCCTGGCTGCTCAATGTGCCGTCGCGAACACTCAGCGCGTCAGCACTCAGTGAGCGGCACAGCCTGCTGGTCCCACCAGTTGCCAACACACACCTGTGTTGTTGGGCAGCACAGTCACCGCCAGCTGCTGTCAGTCACCAGCAATGCCGGGTTGTAACCTTGTTTATGAGAAAAAGCCCCTGCCCCTTGCAGCCCTGCGCCAGTATGACCCGGCACCCCGACCCAAGCAGGACCTGGAGCAGCTGGTGTCAGCGGTGGAGGAGCTGCCCTTTATGAGCAGCAGCAGCCAGGTGGAGCAGACGTCACGGCTGTTGTGGTGCTTTGCAGACTGGGCCAAGCAGCCAGAAAACAGGAGAGCCCACCTGACCCAGGCTCAATGCAGTGCAGTGCTCGCCCTGCTGCAGCGCATGGCTGGAGGGGCTGGACCACGTCCAACACTGCAACAGTTTGATGCTCGCCAGCTGAACATGGCAGCCTGGTCCCTGGGCAAGCTCAGGCCCCACCTCCCTGCTGCTGCAGTCACCTCAGCCTGCTCAGCCCTTGCCAGCCACAGTGCCAGCAGTGAGGTTATGAAGGGGGCCAGCTGGCGCAACTGGAGCAACCTGCTACATGGCTTGGCCACAGCTGGCATGCAGTGCAGCAGCAGCCCAGACCTGACCTGGCTGTATGAGCAGGCAGTGCAGCTACTGCCTGAGAAGCTGGCCTGGGGTGCTGAGGGTCAATCTATTGGCATGATATTCTGGGCAATGGCCAAGTCAGGCTACACAGGCAGTGCCCAGCCCCTGCTGCAGGCGGTCACAGCTGCCATCAGTCAGGGCGAGGTCATGAGGGATGCGTCATCTCAGGCCTGGGCCAACCTGATCTGGGCTGCCAGCAAGCTGCCTGGCTGCAGGGAAGAGGCGAGGCAGCTGCTGGGGCAGTTTGCAGCCAGGGCACAGGCTGTGGTGCCTTGCTTCAACACTCAAGATGTGAGCAACGTCCTGTATGCCATGAGTTTGGTGCTGTGGCATGACAGGGAGGTTTGCAGGCAGCTGGCTGAGCGGGCAGCTCAATTTGAAAGGATGATGAGCCAGCATATGGCCAACAGCCTGTATGGCCTGGCCCGCCTTGGCTACTTGGACAGCTCGGTGCGCAGCCTGGCAGCAGGGGTGGCCGAGGCAGACCTGGCAGCCTTCAATCCACAAGACTTGACCAACCTGCTGTATGCCAGGAGCGTGTTCCTTGCCCTGTCCCTCCACCAGGCAGTGTCATCAGGTCACAGCCAGCTGGCCAGTGAGCCGCAGCTGAACAGCATGGCAGCAGCGCTGTGGAGGGAGTGCAGCAAGAGGGAGCTGGGAGGGGAACAATGGGCCGATATATATCTATTTCAGCTCCATGCAGCCAGTCAGTGGCTGCATGCCTGCACTGGAGGCCAGATTACCTTGGCTACCTCACCAGCAATTCGGGAGCTGGTTGCCAAGGCTACTGCATGCCAGAAAAGCAACATGGGTTCACTACAGGCAGCGCTGCAGCAATGTGATTTCAGCCAGCTGGTAAAAGCTCTGGCAGCTGCTGGATACAGTGAAATGCAGCAGGCAGCACTTAGCCTAGATGGCACCCAGTGCTCTCAGCTGCTGGTGCTGGGGCCAAGGACGACCAATGGAATGTCAGTGTCCCAGAGTCCTAATTTCTTGCCTCATGGCAGCATGTCAGGGGTGGTGGCTCATGTCAAGCTGCAGCAGCTGACCCACTTCGATGCAGGGGTGGTGGTCAACACAACAGCATTTGACCAGCTGGCCAATGACAGTGAGCGGGCAGCCTTCATGCGTGAGCAGGTGCGAGCCAGCCTGCCTGAGGCTGAGGCGTGGCAGAAGCTGTTGCAGGCAGAGGGGGGACACTGTGCAGGCCAGGAGGGGCCACCAGCTGCAGCCACACCAGCAGCCCAGCAGCAGCAGGCAGTCAGCGTGTCAGTTGGGCAGCAGGCAAGGCAGCAGGACGCACTCCCCCTGCCAGCCGCTCAGTTGAAGAGTGCAGGCGTGCTCCCATCACAGCGGGCAAACCAGGCACCAGGGCTGCTGCCCCGCCCAGTGCGGCCAAGGGTGTGAGTCAAGGGTGGATGGTGAGGGTATAAGGCAGGAGGTGGGAACGGTGCCGTGGCAGCTCAGGGGATGGATGTGAGGCGCTGTGACGCTGGCCAGCAAGGGCCAGAAGAGGGGCAGCTGCTATAAGGGGCGGCGTGGGGTGCCAGGCATGTCAGGGCCAGCTGTGTGGCCTGCTGGTATTGCAGTGTAGCTTGATTGGCCCACTGTAGCGTGTGCCCGCACCAGACGCAATGGGTGATAGTTGCCGAACTGAGCCTGAGCCGTCAGCCTGGCTGCTAGGTCCAATAGCCTGGACCTCTGGATTGAACGTCATCACTTCTCCGCTGCCACTGCTTCGGACAATCAACGGACCTATGGATGACCAGTATAGTACGAACCAGTGAGGGCACTTCAAGCCTACCTGTCTAGCTTCGCGTCAGCCATGGCCTTCGATTACAAGGTTTCGATTACAAGCAAACTGAACATGCACACATGGCGCGTGATAGGGGTAGGAAGCCGCACCGGCTCCGCGGCCGCTGTAACGTCCGACCTACAACAGTCTCTGACCCAAGGTTAGCGCCTATTAACGAAACCACCATGGTTGGGTGGGTGCAAGAAGTTGCAAGAGATCAAGCAGTGCATGCGCACAGTTTGACTGCAGCCATGCAGGAGCAGCCAGTATGCTTGTGCGCACCTGCGGCTTGCTTTTTGAAGGCTGCCTCCACAATTCAAGTCATAGATTGAAAAATTGTTTGCAGAGCAGACAGTGACGCTGCTCGTTGCTTGGTGCTATGAAGCATAGGGGTAGAGGGTCAAGGCTGTTGTGTGTGCGACATGCTGACAAGCAAATCAGCCAGCTCTGTCATGTCCCTAACCCTGAGGGGGGGAGTGGTGTGGCCAAGCAGCCTATCTGCTGACTTCTCAAGCGGTGCAGGCCATCACCATTTGCAGTGGCAGCAGCAGCATGATAGCTGTCCTGTGGGTCCTACGAAGGAATGAGATGCTCAGTGATGTGCATTGCACGTACGGTGTGGTGCATAGGAGGTAGGCTGGCGCTGGAGTGCCATGTTCCCAGGTCACCCAGCTTTGTG
Organism: Haematococcus lacustris; assembly: GCA_030144725.1. Lineage (NCBI taxonomy): Eukaryota > Viridiplantae > Chlorophyta > Chlorophyceae > Chlamydomonadales > Haematococcaceae > Haematococcus > Haematococcus lacustris. Next base: position 7,517,145 of record JASKMD010000014.1, on the reverse strand, counting down.
CCGGCGTCAACGCCAACTTTGGGGTCTCCCAGGATCCGTGCGTCACTGGTTACACATGACAGAACAGCCTCTGCACTGGCTGTATATGCAACTGAACCACTGATCAGGAGAAACTGATGCTGCCCAGCTGTGCAAACCACTCTAGCCAGCCACATTGTTGCCATCGCTGCGCTGCTTTAAGAGGAGGCTGCGTGGCTGTGCATGAATGCCGCCCAGCCAAATGTCCTGCAGCCAGCAAGCAGTGGCAGCAGCATCATGCTTCAGCCTGATTGTGGACAGCACGAAGACAGGAGCTCGCACATTCTCCAACAGGCGGCTCGTAGTGAAGGCTTGGCAGAACTATGCAGTGCAGTGTGCTCCATTGCACTGTTCACATGGCTGCTGACGCCGCTTCACTCTACAACCGTCGACTTAACTACTGTCCACTGACCGCGACGCCAAAATCGGCCCAACTCCGCAGCATATTTAGTACTGGCCCTTGGTCTTCTTGTCTCCTCCGATCTCGAAGTGCTTGCAGCGCTTCAGCCCCTTCATGCAGGTCTGCTTGCACTCGGCGCACTGCATCCTCAGCACAATCTTCTTGGTGGTCTTGGCCTTCTTGTGGAATACAGGCTTTGTCTGGCCGCCGAAACCGGACTGCTTGCGGTCGTAGCGCCGCTTCCCCTGGGCGTACAGCGAGGCTTTCCCCGTCTTATACTGGGTGACCTTCATGCTCGTGTGCTTCTTGCAGCCCTTGCAGAACGCCCTCTTAGTCTTTGGGACGTTCACCATGGCGACAATGCGAGGTCAGTAGGCCTGAGCCTGCGTTTCGGTGTGCAAAAGGAAGGCGCAGTCGCAGTGCCCATTCAAAGATGCATCATGCATGCCAGCCATGCATGCTCTTTTCAGTGTATACGTGCACCAACTCTGGGACACCTGCCGCCCGCCGCCTTCACTTCCCATTCCTTCACTTCCATCGACAGAGGCGACTTTAATGAACCAGCGATGCCGGTCA
>JASKMD010000014.1:7311493-7515651 GCA_030144725.1 Haematococcus lacustris | reverse complement strand
TGGCCTCTCACCTGCAGCGTGTTCTCCATACCCAGCACCAGGTCCAGGGCCAAGGGTGCCAGCTGAGGTGAGGATGGAGAGGGCAGGTAGAAGTCATCGTCATCCGTACGGAGATATCCCGTCGATGGCTCGTTCACCTCGTTCACATCTTGCGCCAGGACCAGGCTCCATAGGTGGGTTACTTGAAGAAACATATCGATGAGTGTCTTTTCCATGTCCGACAAATGCTGCACCGTGGCGGGCAGCAAGCTCCGCGTTGAGGTGGTGTGTGGCATTCTGGTCATATGCTCCGCGTAGGGGAGCAACGACCCCATGGTGTTGTGTGCAAGCGCTCCAGCGGTAACGACGCGCAAGCCGGTGCGCAGCACAGCCGGCCGGCATCTCCAGTCTTGCACGAGTTCCGAGAGCTTCTCAACGGCCTCGTATAGCGCAGCGTGCATGGTAGGGAAGTGGGTGAGGAAGGGCTTCAGCTTCTTTTGCTGCATGACCATGCTTTCATCAACGGTGGCTATTGTCGCAGAGAGCTTAACCGCCACGACTGCAGCTTGGAATCCCGTAAGGCAACGGGCAAGCAAAGTGAGGATGTCGGACACCAGCAGCGCCACTCTGACTGCCGCTGCGGAATGGCGAGAGGCGGTAACCCTAGCACTTGTGCGGCTTGCTGCCCTGGCTGCATTATCCAGGGGCTGATTCAGGTCGACGAAGTGCTGGGACGTCACCATTGATGCCATAGCCCCAAAGTTGACGACATCTATCATGAGCTCCACATTGCTACCTGGCCCTGCACCAGGGCGTTATTGACAAGATGTAGCAAGACACAGCGGGGTCAGCAAATGCCATGGCTTAACTCTTTTGCATACCGTGCTGCCACTGATAATTTGCCAGGTGGTTTGGCAAGTTCATGCCACGAAGATGTCGAAGCACCATTAGTTGTGATTTTAGGTCTTGAAGCAAAAGGTCAGTCCTGCAACAGCCTAGCCCCTGACCCATGTAGAAGAATAAGCTTGTTAGTGGCCCGGAATGACAGGAGGGTTAGGTCAAACACTCATCATGGCAGTAAGATAGGACATACTGGCAACCCTGCTTGGCTGAAAGCTCATACGCTGAAAGAAAGATGCGAAAACGAAACAACGAACACAATTAAAGGATTATAACTGCCCTGAAGGGGCGTGCGATAAGGAACTGTGCGCCGCTGTTGGCTTTCTCTCCATGGGGAGGGCCCCCGCCGGCAGATGTCTACCCTCATGTGTGGTACCCTCGGGCTGACGTATGCCGCCAGGGCGCTCTCGGGTCTACCCTCATGAGTGTCATAGGTGCACATCCTAACTCACTCCAGTGACCCACTGCCCTCTTATGGAGATTGTTCCAGCCAAGAGGTCCTGGCATCACCAAGTGTGCAACCACTTCACCTTAACTTGTCAAGTGGTTGCTAAGTGTGAGGCACATAAGTGTGAGGCTTACAGTGCGGTGCAGACAGTGAGCCAGCTGCCCTCCCATTCACAATAGCTGAGGTCCATGTCATGCTGTTGGAACAACCTAGAGGCTGCTCCTAGAGAGACTACCAGGTCGCTGGCTCACTTCAAAAGATGCCGGTGGCTTACCTTTTTCGTTGCATGCGATGACAAACTTCTCGAGGTCAAACGCTTCCTGCTGGCGCCCCAGCACATCACACAACGCTTGGGCCAGGTAGCCATAGTTGTCAACAGCCAGTGCATGCAGCTTGTCACCAGCGCTCTGTGAAGCGCCAGACCGACCTGTGTTGCCACGGGGACCCCTGCTGCTGGCTTGGCCCCTGCTGCTACCATGGTGCCTGCTGCTGCTGCTGCTGCTGCTGCTGCTGGCTTTGAGGTCTGTCTTCACCAAGCTTGTGGCTACCTCTATTCCCAGGGGCAGCAGGCAGCGCACAAACTGCACACGCTGGGCCTGTGCCTCAGGGTGGCCTGCTGCCTGCATCACCGTCACTGACGTACTGAGCCCCAACAGCAGCCCAGGCAGGGTGCTGTGCAGCCGGGCAAGGGCTGAGTCCATGCCCAGGGGCTGCTCTGCACAGTGCTGGGCCAAGCAGATGGCCAGGCGCAGGCTGAGCAGCAGGCAGGCGCTGCAGCGGTAGTAGCCAGGTGGCAGCTGGGTGGTGGCGGAGGTAGGTGTGGTGGCTGCAGGGCCAGGGTCCCGAGGGTGAGGGCGGATGGGGAGTGACTGCAAGGCTGCCAGCACCAGCAGCATGGCGCGGTGCATGCTGTCCCACACACGCAGCAGGGGGTCACCCTGCATGGGCAGCACACCAGGCACAGCTGCAGGGAGGTGAGGAGAAGAAGAGGAGGTGTTTCTGGGCCAGTTGTCTCGTCAGGCAAAGCATGGGTTACGGCTGGGAAGACCTCTCAGGGGGCAGCATGGGCTCATCAACATATCAAAAACGAATGACGGTGCAGCTCCCTACTGCTTGGCATCATGGTGCTCCTTTGTCTATCCGTCTAGCACTGCACCAGGGTAGCACCAACACTCTGGGCCCTGGATGCTGATTGTGAAGCTCACCTGAAGGCTGTCGTCATGGTCCCGCTCCAGGGCACTCACAAAGGACAGCAGCTGACTACCTGGCACTGACCACTGGCTTTGACTGAGCTGCTTAGCCAGGGCTGCACTGGGAGGAGGCAACTTCAGCGCATGTGACCCTGGCCAGGATAAGAGGTGGCAAAGCTGGGCTGCTCTGATGTCGTGCAGGGCCAGCACCACATCAAGCAGCTCCTGGTCTGTCAGCAGCAGTGTACACAGCTCCCCAACTGAGATGCTGCCCGCGGCAGAGGGTATGGGCGAAGCAGCTGGAGGCACATTGTGGGCAGCAGAGCCAGAGGAGGCAGACGGGGCACCCGTGGCCCGGGGTGGCCTGAGTCCCTCATGCAGCAGCTGGCAGGCGGCCTCCAGGCGTCGCACATAGCCGTCTGTAGTGATAGTGCGAGGTAACAGCGTCAATGTCGAAAAAAACAATAGTCGTCTGCAGCTAAAGTGCAAGGTGGCAGTTTCGTATTGCTTGTGCACGACAAGCGGGCGATGCGGCACACACCAGGCTGCTCCTGCAATGAGTAGGCTGGCCCCGCGAGCTGCAGCACGGCGTCTTTCATCGCCGCATCTCCCGCTACATGTTTGGTAAATGGGACAAGGCTCATCAGTATAACATCAGGTGTGCAGGCGCCTTCGACCTGGTTTCTTCGATTGCATTGAGTAGCATGATACAGAAGTTGGTTGTACATCTGAGTATAAATCATTTTGAAAGACTTCTAAAACTTTGCTAACCAGTCAATTTTTCGTGGTTCGAAACCTTCCAATGTCGCGGGTGCGACAATGTGCCGTCCAGCCCAGCATGCACCCATGCCCTTGGAGGGGGAGGGCAGCCTGGAAGCCTCATGGTTGACGGCTTGGTGCAAGCTGTCACCAGCGTAAACCTTTGGCATCATGACCGCCATTGGCATCATCATTATCATCATCATCATCCAGCTCATGCCGTAATCCAGCTCCTGCCGTGGCCTGCTGTCACCCCTGCAATGTGTTCTAATGTGCTGCAGTTCCTGTTCGGTTGCACGGACTAACGCCTGGGTTGCACGAGAGCATGGCGCTGACTAGCTAGCCGACATTGATCATCATTGCATGCTGCCACTGCAGTGAGGTGGCCACCTAGGAGCAACGACCTCCTCGCTGCAGGGCGGTAGCTCCACCCTCAACGCACGCAGCTTCGCCAGAGTAGCCCTCTTGTCATTGGTGTAACCATCAACATGCGCACAGTGCTGCTGGGAGGTGTGGGGCACGGGAAGATGCATTGGCAGGGGCAGAAGACGGGTACTAGAGTCGACAGCAGCCTAGACTAGGATGGCCCTTGGCGGCATCAAGCGCGCACCAAAGCTGTAGGAAGCAGTCCTGCAGCTCCTGGAAGGAGCAGTGCGCCTACACAATGCTCAACCTGCCTATTGTCGCGCCCTGCTCCTCCACCATTGGTCACACATCCGGTCACACTGGTCACACTCACATGCGTTGTGCAAAGCAGGCTGAGCAAGAGCGCTGTATGGGCTACCTAGCGATTTAGCAGGGTGTGGTCTGCTATGAGGGTCATGGTCACGTCAATGTGGGCGGCACGCCCTGCCCTGTAGCTGGCGCCATGTTGTCGGAGGTGATGCGTTTGGAGGCGGTGCTGACGCCCAGCAACCGCAGGGACCCACCCCGCTGCAGGCTGGGAGGGCCAATAGGAGCGGCAGGAGCAGCAGCAGCAGCAGCAGCAGCAGCAGCAGCAGCAGTGGCAGCATGGGCGCCACCGTTAGCTGTATTGTGTGACTGAGAGGTGAGGAGGAGGCTGTCGTCCAGGCCCTCCGCTGCAAGCTGCTTGGAAATGCCGAATTCTGCGTCAAGCACTGCCTGTGAGCAGGCAGCAGGCAGCAGGGCAGCACAGCCATGCATGTGACCAACCCCTGGAAAAGGCAGCCAGGGTGAGGCAAGCAGGGTTTGGAAGGCAGGGTCAGGCAAGCAGGGTGAATCAGGGTGAGGCGGGCAGGGTCAGGTAGGCAGGGGCGCACTTGGTCTGGTGTCAGGGCGGCCAGGCGGCGCCGCAGGTTTTCCACCTCGTCGCGTGTGCTGTGCTCCGCTAGCAGGCTGCGCTTCAGGCGCTGGGCCAGGCGCATAACCTGAGCCAGGGGTGGGGTGGGGTGGGGTGGGGGTGAGGGTCACACAAGGTGGGGTGAGGGTCACACAAGGTGTGGTGAGGGTCCCACAAGGTGGGGTGAGGGCCTGGACCCCTCTCAAAGGATATGGGTGTGAGGGTATGAAGGCCATCATAACTCAGGGCGTTCGCTGATGTGCAGCATGAACACTTCCCGCTCCTGGTGGTATGCGACCTCTTATTCTAGTCTACTCTGGTTTCCAGGCGCCCTCGTTACTAGGCCCAACCTTTCCCCATCCCTTCCCTTGATAATAACTGACGTCACTAAGCCAAACTACTAAGGGGCCTTTCCCACCCCTTGCCAGCTGGTCACCCCACTCACCTCACTGTCCTTCTCTGCAAACGCCACTTTGACATCCACCAGCAGCCGGGTCAGGTTGTCCACTTCGTGCTGGAGGGCAGCCACCTGGGGCAGCGCCAGGCAGCACACCAGGAGGGTGAGGGCTGGTGTCAGGGTGGGGCTTGGGAGGGGAGGGGCTAGGGAGGGGCTAGGGAGGGGTGAGGCGCTTGGCATGAAGTAGGTGGGCTGGGGCGAGTGAGCCAAGCTTGCCCTGTGGCACACCATGTGGCATACCCTGTGACTAACTAACATTGACGGCAAGACTGCACATCAGCAGCAATCAACATCACCCGCATGTCACCAGCAGGCAGCAGGCGAACTTCACACCGCCAGCGTCATGACTGCAAATGCACTATTTTAGTGCCCTCTACCTCCTCACAGCCATGAATGGCACACAGGTTGCAAAGCAGCTGTGCCTCTTAGCACTGGGCGCTGTTAGAGCTAACACTGTTGACCCGCTGACCTGTCGAGCGGTGGTTGGCTTGCCCACCCCAACCCCTGACCCACCCCTGACCCCTGACCCCTAACCCCGCCCCGCCCTCCTCATCTGCCCTCCTCATCCTCTTGACCTGTTGACACTGTCAAGCTGTGGTTCCCCGCCCCACCCCGCCCCGCCCCTGAGCCCTGAGCCCTGACCCCTGACCCCTAACCCTGCCCCGCCCTCCTCATCCTCCCACCTCTTACGCCCTCCTCATCCTCTTGACCTGTTGACACTGTCAAGCTGCGGCCGCCCGCCCCTGAGCCTGAGCCTGAACCTGAGCCTGAGCCCTGACCCCGCCCTCCTCATCCTCCTACCTGCTTATACGCCAGGGCCACCTGATGGTCCAGGTCGTCCGCCCTCTCCTCTGCACTGGCATGCTGCACTGCCAGCCTGGTCACCAGCTCTGACAGCGCGGCAGCGTGCTCCGCATGCCTGGCGGCTATGGAGCGCAGCTCAGCTACCTCTGAACCCACTCAGCCAGACAAGCACAGCAGCAGCAGGTGGAGGAAGCAGCAGCAGCAGCAGCAGCAGCAGCAGCAGCAGCAGCAGCAGCAGCAGCAGCAGCAGCAGCAGCAGCAGCAGCAGCAGCAGCAGCAGCAGCAGCAGCAGCAGCAGCAGCAGCAGCAGCAGCAGCAGCAGCAGCAGCAGCAGCAGCAGCAGCAGCAGGTGGATGCAGCAGCAGCAGCAGCAGCAGCAGGTGGATGCAGCAGCAGCAGCAGCAGCAGGTGGATGCAGCAGCAGCAGCAGCAGCAGCAGCAGCAGCAGCAGCAGCAGCAGCAGCAGCAGCAGCAGCAGCAGCAGCAGCAGCAGCAGCAGCAGCAGCAGGTGGATGCAGCAGCAGCAGCAACAGCAGCAGCTGTACAGGAGCTGCAGGGCCTACCTGCGGTGCGCATACCTGCCGCATAGTCCTCTGGCTGCAGCGTGGTCTTGCGTGGCTCCTCCCTCTCCTCCCCCTCCTCCTCCTCGCCTCCCGCCCCCTCCGACCCTCCACTGTACTCACTGCTGCTACCCTCGCTGCCACGGCTGCTACCACTGCCACTGCTGCCACTGCCACTGCCACCACTGCTGCCACTGCTGCTGCTACTAACTGACATGTTGTCAAACACTGCAACCGCCGGCAACCGCCCGCCATGCTCCCCCACACCACCTGCTGCTGCTGCTGCTGCTGCTGCTGCTGCTGCTGCCTCCCCCCCAGGGGCCAGGGCCAGGCTACTATGATCTGCAGGGTTGCTTGGCTCCACCTCAGGCTCAGGAGCACCACCACCATCAGCGGCACCACCCACAGCTGCCAGCCCGCTTGCATCATCCTCCTCCATCTCCGCCGCCCCTGCACCCGCCTGCTGCTCTTCTGCCAGTGAGTCAGGGGTGGGTGTCAGAGGGTGCCCCACCGCCCCCAGAGCTGTGAGGGGCTGGGGCCCGTCCCCCAGCCAGGCCCACTCTGAGGGCTCTGCCAGCAGGTCGTCCAGGGGGGAGGCCACGGCCAGCTGGGCCAGCAGGTCGGGGTCGGGGCCGGAGCTGTGGTCGGCGGGCAGGGGCTGGTCGCTGCTGGGCTCAGCGTCTAAGTGCACTTGCTGGTCGTCGTCCTGGCTTGCCCTGTTCAAGGTGGAGGGCTGGGCAAGGCTGTCGGCGGAGGGGGCGTGAGCGGCTGCGTCCTGCTGGTCGTGGTCCAGGCTTGTTGGGCTGAGGGCGGTGTGGGGGGTGAGGTCGTCAGCCAAGGGGACGGTAGGGACTGAGGTGGGGGGCTCAGGAGGTGACGACACCCCTGATGCCCCTGCCCCTGCCCCTGCCCCTGCCCCTGCCCCGCTGCCTTGACTGAGCTCTGCAACCCTGGCCCCGCCACCAGCCTCTGCCCCTGCCCCTGCTCCACCACCTGCCTTGAGCTGGACCCCAGCACCCTCACAGGCCTGTGACCCTGCCGCATCACCTGCCGCTGCCAGGTGGCCTGCTCCTGCCTGACCCCCAGCACCCCTAACCCCTGACTGGCTCACTGCACCAGCCACTACATGACCACCTGCCTCTCCCTCCTTGTCTGGTAAGTCGGTTTGTACCGCCGCAGTGTCAGCCAGGCGCTGCTGGACAGAGAGCACACCCCGGGGGTCAGGAGGGAGGTCCTTGCTCACCTGCCTGCACTCTTCTTCCCCCTCCAGCTTTGCCCCCCCTGCTGACTTTGACTTGTGCTTGCCTGACCGCTTCTTCCCATGCTTCTTCCCGTGCCTTTCCCCGGACTTCAGGTCCACCCTCCATGTGCTGTGGCTGTGAGGCCCCCCCGGGCGTTGGACCCCACCTTCCTCCCCCTCCCCTCCTCCCCCACCTTCCTCCGCTCGCTCCCTCCCCTCCCCTTGAACCCCTCCCGCCCTCTCTCCCGCCCCCTCCCCCCCAAGCTGCCCTGGCAGCCCTTCGCCCTGCCCTCCCCCCCCCTCCCCCCCCAGCTTCTCGCCAGCTCCCCCATGCGTGCCCATGCGTGTGCGCCGTGCCCGCCGGCTTGCCTGAGGGGAGAGGCCTGGGGTGGTGCTGCGTAGGGCGGCGCTCAGCAGGCTGCAGTCCTGCGCAGCCTGCAGCTCAGCACAGGCCTCCAAGGCAGCCCGGAGCACCACCTCCGCCTCAGGGTGCATGGCGAGCAGGTCTGCATGCTGGCGGCGCACATGGGCCGCCACGGCTTGCATGGTGCGGGAGGGGCCCGGCAGCAGCAGGGAGGGGGTGGAGGAGGAGGGGGAGGAGGGCGGGGGGGGGCGGGGGGGCTTGGTGGGGGGGACGAGGGGGGTGGAGAGCTGGCTGCCAGGGCTGTTGAGGAGGGGCAGTGTGGGGTGGCTGGACTCTGAGGGGCCAGAGGGGGGGGAAGGGGGGGGGAGGGGGCTGCCCCAGGCGTCAGCGCTGGCAGCAGCGGGGGATGGGGGGGGCCTGCTATCTGGGGACCTATGCTGGGTGGTGGCCAGAAGGTCTGATGTAGAGGGCTGAGTGGCAGAGTGGGGCAGCTGCCCCTGCCCCTGCCCCTGCCCCTGCCCCTGCCCCTGCCCCTGCCCCTCCTGCCCCTCCTGCCCCTGGCCTTTGTTCTGCATCCCGCTGTGATTTGCCTCCTTGCCCAGCCCCCCTGCCCCCCTGCCCCCAGCCCCTGCGCAGCCCCTGCTGACCGCACCATCCCCGCCTTGCACCGCTGCCTCCAGCGCTGGCTGCCACCACACAGGCACCCCAACCACCTCAACCTCCTCAACCGCTGCAGGCTGAGTCAGCAGTGCAACCGCCCCACCCGTCACATGCCGATCCCTGGGACTGCGTGGCGTCGTCCCGCTGCCCACAGCCCCATGGCCCCCATGCGCATGGGCCTGCTGATGTGGGTGGGGGGGGTGGGGGGCCGCAGGCTGGGGGGGTGAGGGTTGGTAGTCGGTGTGGTCTGCTGGAAAAGGGTGGTAGGGGTGGTAGGGGTGGGGGTTGGGGGAGGTGAAGAGGGGGGAGGAGGGGTTGGAGGCGGTGCAGCCCAGCAGCTGGGTGTGGTACAACTGCTGCAGCTGCTCCACACATGCGCTGAGCTGGGTGGCCTGCAAGGGCGAGGTGGAGGGGCAGGTGGGGGGGCAGGTGGAGGGGAGTATGGAGGGAGGGCGGAAGACAGGTGGGAGGGTTACGGAGTGAGACATCACAAAGAGCTGTTGACAGAACAAACCCCCCTGCCCTACCCTGCCAATAGCCAGCAAGCCCCAACCGACCCCAACCAACCCCTACCCCCTAACCCCTGGCCCTCTCCTCCTCCCACCCCCCCACCCCCCTGCCCCCCCCACCCCCTCGCTTGGTCCCTCCCACCCCTCCCACCCCTCTTCCCAGCCCCCTCACTTGGTGCACGAAGCTGGCCTCCCTCGCCGCCCTGATCTGCTCGCTGCCGCCCCAGCTGACTCTGCGGCTGCTGGTGCCGCTGCCGCTCCTGGACACCTGCAGCGACCTAATCCCTGGCAGAGGGGACCTCAGCCCGTCAGGGCCGTTCACACCGCCACGCAGCTGACTGTGCGGCGGCTGCTGTGCCTGCGGCTGCTGCTGGCTGGCCTGCCATTCCATGCGGGCAAGCTTGAGGCAGGCCAGTGTGGCTTCCACCTGCACACAGCTAAGGCGTGCCCTGCTCAACAGGAAGAGGTAGGGCGGGGCGGGGCGGGGCGTGAGGGGTGAGGGTGAGTGTCAGGTGAGGCCTGCCCCTGCCCCTGCCCCTGCCCCTGCCCCTTGCTTACCCTTTGTCTATAGCCACCTCTGCCATACTCTCAGCCATTCTCTGTCCCTCCTGCTTGCCCCTGGCCCTGCCCCCATCATACTGTCCACCCGTTCCAGTACCCAGAGCCCCCCAACCCCCACCCCCACCCCCACCCCCACCCCTACCCCTACCCCTACCCCCATTCATACACCAATCCCCTCCCCTCCACCCACCCACCCACCCCCCACCTGCTTGTCCCCCACCTCCCCCCCATCTACCCCCACCTGCTTGTCCAGGCTGTTCAGGTCTGTCACTGAGCTGGCAGGCAGCGGGGGGTGGCTGAGGTGCGGCTGAGCAGTGGGGGAGGTGCGGGGGGGAGGGGGCCGGGCCAGGTGCATGCTGGCAGCCGCCAGGCTGGACCAGGACTGCAGCAGGTGCTCCAGGCTGACCGCCAGGGGCAGAAGGCAGTCCACGCCCTGGAAGGCAGGGGGGCCTGCAGGGCAGAGGGGGCAGCAGGGGGGCAGCAGGGGGGCAGCAGGGGCGTCCAATAGAGCTGGAGGGCAGGAAGGATCTAGATCACACTTTCTCTGTCCACATCACACTTTCTGAGTCAGCACCATGCTGCTTCACCCACCTTGTTCCTGACTCCCCCCCTCCTCCTCCTGCGCCGCCTGCTGCCCCGCCGCCACCTCCCCACCCGCCGCCGCCATTGTGGTCATGCTGGCACTGGGGCTAGCCCTGACCTGCCCCTGCCCCTGCCCCTGCCTGTCCCCCCCGCTGGGCTTGCACGCCGCCAGCAGCTGGGTGAGCCCCTCCACTGCCGCCAGCGCTCCCTGCAGCTGCTGCTGCACCTGCCTTAGGTCCACATACAGGTGAGGGCTGCAGGCAGCCAGCGCATGCACTGTGCGTGCCGCTGCTGCCGCCGCCCCCGCATGCGCTGTGACTGCCTTGGCCACTGCATCCGCGTCCGCAGGCTCCGGGTGCTGCTGGCTGCTGAGGCTGCTGTTGCTGCGCAGGGTCAGGCTGGCGTATTGGGGGGAGGCGCTGAGGACTGCCCGGGCGGCAGCGGTGAGGGTGGAGCGGGAGGGTCCGGCGGAGGTGGGGGGGAGGAAGGGGGTCCAGGTGTCCGCGCTGGGCAGCAGCAGCAGGGGGCCGGGCGCGCTGTGCTCCTGGGGGGCATGAAGGGGGGGGGGCAGGGGGGAGGCAAGAGTGGGGCAGGGGGGAGGCAAGAGTGGGGCAGGGGGGAGGCAAGAGTGGGGGAGGGGGAGGGGGAGGGGGAGGGGGAGGGGGAGGGGGAGGGGGAGGGGGAGGGGGAGGGGGAGGGGGAGGGGGAGGGGGAGGGGGAGGGGGAGGGGGAGGGGGAGGGGGAGGGGGAGGGGGAGGGGGAGGGGGGCCGGCGGCAGGAGGAGGGGTGTCAGACTACCTCAAGGCGCCCAACAGTCTTCTGCACAGTCCCAGGAGCGCCCATCAGCCCGTCCTCCACCGCCTCCCCAGCCCCATAGCCTGGTCCAGCAGCGCTGGGCTCACTGTTACTGAGAGCTGGATGGTGGCCTGCGACCACACACCACCCAGTGCAGTGCGCAAAGCAATCAGCAACTACCCCGCCACCCCTGTGGAGGAGGTAAACCTGCCTGGCTGGCTTCACAGCCTGACCGTCACAGCCTGAACAGCCTGAGGAGCTCAGCAGGCTGAAGGGGGCCGTGGGAGGACACCCAGCTGACCACCCGCCCCCCTGCCCAGCTGACCAGCTGACCCCTTATGTCATGAGCCCTGCTGCCCAGCTGTCCCCCATGCCCTGCCTCTTCACGCCCTGCTCATCCGCCTTCCCAGCTGACCACTCATGTCAGCTGGCCCCCTGCCACGCCCCCTACCTTTAGGCGTGACTGCCATCAGCTGGCCCCCCCCAGTGGCACCCTGGCTGTAGCCGCCCCCGGGCAAGGCGCTGGCGGCGAGCTGGCGGGCGGTGCGGCGGACCTGGCCTGCCAGCGCTGCCTGCTGCTCCTTGTCGTCAGTGATCAGCAGCGTCACCTCGCCCCACAGCTCCTGCAGCCGACACAGCCGCGTGATGGTGGCCAGGATACGTGTGTGGGTGTGTCTTTACTGCACAGAAGCTCGCTAGCAAGGCTGGCTGGGTGGGTGGGTGGGTGGGTGGGTGGGTGGGTGGGTGAGTGGGTGGGTGGGTGGGTGGGTGGGTGGGTGGGTGGGTGGGTGGGTGGGTGGGTGGGTGGGTGGGTGGGTGGGTGGGTGGGTGACCAGGCAGGCAGTGCGGCTGAGGCAAGAGCGTGGGTGAGCAGGGCAGGCTGGCAGCTGAACAGGGCATTGGCCCAATGATGCAGCAGCAGCAGCAGCAGCAGCAGCAGCAGTGTCACGGCAGCAGCACCAGCAGCAGCAGCGCTAGCACCAGCTCCATGGCAGCAGCAGCAGCGGCAGCAGCAGCGGCAGCAGCAGCAGCAGCAGCAGCAGCAGCAGCAGCAGCAGCAGCAGCAGCAGCAGCAGCAGCAGCAGCAGCAGCAGCAGCAGCAGCAGCAGCAGCGTCACGGCTGCAGCACCAGCAGCAGCAGCACCAGCCACAGAGCAGCAGCACCAGCTCCATGGCAGCGGCAGCAGCGCCCACCCACCTCCAGCTCCTCCCGTCCATAGATGGCATCCCTGTACCTCTTCTCAATTTCCAGCAGCCCACTCTTCAGCGTGAAGTTCTTGGAGGCGTAGCTCTGCTTCAGCTCAGCCTCTAGCCGCTGTGGGTGGTGGCGGTCAGTGGGGCACAGCAGGCAGGCAGCAGGGCAGGGGGCAGTGCAGGGTCAGGCAATGAGGTCAAGTGCAGATGCCTGGAGATGGTGGCAGGTAGAGTGAGGAGGCAGGCAGGCAGGCAGAGGGAGCCCTAGGGGCAGGCAGGTGGTGGGGCTGAGGGCAGATGCTCGTGTTGTCATGGAGCGAGGCTTCTCATCTTGATTCCCAGGTGGTTTTGATTCTAAGTAGGAGGCTCTTGGTGCATGGGTCCGTTTCAGTGGCAGGCAGAGGGGGCCCTAGGGGCAGGCAGGCAGCGGGGCCCTAGGGGCAGGCAGGCAGCGGGGCCCTAGGGGCAGGCAGGCAGCGGGGCTGAGAGCAGATCCAGGGTGGGGCTGGTGTGGCACAGCAGCGTTTCACAACAACATTACACACAGTGTGTTGTCATGGAGCGGGGTGATCATCTTGAGTTCAATGATGGTCAACGCACTCCGCAAACCGTCACCAGCCACAGCTTCACCTGTCCTAGTGGTTGTTGGAGTAAGGAGGAGGTTGAGGTTGAGGTTGAGTTCCTAGGTGAGCTTTAGCAAGGTGTGAAGCTGTGGCTGTTTACTGTGTGGGTCCGTTTCAGTGATCTCACCCCAACAGGGGCTGCGCAGGCCTTAATAGAAGGCTTTTTGGTCCACTGCCTGATGCCCAGCAGCCATACCCAGGCTTGCGGCATGTTGATGGGTGTGCTGTCCTTAGTGGCTGACTAGGTGAGGATGGATGGTGTGCCTCGACGCTGCTTCCAGGCCCACTAGGTGAGGATGGATAGTGTGCCACGACGTTTCTGGCCTGCATAGGCCTGCCTGGCTGTGCTGGGCATCTGGGCCCAAATTCCCTGTGCTTGGTCCAGCCTGGCCTGCTCTTCAGGGCTGTTGGCTGAAGCGCTTGGTCTTGGTCTAGCCTTGGTATGGTCTGGCTGTCCCCTTGTGCTGCCCTTGTGCTGCCCTTGTACTGCCCTTGTACTGCCTCACTCCAAGCCACTCTTCCTCCCCTCACTATCATCACCACGCATAGGTGAGCTGCTCTGACGGTGTCAAATACGCTGCCCTGCTACAAAGCTGTTGCCACAACAGCCAGCCCCTTGCCCAGCCGGCTGCGCCTGATGGCTGCTGCTGCCGCCACAGACTCAGCTGCCCTGGTGGTGTATGTGTGAGACAGCAGCATCCCACATGTTGTGTTGGGAGTAGGTGGTGAGTGCTCTCCCTGTAACAAGGGACTGTGCTGTCTTTAGTGACTTGCTGTCTTTAGTGACTTGCTGTCTTTAGTCCCTCGGCTGCCTCCACCATGCATAGGTGAGCTGCTATCAAGGCGTGCAACATGCTGCCCTGCTCCCCGGGTGTTGCCACAACAGCGAGCCCCATGACACGATGGCTGCGCCTGATAGCCGCCGCTGCTGCCCCACACACAGCTGCCCTGCAACACGCTCCAGGTGCTGCCCTAGCTGGCCAGGAGAGGCTGGCGAGTCTAGGAAATCGCCAGCTTGCTGGCGGAGGGGTGTAAGTGCAGCTGCACCTGCTGATCCTGTGCAAGCACTCCTGCTGATCCTGTGCAGGCACTCCTGCTGATCCTGTGCAGGCACTCCTGCTGATCCTGAGGTGCTGCCACCCAGGTGCTGCTGCTGGGCGGGTGCGGCCGCTGAGGCTACCTCTGTGTCAACCCCTGACAGTGCTTCCCACTCCTGGTCAAACCCCGAGCATGCAATTCTGCCTGACCTACTCCTGCATGCCAGCTCCATGCAAGCCTCCACGACGTTAACACATCCGTTGTCTCTACAGCTGTCTCTGCAGCTGCCGTCCGTTCAGCAGATGATGTGATAGCACATGCGGCCCCTTCAAACCCACACTCATATACACCCACCCACCCACCCGATCACATACACCCATGGCATGGCATTGAAGCCCACACACACCTGAACCTTGCGCTCAAGGTCTATAACTCTGGAAGCGGCCCGTGTTGTCGCCAGCTCTGCCTCCAAAGCTTTGATCTTTTCTGCCAGCTTTTTGGCGACGCTGGGTTTGAGGCTGAGCTGCTCTTGAAGCTGCAAGGGAGGACAAGCATGGTGTTACCCACTGCCCAAACAGTGGCATGGCCACCCAGCTGTCGTCAATGCTGCCCAATAGTAGGGATGAGGCCCCTGAAGAGGCCCAGGCTGAGGGTGCGGCACACCTGATCAAGCTGTGACTGCAGTGAATGTGTTTCTTCCAGAGCTGATATGACGGCATTAACTGTCGATGTATCAAGCTCCAGCGTTTTCGCGGCTCCATCCTGCGCGTCCCAGGTGCGTCCGTGCACAGCGGTCGAGCTAGCATGTGCTCTGGGTTCAAGCCTACTTGCCAGGTACTGCTTTGGGCTAAGCTTTGCTGCATCGCAGTAGCTCAGAGAGAAGGAGGAAGTAGGTGCGAACCTTGCTCGTGACAGCTCGCTTTAGCAGCTCGCAGAGCTCCGTAGCTGCCATGCTGCTACTACTTGTCAATTTGCCCAGTTAGCCCCGGCAGCGCGCCCGGCGCGGGTTGTCGTGGGCCCACACGAGGGCTGTCGTGAACATCAGCCCATCCGGGTACCCAGCGGTGACCCGGGCTCGGTAGGGGCAGAAAGGCCCGGGCTCACTGTTCTCAGAGGTAATTCTATGATTTCCTGTCTCAAGCCTCGCGGCCAAGCCAGGGGGATTTCGCTGATCTTTTGTCACCAGTTATGCCATCAGCAGATGTCACAGTCATCTAGCAAATTTACAAGTGCAGCCGTACCTATGCAAGTACACCTTAAACCGCCCATCTGGGCACGATTTTGCCGAACTGCCTAGCTATGCCTTGGTTTTGCAGAGCAAACGCGCCTTCTCACACAATACAGTTAGTAAGGGAGTCGGCCTGTGTTGGCAACCTCTATCCAGATCTCAGCTGCATGCATGGAGCACCATGCATATCATTGTTTTTCGCGCTTATTGTAGCCAAACATCCTTACAAGCCTCGAAGTTCGACGAGGCCCCCTATGTACTCAGAATCAGCCTCCGTATGCTATGATAGTCTTACTGCAGCCTAATCACAGGTCCTGGTTGCACAATTGGCCCGGTCCTGTGTGATGAAAGACGTACATAGAGGCGCCTACACAGGACCAAACTACTCTGTTCAACATGGAGCAAGGTGTTGCCTGTGGGTAACCTCACTCGCAAACACGTGGCAATGTGGAGGTGTGGCAATGATGATGTTGGGTGTGGTAGCTAACGTGAGGCTCACTCTACCTTGACTGGTCCCTAAGAACAGAAAGAGGAAAGAGGGAACCACCAAGTCTGGCGGGTATAACCAAGCTGCTTACCAGCCCGCTATAGGGCGCACGTGGAGTGTGTGCATTGGCACACCGGTTCACTGGTGGAAGTGGCGAGGGACATGAGACTAGGTGATCGCGTCCAGCTGCGAATAAGAGCTATTGGCACCACATACCCTACGCAAGGCTCGGGGTAGGGCAGCAGCTTAGCACTGCAGCCCTGGCTCACGGCTGCGGTGCTAGGCGCTACCACAGCACCATCACTTCTGATGGGGCTAAGGCGCACTCTGAGGGCATACCCTTGGTCTGGACGATCAATACCGGCCAAAAGTCTCCCCAAGTATCCGTGACATCATCCCCATGTCGGGTGACGACCGACGACGGTGGAACTCAAAGAAGCTCCTGAAGCACGTCATTTGTATGTCCTCGACCACTGCCAGCGTCGGCTTCCCCGCTTGCCATCCTTGTGGCGGTGGCGCACACAGATGGGGCAGTGTCAGCTTCAAGGATGCAGTTTGGAGCACTTGTGCCAGCGCAGACTCGGCCGGTGTGCCTGCCGCTAGTGCCTGCCAGGTCCACACCCGCTCAGGTTGCAGCTGGGCCAGTGCGGCACGAACTGCCCAGACATTGCGCGTCTCAAAGCCGACGGGTCCAGTCCCGGTTGTAGGCAGGCGCTTCACCTCTGAAAGGCTGAGGTGCAAGGGGGCCGCAACAGTCAGCACCACGACGAGGCAGGCGAGCAGCTGCTGCGCGGTGGATGACATCCCCAGCGGAGCCTGCTGCCGCCCTCGCAGCAGGAGCTCGTGACTGCCCACCAGCCCCTGACACAGTGCAACCTTCAGGTTGTAGGACATGTCCTGTGGGATGACGATGGAGGTGCGGAACAGCTGGCAGGTCTCCGCCAGCAGCCTGCTGCACCAGCCCTCCACCAGGCTGTTGCCGCAGGGCAGCCAAGAGGCAGGCTGGGCAGCCAAGCCAGAGGGGCCCACTGCGGCAGGCTCTGCCAGGACCTCGATGACATGCCCAAACAAGGCCAGCAGTGCGCGGTAGCCGTCTACAAGGCGAGCCGTGGTAGCGCCCCTCTCCCGCACGTGCGCATACATAAGACGGTGACACCGCAGCACCTGCGAGCGTGACACACAACAGAGAAGCAACATGTGGCACAAAACTACCTAGAGGCGAATCTGAAACAATGGAAATGCATTGACCACATTCTGCACGTATCTATCTACACTATGTTTTATTTTCTGCAAACTACCATCTATCAAAATTTCAGCCCGATCGGACAAGGTTGGTCAACACGCAGGGACGGACGCAGGGATTAATTTGTAGGAGTGGAGCTTAGAAGGAGCTAGCATTGCGCAGCATAGCCCTTAGTATCCAGCCTAACCGCTACCACACCTGGTTGCTGCAGGTCTTACAATCACGCCTAGTACCCCCCTTGTTCACCACCCCCTCCCAGTCCCCCTCACCACCACCACCACCACCACCACCACCACCATTTCATAACTTCTCACAACGTTCCCACTGTTGCCTCCCTTGTGTTGCAGCCCAGCCCAGCCCAGCCCAGCCCAGCCCAGCCCAGCCCAGCCCAGCCCAGCCCAGCCCAGCCCAGCCCAGCCCAGCCCAGCCCAGCCCAGCCCAGCCCAGCCCAGCCCAGCCCAGCCCAGCCCAGCCCAGCCCAGCCCAGCCCAGCCCAGCCCAGCCCAGCCCAGCCCAGCCCAGCCCAGCCCAGCCCAGCCCAGCCCAGCCCAGCCCAGCCCAGCCCAGCCCAGCCCAGCCCAGCCCAGCCCAGCCCAGCCCAGCCCAGCCCAGCCCAGCCCAGCCCAGCCCAGCCCAGCCCAGCCCAGCCCAGCCCAGCCCAGCCCAGCCCAGCCCAGCCCAGCCCAGCCCAGCCCAGCCCAGCCCAGCCCAGCCCAGCCCAGCCCAGCCCAGCCCAGCCCAGCCCAGCCCAGCCCAGCCCAGCCCAGCCCAGCCCAGCCCAGCCCAGCCCAGCCCAGCCCAGCCCAGCCCAGCCCAGCCCAGCCCAGCCCAGCCCAGCCCAGCCCAGCCCAGCCCAGCCCAGCCCAGCCCAGCCCAGCCCAGCCCAGCCCAGCCCAGCCCAGCCCAGCCCAGCCCAGCCCAGCCCAGCCCAGCCCAGCCCAGCCCAGCCCAGCCCAGCCCAGCCCAGCCCAGCCCAGCCCAGCCCAGCCCAGCCCAGCCCAGCCCAGCCCAGCCCAGCCCAGCCCAGCCCAGCCCAGCCCAGCCCAGCCCAGCCCAGCCCAGCCCAGCCCAGCCCAGCCCAGCCCAGCCCAGCCCAGCCCAGCCCAGCCCAGCCCAGCCCAGCCCAGCCCAGCCCAGCCCAGCCCAGCCCAGCCCAGCCCAGCCCAGCCCAGCCCAGCCCAGCCCAGCCCAGCCCAGCCCAGCCCAGCCCAGCCCAGCCCAGCCCAGCCCAGCCCAGCCCAGCCCAGCCCAGCCCAGCCCAGCCCAGCCCAGCCCAGCCCAGCCCAGCCCAGCCCAGCCCAGCCCAGCCCAGCCCAGCCCAGCCCAGCCCAGCCCAGCCCAGCCCAGCCCAGCCCAGCCCAGCCCAGCCCAGCCCAGCCCAGCCCAGCCCAGCCCAGCCCAGCCCAGCCCAGCCCAGCCCAGCCCAGCCCAGCCCAGCCCAGCCCAGCCCAGCCCAGCCCAGCCCAGCCCAGCCCAGCCCAGCCCAGCCCAGCCCAGCCCAGCCCAGCCCAGCCCAGCCCAGCCCAGCCCAGCCCAGCCCAGCCCAGCCCAGCCCAGCCCAGCCCAGCCCAGCCCAGCCCAGCCCAGCCCAGCCCAGCCCAGCCCAGCCCAGCCCAGCCCAGCCCAGCCCAGCCCAGCCCAGCCCAGCCCAGCCCAGCCCAGCCCAGCCCAGCCCAGCCCAGCCCAGCCCAGCCCAGGTGGGTTGTAATGGAGGGCTGCTACACCTGCCCCTCCATCTGCCAGCTCTACATCTCCCTACTCTAATGGTGAGTGCATCCAGTACCCATGTCCAATGTTTGCTTCCGTTGACAAATCGTCACACCGTTGCCGCAGGTCTTGTGCGCATACACCTAAGACTATCAATGCCCTCCCCACTTCTCTCGCCCTCCCCATGGACCTCCCCTTCCCTTCCCTCCCCTTCCTCCCCTTCCTCCCACACACATATACACCACACCCCAGCACAAGGTGAGTGCAGGTATGTGGCACCCTGTACCCACCTTAACCGCTAGCATGCCCCTTGTCCCGCTGCAGGATTGATCGTCACACCCTTCCCCAGCCCAGCCCACCCCACCCACCCTCTTCCCACCCCTCCCTTCCCCCTCTCCCTCCCTCTCCCCTCCCATACTTGTCAAGCCTCCTCTTCCCCTCTCCCACCCTTTGATTGACGTGGCATCGCAACCCCCACCTCACCCCACATTCCCTTCCCTACACCCTACACTCCCCACCGCAGTCCCACCCCACTGGCGCATGGGATATGTTGCCTGGTGTGAGCAGGTAGGAGGCCAGGACGACCACAAAGGTAAGGCCACGGTGATAGCTAACACAGTGCCCAGCCTGGTCACCCTACCGCACGTGCGCGCCCCTTGGTTGCAGGTCTAGTGGGCACCTCCCTTCCACTTCCCTTTCCCCTAAACAACCACCCCCTCCCAATTTATTCTCCCCCGCCCCCGCCCCCGCCCCCACCCCCACCCATGCCCCCACCCACCCCAACCCATGCCCCCAACCCAACCCACCCCCGCCCAACCCAACACGGTTGAGCCTCCCGCCTCCCCACCTCCCGCCTCCCTGCCTCCCGCCTCCCCGTCTCCCGCCTCCCTGGCTCCCACCTCCCGCCTTCCACATCTACCCCCTCCCCGCCTTCACTCTTCCAATCCCCCCCCCTTCCTAGCAGCAGTCATCAAGCAGCCAAAAGGTAGGTAGGTGCTACAGTGCCCCTACTATATCTGCTGCTGCTGCCACTGCTGCTGCTGCTGCTGCGCCCCTGCTGCTGCTGCTGCCCCCCTACTGCTGCTACTGCCCCCCTGCTGCTGCTGCTGCTGCTGCTGCCCCCCTGCTGCTGCTGCTGCCCCCCTGCTGCTGCTGCTGCCCCCCTGCTGCTGCTGCTGCCCCCCTGCTGCTGCTGCTGCTGCCCCCCTGCTGCTGCTGCTGCCCCCCTGCTGCTGCTGCTGCTGCCCCCCTGCTGCTGCTGCTGCTGCCCCCCTGCTGCTGCTGCTGCCCCCCTGCTGCTGCTGCTGCTGCCCCCCTGCTGCTGCTGCCCCCCTGCTGCTGCTGCCCCCCTGCTGCTGCTGCTGCCCCCCTGCTGCTGCTGCCCCCCTGCTGCTGCTGCTGCCCCCCTGCTGCTGCTGCTGCTGCCCCCCTGCTGCTGCTGCTGCTGCCCCCCTGCTGCTGCTGCTGCTGCCCCCCTGCTGCTGTTCCTGCATGGGGGTCTTGAGTACTGTAGAGGTCTACAGTACTCATGGGGGTCTTGAGTACTGTAGAGGTCTACAGTACTCATAGGGGTCTTGAGTACTGTAGAGGTCTACAGTACTCATGGATGCTTTGAGTACTGTAGAGGTCTACAGTACTCATGGAGGTCTTGAGTACTGTAGAGGTCTACAGTACTCATGGAGGTCTTGAGTACTGTAGAGGTCTACAGTACTCATGAATGTCTTGAGTACTGTAGAGGTCTACAGTACTCATTAGGGTCTTGAGTACTGTAGAGGTCTACAGTACTCATGGGGGTCTTGAGTACTGTAGAGGTCTACAGTACTGTAGGTGTCTACAGTACTGTAGGTGTCTACAGTTTTGTAGACCCCTACAGTACTGTAGCTGCCTTCCCCCATGCATCCTTAACCCCCATGCCCCCTTCACCCCCATGCAGGAACAACTCAATGTAGCCCAAGCTCGTTTGCTATCCCGACAGTGCTATGCAAATGCGCTGACAACAAAGCGTGCCTATGTTGCCGAGCCCAGCATTATTCAGCCTCTAGGGTTAGGTATCGACCCTGAGACCAGCCCCCCAAGAGTCAGAGCCCTTGCCCATACCATGCATGCAGTGATTGGCAAGACCACAAGTGGTGATGTAATGATGTAGGCTAAGAGTCATGATGTAATGATGTGAGGTTAGATGTAATGATGGATGGTTGAGGGCCAACCGCAAACAACTTTTGGGGCAATCTCTGCCGCACTCGATATTAGATAGGAGGGTGCGGTGCAGGAGCACTCACGATAAACAAGGACCGGTCGCGATTGGACCGACCATAGCTCATTGGAAAGAGGAGTAGAAGGCCGTTCGAACGGTACAAGTCTTACGTAACTCCGTGCATCCGTTGCGACGCAGTTGGTCCGCGGCTTTCTTAACCAAGCAATCTGTGCAGATGTCGGTTGTCCTTTATCTGCACAGCTGCTGCTAGTCGACATCTACACAGCTGCAGGCGATGTCGACATCTGTGCAGCTGCGGGAAGTCGACATCTGCACAGATGTCGTATACCGCAACCAACATCTGTGCAGCTGCTGACGACGACATCTGCACAGATGTCGACTTTTACATTCAATGCTTGGCTGTGCAGATGTATTGACGGACATCTGTGCAGCTGCTGACAACGACATCTGCACAGATGTCGACTATTACATTCGAGCCTTGGCTGTGCAGATGTTGTCTATAGCACTCGTGCAAATTAAGGCCTGGCTGGCTTAAAAAACCTGAGAGTTGAGGTCTGAAAGTTGGTATGTATGCTGCTGTGACCTAGGGGATGACAAGACTCTCTTGGGCCAAAGTGTAATTCTCACTCGGTGTCGAGCTGCTGGGCCAGGTATGGGGCTGTGACCCCGATTTTGGCTAAGGGAGTTGGCACCGTGTGACCAAAGTGACTTTTCATGAAATGTGAGTATGAGAGGTTGTAAAGGGTGGTTACAGCTGCCCAACCTAGTAGGTGGCATGCAAAACGTCCAAGCCAGTGATGAGCTATGGCCCGTGTCCTAGGACCCTGTACCGGTTCCTAGCGTCACCATGGTCGTAGGACCCGGTGCAGGGTCCTGTGTACCTGATGAGTGTAGATGTTTTAATCATTCCTTGCATCCCTATGTGATAGAACCATGTTAGGATTCCTACATAGCTTGTGGTTGGTCCTGTTGACCCCGTTTGGATGCTTTCGACCATGTGTGCCAGGACCCTGTACAGGGTCCTACGATGAGTGCCTTTCCACACAGGGTCCTGGCACCACACCACAGGGTTCTGGCTCACAGGGTCCTGGCCCCTCACCACAGGGTTCTGGCACCACAGGGTCCTGGTACCTCACCACAGGGTCCTGCTGCACACCTACAGGGTCCTGGCACCTGACCACAGGGTTCTGGCACACAGGGTCCTGGCACCACACCACAGGGTTCTGGCACCACAGGGTCCTGGTACCTCACCACAGGGTCATGGCACCTCACCACAGGGTCCTGGCCCACAGGGTCCTGGCACCTCACCACAGGGTCCTGGCACCACAGGGTCCTGGCACCTCACCACAGGGTCCTGGCACCACACCACAGGGTCCTGGCCAACAGGGTCCTGGTACCACATGACAGGGTCCTGGAACCACAGGGTCCTGGTCCCTCACCACAGGGTCCTGGCACACAGGGTCCTGGCACCACACCACAGGGTCCTGGCACCACAGGGTCCTGGCACCTCACCACAGGGTCATGGCACCTCACCACAGGGTCCTGGCCCACAGGGTCCTGGCACCACACCACAGGGTCCTGATACCACACCACAAAGTCATAGGTCACAGGATTCTGTCGCACGGCTACAGGGTCCTACGACAGATGTCTACAGGGTCCTGCCGCACGCCTACAGGGTCTCACGACACACGTCTACAGGGTCCTGCCGCACGCCTACAGGGTCCTGCGACACAGGTCTACAGGGTCCTGCCGCACGCCTACAGGGTCCTGCGACACAGGTCTACAGGGTCCTGCCGCACGCCTACAGGGTCCTGCGACACAGGTCTACAGGGTCCTGCGACGTTTGGCTACAGGGTCCTGGCGCACGCCTACAGGGTCCTGCGACGTTTGTCTACAGGGTCCTGCCGCACGCCTACAGGGTCCTGCGACGTTTGGCTACAGGGTTCTGCCGCACGCCTACAGGGTCCTGCGACGTTTGGCTACAGGGTTCTGCCGCACGCCTACAGGGTCCTGCGACGTTTGGCTACAGGGTTCTGCCGCACGCCTACAGGGTCCTGCGACGTTTGGCTACAGGGTTCTGCCGCACGCCTACAGGGTCCTGCGACGTTTGGCTACAGGGTTCTGCCGCACGCCTACAGGGTCCTGCGACGTTTGGCTACAGGGTTCTGCCGCACGCCTACAGGGTCCTGCGACGTTTGGCTACAGGGTTCTGGCACATAGGGTCCTGCGACGTTAGTCTACAGGGTCCTGCCGCACGCCTACAGGGTCCTGCGACGATTGGCTACAGGGTCCTGCCGCACGCCTACAGGGTCCTGCGACGTTTGGCTACAGGGTTCTGCCGCACACCCACAGGGTCCTGCGACGTTTGGCTACAGGGTTCTGCCGCACGCCTACAGGGTCCTGCGACGTTTGGCTACAGGGTTCTGCCGCACGCCTACAGGGTCCTGCGACGTTTGGCTACAGGGTTCTGCCGCACACCCACAGGGTCCTGCGACGTTTGGCTACAGGGTTCAGCCGCACGCCTACAGGGTCCTGCGACGTTTGGCTACAGGGTTCTGCCGCACGCCTACAGGGTCCTGCGACGTTTGGCTACAGGGTTCTGCCGCACGCCTACAGGGTCCTGCGACGTTTGGCTACAGGGTTCTGCCGCACACCCACAGGGTCCTGCGACGTTTGGCTACAGGGTTCTGCCGCACGCCTACAGGGTCCTGCGACGTTTCGCTACAGGGTTCTGCCGCACGCCTACAGGGTCCTGCGACGTTTGGCTACAGGGTTCAGCCGCACGCCTACAGGGTCCTGCGACGTTTGGCTACAGGGTTCTGCCGCACGCCTACAGGGTCCTGCGACGTTTTGCTACAGGGTTCTGCCGCACGCCTACAGGGTCCTACGACGTTTCGCTACAGGGTTCTGCCGCACGCCTACAGGGTCCTGCGACGTTTGGCTACAGGGTTCTGCCGCACACCCACAGGGTCCTGCGACGTTTGGCTACAGGGTTCTGCCGCACGCCTACAGGGTCCTGCGACGTTTGGCTACAGGGTTCTGCCGCACACCCACAGGGTCCTGCGACGTTTGGCTACAGGGTTCTGCCGCACGCCTACAGGGTCCTGCGACGTTTGGCTACAGGGTTCTGCCGCACGCCTACAGGGTCCTGCGACGTTTGGCTACAGGGTTCTGCCGCACGCCTACAGGGTCCTGCGACGTTTGGCTACAGGGTTCTGCCGCACGCCTACAGGGTCCTGCGACGTTTCGCTACAGGGTTCTGCCGCACACCCACAGGGTTCTGGCACACAGGGTCCTGGCACCACTCCCACAGGGTCCTGGCACCATACCACAGGGTCCTGGCACCACACCACAGGGTCCTGGCACCACACCACAGGGTTCTGGCACCTCACCACAGGGTCCTGGCCCACAGGGGCTGGCTGGCTCGGCAAACTTGCGAGTTGAGGTCTGAGACTTGGCATGTAGGCTGCTGTGACCTAGTGTTGGAGAAGACTCTCTTGGGCCAAAGTGAAATTCTTGGTCATGGCGGAGCTACTGGACCATCAGCCTGGCCCTCACCCCGAATTTGGCCAAGGGAGATGGTGCTTACTGACTGAAGTGACTTTTTAACATTTCTGAGTATGAGGAGTTGTCAGGCATCAGAATAGAAGCACAACCTAGTAGGTAGCATGTGCAAAGTCAAGTTGCTAACCTAGTGCAGGGTTTCGATCAAAGCATGGACTTTTTCTAAGTCAACCCTGACCTCGTGCAGGGTTTCGCCGACCTTGTGCAGGGTTTCGTTCCTTGTGTTGATTTCTCCTAAGTGATTCAAAGACGCTGTGCAGGGTTTCGCCAACCCCGCTTTCTGCATGTGTTTTGCATGCAAGAGCGCGAAAACTGACGGGCTTGGTATTGGGATCTGCGCTAGCTGCCACCAAGCATGCCGTTGGTGTGCCATGAGGTCGCGAGGCGCCATGAGAGGAAACCATGTCGACCTCGCAAAGCCCGCAGTAATGCAGCAACACGCAACACGCGACACATCCATCCCAAACTCAGCAGCAGCGACATCAACAGCGCCCAAATGCGCAGCCTCACAGCCGGCCATGAAATGCGGGCCAGCTAGCCTTCGCAGCCATCAGTCATCAGCCAAGAGGCCAGCATGCAGCTCGGTCTCGCAGCCATTAGCGATCAGCGAAAGGAATAGGGTATTTGTGATCAAGCACAGAGTTGAGGGCGAACGGCACAAAGGTAGCTTGCAAAGGTGCGATGCATAGATGCGATTCTGAGGTGCGACCGCGAGGTTGGAGCGTGGCATGTGTCATGTGCCATGTGTTGCTTGAGCAGGTTCGGTGCCAAGGCGCAGTGGCGACCTTCCATCAGCCAGAAGCAGCAACCACAACGGCAACAAGTAGCGGCAGCCAGGGCGGCGGACAAGAGTTAAAGCGTACCCTCCTCCCTCCTCGCTCTTCCCTCCTCCCTCTTCCCTCCTCCCTCCTCCCTACCACACTGCCCACCACCACCTGCCAGATCCCCCACTCCCCCTCTCCCTCCCCCTAAGGAATGATCAAGGGACCGCATGGAGCAAGCAGTGAGTGGCTAGCCCCACGCACATAAGTGACCCCTTGTACCCAGCCTAACCCTCCCCATCAGTGGCCTCCTCCTCATCAGTGGCCTCCTCCTCATCCTAGCACGCCCCTTGTTTGCTGCAGGTGTGATGGTCAGCTCAGCAGCCAGAGCGGCAGCAAGGAGCAACAGGCCCCCTCCCCTCCCTCTCCCCTCCCCTCCACTCCACTCTTCTTTCCCATGCCTCTTCTCCCTCCTCCCCCTCACCTCCTCCCCCTCACCTCCTTCCCTCACACCCCCCTCCTCCTCCTCTCCCTCACCCTTACCCAGGCCAGGAGGAACATGGAGGTAAGGACTGTGTAACTGCCATGCTGAACCCCTTGGCTCCCCCTTGTGCGCTCATCGTGCGACCATCGCTCCACCCCCTCCTCACCTCCTCCTCATCCTCACCCTCACCCTCACCCTTGGTGACTGTCATCCTCACCCTCACCCTCACCCTTGGTGGCACCACCTGCCAGACCCACCACTCCCCAGGAGGCGCAACCAAGAGGAGCAGCCAAGAGGAGCAGCCAGGAGCGGCAGCCAGGAGCAGCAGCTAGGAGCGGCAGCCAGGAGTGGCAGCCAGGAGGCATGGGCAAGGCAAGTGGTTGGCCAAGGCCAAGAGGCCCATGCCCCCCACAGCCAGGAGGCACAGCCAGGAGGGAGGAGCAGCAGCCAACAAGGAGGCAGCAAGGATTCAGCAATGGCACATGGAGATAACAGTGAGTGGCCAGCCCCTTGCACATCAGTGGCCCCCATTGCCCAGCCTTACCGTGAGCACGCCCCTTGTTGCTTGCAGGTGTGACGGTCACACGCCCACCCCTTGCCCACCCCACCCCTCCCCTATCCCACCCCACCCCACCCCACCCCACCTCACCCCACCCCACCCCACCCCACCCCATCCCACCCCACCCCACCCCACCCCACCCCACCCCACCCCACCCCAGCAAACGGTGAGTGGCCAGCATGAAGCAGATTTGTGGCTCTTGGTACCAAGCCTGATGGCTAGCATGCCCCTTGTTTGCTGTAGGTCTAATGTTTACACCCTTCCCTTGTCCTTCCCCTTACCCACAAACTCACCCGTGTCGCTCCGCTTCCCCCCTCCTGCGCTACACTGCAGCCCCTCCCCTACCTTACCCTCACACTTCCACCACCACCTCCCTAGCAGCAACCAACAAGGAGCCAGCAAGGACCGTACCCTCCTCGTACCCCGTACCCTCCCCCAACGTCGTGACATGGAGCATAACTGTAAGTGGCCAGTCCCTGCACATGAGTGGTCGCCAATGCCAAGCCTAAATGCAAGGATGCCTCTTGCTGCCGCAGGTCTGATGGTCACACTGCTGCCCCTTGCCCCCTTCCCCCTTCCCCCTTCCCTGCCCAAGCCCACCACCACCACTTCCGAGTCTGCCACCTACCTACCCTCCTCCCCTCCTCCCCTCCTCCCCTCTTCTCTCCTCTCCCCCACCCAATGGCACCCAGCAGCCCTTGGCGTAGCAGCATGAAGCGGGCAGCCTGGAGCGGGCAGCCCGGAGTGGGCAGCATGGAGCGGGCAGCCTGGAGCGGGCAGCCTGGAGCGGGCAGCCTGGAGCGGGCAGCCTGGAGCGGGCAGCCTGGAGCGGGCAGCCTGGAGCGGGCAACCTGGAGTGGGCAACCTGGAGCCAAGCCTAGCCCAGCCTTCCCCAGCCTAGCCTAGCCTCGCCTACCCCAGCCTAGCCTAGCCTAGCCTACCCCAGGCTAGCCTTGCCTAGGCTAGCCTACCCTAGCCTACCCTAGCCTAGCCTACCCCAGGCTAGCCTTGCCTAGGCTAGCCTACCCTAGCCTACCCTAGCCTAGCCTACCCCAGGCTAGCCTAGCCTAGCCTACCCCAGGCTAGCCTTGCCTAGGCTAGCCTACCCTAGCCTACCCTAGCCTAGCCTACCCCAGGCTAGCCTTGCCTAGGCTAGCCTACCCTAGCCTACCCAAGCCTAGCCTACCCCAGGCTAGCCCAGCCTAGCCTAGCCCAGCCTGATTTGGTGCCATGGGGCATAGACAGCAAGGCAAAGGTGTGGTGTTGTTGTGTGGTGTTGTCACGATGCATCAATGCATGTGCTTAGCACCAGCAATACATGCCGTTTGTTGTGGTGTTGCGAGGTTTCGGGCGTCGTTGCATACGTTGTGGCAGGACCCTGTAGACGTGAGGCAGGACCCTGTGAGAATGTGTCGTAGGACCCTGTAGCCGTGCGGCAGAACCCTGTGAGAACGTGTCGCAGAACCCTGTAGCCGTGCGGCAGGACCCTGTAAAACTGTGTCGCAGGACCCTGTAGCCGTGCGGCAGGACCCTGTGAACGAGTGTCGTAGGACCCTGTAGCCGTGCGGCAGGACCCTGTGAGAAAGTGTGGCAAAACCCTGTAGCCGTGCGGCAGAACCCTGTAAAATTGTGTCACAGGACCCTGTAGCCGTGCGGCAGAACCCTGTAGACGTGTGTCGTAGGACCCTGTAGCCGTGCGGCAGAACCCTGTGAGAACGTGTCGCAGAACCCTGTAGCCGTGCGGCAGGACCCTGTAAAACTGTGTCGCAGGACCCTGTAGCCGTGCGGCAGGACCCTGTGAACGAGTGTCGTAGGACCCTGTAGCCGTGCGGCAGAACCCTGTGAGAACGTGTCGTAGAACCCTGTAGCCGTGCGGCAGGACCCTGTAAAACTGTGTCGCATGACCCTGTAGCCGTGCGGCAGGACCCTGTGAACGAGTGTCGTAGGACCCTGTAGCCGTGCGGCAGGACCCTGTGAGAAAGTGTGGCAGGACCCTGTAGCCGTGCGGCAGAACCCTGTAAAACTGTGTCGCAGGACCCTGTAGCCGTGCGGCAGGACCCTGTGAACGAGTGTCGTAGGACCCTGTAGCCGTGCGGCAGAACCCTGTGGCCTAGGACCCTGTACAGGTTTGGGCGATTTTTCAAATAGTAATAACATCGCTACAACTTGGAGTTTTTCAATGATTACAACGGCGATGAGTCGGCCTTTCCTGGGGCTATCTGCAGTATGCCTCCCGGTAGGAAATGACATAGGCGACTTCCGGCCTTAATCGGCGCGAGTGTCATACTCATGCACCAGTTCAGGCATCACAGTCAAGTTACAAAAACAGCTGAATTGCTGGATGGACAGGTGTGCCTTGACATAGTGCGTGCAATACACCGGTTGATTATTGGCAACTTCGTAACGAAGAGCCACCGGGTACTCATACAGTTTCAGCTTGTGTTTAGACACAAACATGTCACTGATGAACGAGTCATCAGCACCACCATCAGCAAGGCAGAAGCACTTGTGATCATGGTGATTCCTACAACTGAGAGGTCGTGGGTTCGACTCCACTACGACGAAAAGTACCTCTGGTGGGATAGTGTCGGCGCCCCATGCCGGAGTCCTCCCTTAATGCACGCTGGTGTTAAACCGGAGTAGTCTTTCTTTCTTTCTTTCTTTCTTTTGTGATCATGGTTAAGGGTGCCAGAAAACCTGGATCTCACCTTGCCATCACGTCCAACCATCCCAAGTACATGTGCCTGTTGGTACCGAGCCTCAGAAGGCACAGCAGTCTTACATGGCACATTACTCAACACAGAACATGGCAGTCCTGTTGGCAGGGCAGGCTGGGACACATCAGGGCAAGCTAACAAAGGAACCTGAGTTGAGTTGGCCTTAGGCTCACTCACACGCCTTGCTCCTACAACTGCAGCATCATTCAGCAGTTGATCAGGTTCAGACACAGCATAGTTCTGGCTGCCTGGCTGCGCAACACTTCAGCGGCCCACAGCAATGCGAGCAGTCTGAGAGCGGCGGCCCCTAGTCTGAGCAGGTGGAGGACGCTGCTCAGGCTCATACTCTGACTCCTCTGGCTCAGAGGGCGGCTTAGAGTTAGACTTCTGTCCAGGCTTCTTGGCACCGTTAGGTGGGTTCTGGTAGCCAGATCTGCGGCGGGCCTCAATAGCAGTGTACTGCTGGTACGGGAAAGGCCAGTTGGACAGGTGACCAGGATGGTAGCACTTCACTTCTACAATTTAGTCCCTGCGTTTGTCCCTGCGTTCTACCGACCTTGTCCGATCGGGCTGAAAATTTGATAGATGGCAGTTTTCGGAAAATAAAACAAGAAAAATATTTGGAAAAATCCAAAAGCTGTTGCGCTGTGGCCCGAAACCTATCCCTGCACTCATCCCTGCACTCTAGCCACAGGGCCACAGCGCAGCCGCCGTTTTATCTGAAAAATATGTTTTATATTCTGCAAACTACCATCTATCAAAATTTCAGCCCGATCGGACAAGGTTGGTCAAAACGCAGGGACGGACGCAGGGATTAAGTAGTAGATAATGGTGTCGCGGGTCGTTTTAGGCGGTTTAAACTGCGAGGCCGAGGCCCTGGAGCGTAACAGCTCGAGACCGAAGCCAGCGGCCGCGGAGCGTAGCGACGCGGCCGCTGGCTGAGGTCGAGAGCTGTTACGCGACAGGGCCGAGGCCGAGCAGTTTAAACACGCCTAAAACGACCCAAGCGACGCCATTATCTAGTGTAATTGAGTTTTACGTAGCAGAAGCTTTGCAGCGCGGCGGAGCCGCGACATCTGTGTGTCACACATTTCGTATAACTTTGTGATTTTGAGTTTGCCGTTTGCTGCCTGGCTCATTCTGGGCCATGTTGCCGCAGCCGTATTTGGGGCCAACCCCTGAAGATGTCGGTGACCCAGAATGGAGCGACGGTTCTATGCCCGAGCATCCGGATGACGACCTGCCAATGACTATGTTTACATTCTAGCTTCTAACCGGCTACCCTCACCTGGACCTCAGCGATGCCAGCGGCTCAGGTAAGCGAATGTGTACTGCTGCGTTTTGGCTCATCACGAGCTCATCACCAACGCATTCCTTGCATTCCTTGGAGCTCATCACGAGCTCATCACCAACGCTGGTGTGCGCTTTGAAGGTTTAAAGTTGCTCGTCCATCAACTGCGTGGTCTCTTCGCTTTCCAGTGTCCCTGCGTGGTAAGGCGCTATATACCCTTGTTTGCGTTATGCACCCTTGTCGCCGTGTACATGTCTGATACCGCCATCGACAGTCCGTAGGTCCTCCGAACCGTGTTGTGCCCTCTGTTGTTCGCCCCTCTTCTACAACCGGTGTATTCTGCAGCGTCTGTACTTTCAGTGTCCGTCTGTGTGTAGGCAGTGCACCTCATCGCCAATGCACCTCATCACCAAATGTTGCAATGCTTTGCAGGTGTTCAACCCTTTGAGGTGTTGTTGGAGGACCCTTCCATTACCCAAGCTCAGCGGTCTACCATTGCGTTCTTCACAGCTGCAGCAGCTTCTTGTAAGTATGCTAGTTGAAGTGCCTGCATTCTATAGGCCCGTCATCTATGAGTTTGTTGTTGCTGTTGTTTGGTCAGTTGCGCCTGATGCAACAGCACCGGCAGTGGCTCCTACATCACCAGCCGTGCCAGCTGCTGCAGCACCGGCAGTGGCTTCATCGCAGTTTGCTGTTGGTGTTGTGGCCTGTCCCCCCTTGTCTCATCAAGTGTCAGCTGTGCCAGCTGTCAGTATGACTGTGTCAGTATGGTTGTGGCTGGCAGCCCTAGCATGGGCTCTTCATCTTGCCCACCACCTTCCAGTCCTGTGGTCCTGTCTTTTGCAGCTATGTGGCTGGGTGATTGTGGCGAGTTTGCTGGGGAGCTAAGCATGATGTCTGAGCAAATGTCAGCCTTCCAGCTGCAAATGCAGATGTCGAGCAACCAGATGCTAATGGAGTCTATGGAGCAGCAAAGAGCCCAGCTAGGAGTAAGGGGCTCCAATTGAGCTGCAATTGGCTTATGCAGTTATGAAATGCATTTGTGATGTTAGGTCCAGTGGAGGTCATGTTAAGAGTGAGGGATTTTTAGATGTACGAGTTGCTATGTTGCCATGGTTTGCTACTTAGTTGAGGTTTGGGCAGGAAGTTGAGGTTTGGGCTGAAACATGCATGCGACTCTTTCATTAATAGACGTGCACTTTTTGATAACTGCAGCGCCTGGTCCAATTAACAGCGTATTAACGATTTGTAAAACGAGGTCTATTAACGATTACAACTGAGTAAAACTCAATTACTTTGTAGGAGTGTTGTAGCAATACTGGCCAGGCTCAGGGCGGGGAGAGGCCCACAGGTTGACTTTCCTAGGGCGCTTGCTACCACCAGCAGGACCAGGAGGGGGACCACAGCCCCTCCTGCCTGGGCGAGCACCTCCACCCATAGCCGTCACAGCCTGCACAGCATGGACACCATTAGACACAGCACCCTTAGATGGTGTTGTGGTAGCCAGCATGACCACATTTCTTTGAGCCTGCCGAGCAGCATCAATGGCCTGAGACAGGGTGGGGTCCTTGAAAGGTGCCAGGTCCTTCAAAACAGCTGTCTGCAAGGCAGAGCTGAGACCTCGGGTAAACACCATGCACAGCAGAGGCTGGCACATGCTGTCAGAACCTGCAATAAGCAAGTTGTTTCTGAACTCAATGATATAGCTGCCCAAGAGCATGCCAGTGGTCATCTTAAGAGACCCGTCAATGAGCTTGGTACGAGCCACATTGCAGTCATCCCTAAGATCATCGCCTGTGTATTCACAGAAGGCAGCACGAAGGTAAGCCGTGTCAGGTGCGTCAGCATACAAAGCAGCATATGCGTCTTTGACTGAGGGGTACCAGGTGTTGCGGGCTGTGCCAGTCAAGAAAGCAGGCATAGCAGACGCGACATCAAGCTTGTAGCGGGCACAGTGACGCTCTAAGTCGTCACACAACGCAGAGGCTCCGCGATGAGTAGCACTGCAAGCATCAGTCCACTTGTCGGGACCTGGTATAGACCTGGCACTCAGCGACAAAGGCATAGGCAGCTCAGAAACAGGAGGGCCCGTAGGGACAGCTCGTTCCTGCTGCCCGTTGTTCCCGCAGGTCGATCAGGCAACGCAGGCGCACCAGGCCTACCCGCTGGATCTGACCTAGGGCCTGTAGGAGCTCGAGGCCTTACTTGAGTGTTGATGGTGGAGAGCGCCTGCCGCATAGCCTCGTTCTCAGCCGACAGCTGGGCTTGACGTTGCTCCAGCTCCTCAATGTACTCCAGATCTCCTCCAGTGTCGCGGCTTGGCGGAACGTCCATCTCGCCTTCTTCGATGCCTTCACCAGGAACATCGCCAAGGCCGTCACCATGGCCATCTTCAGGGGCTTTAGAGCCGCCTGACGGGGTGTTAAACACCGCCTTGAACTTCTCACGCATGGCTGGATTAGCCTGTGCGGCTTCGATGAGCTTCTCCATCATATCGAAAGCTATATCCAGTGGAGTTGTGGTAACACCAGACCCGGCGTTGGAGTTGCCAGGAGGCTCTTTGTCCGTCATGTTGCTGTGTGTACGTCGGTCGGAAACCATCTGTCACGGCGCCAGCCGCTGCCTTTAATCTTACAGAGTGAGCAGCATGTCGTTGTAATATTTAGCGCCACTGCATTACTACCGCACTCTTCACACAGCAACTGGGTTTGGGTTTAGAACGGGACCCCCGGGAGTTGAACCCGAATGGTGGGCAGTGTACAGCCCACCAGTGACCTCCCCAGTCACTCTGCTAAAGTGTGGAATACGGACACGCGGAAGCCCGCTCCCCCGCGCCCCCTGGTCTGCCACCTGCTGCGCGCTGGCCTCCCACTTGAGCTCCAGCTCCCGCAGGGCTCCATCAGCCACCACTGCCACCTCCGGTTCGCCCGCTGCACGGGGCGGGGCGCACACCCACAGCGCAGGCCACAGGCCCCCACTGGGTGAGTAGAGGGGGTCGGCACTGACGCGCTAGAGCTGGTGGAGGCGCACCATGGCATGTGTAACAGTGCTACTGGGTCGCTGGGGTGCATGGCTAAATAGCGGCTTGCACGGCTGGCGGCACTACAGCGACAGCACAACAGTAGCTGATCTGACGCGTTGCTAGGCTACTACTATTGGTAGCGTACTCTTTAAGGACGCGACGCGGTGAACGATACTCGTCCAGGGAAGATCAGATGCGATGGCGGCCGGGAGGCTGCAATTCGATGTTCTGTAGAGACAGCGTTAGATGACTGTGCTTACAATGTGGGTCTGTCGTTAACTCTGTAAACAAGTGTTGAAAAACCATCTGGACTTCTCTCAAGACGATGCAAAATCAAATCTCACAAGATCCTGCATGGAGATCCTACAATGAAAATATGCAGCCTGTTCCATGCATCCTAGCTAGGCCTGTGAACTGTTACACTCTCCCCCACTCCGAAAGAGCTACGTCCCGGAGCGTATCTGTTTCAAAACATCATGTCATAAGTAATCAGGAAGCAAGTATGCATGACAGGCAAGACAGGTATGACAGGCAAGACAGGCAAGCATGCATGCAGGCTAAGACTTAAACTTCATCCATGTTCTAGGCTGCTTAGTGCGCCTCTCGTATGCCTTCACGATCTTGTTAAGGAAGCCCTTGGAGAGATCTTCTTGTAGTTGAGTCAAAGGAAGCCAGCTGTTCTCGTGGTCCGGGTGCCCCTTCCACTTCACCTGCAATTGCAATGCCCCTCGTAGGAAGCGGTGGTTTCTGATCTCCTGCACCTCATAATGTGCCTCGCCATCGATGATGTCAGGGTCTGGCGGTGGAGCAGGGTTGCGTGTGGGGAATAAGGCGGAGCCGTCATTGTGAAGCTTGACATGGGACACATGCACGACAGGGTGGATGTTCTTCCAAACCTCTGGGAACTGCAGCTTTAGTGCCACTGGCGTAACGACCTCCAGGACTGTGAATGGACCATGTTGCCTGGGTGTGAATTTGTGTGTGGCATGCTCTGCTCGCGCATTGGAAGGTGATGTGTGTGCAAAGAAGCTGTCAGCCAGGTAAACCTGGTCACCAACATGGAATGTGTGCTCTGTGCGCTTGGCATTTGCGTGCTTGGCCTGCCTCTCTTGAGCTTTCAGCAGGTGCTGCTTTGCAGCTGTGATGTCTCTGGCCATGCGCTCCAGGAATGCAGGTGCAGTCTCACTGTCGGCTGTAGCTGTGCCTGCAGTGGGTGCCGCTAAGGACAATGGCGTGTGTGGCTCCTGCCCGGAGTTTAGGCGGAAAGGGCTGAAGCCTGTGCTGGCCTGCACCGACGCGTTGTAAGCGAACTCCGCAGCGGTGAGGTGCTCATCCCAGTCATCGTGGTGTGGTGATACGAAATTGCGAAGCATGTCCTCGAGCGTGCGGTTGGCTCGCTCGGTCTGCCCGTCGGTTTGAGGGTGGTTGGCAGTAGACATGTTGAGGTGGGTTCCGGTCAGTCGAAAGAGCTCTTGCCAGAAGGCTGATGTGAAGCGTGGGTCTCGGTCTGACACAATGACCTTTGGCAGGCCATGCAGCCGGAAAACGTTGTCAAAGAAGAGACGTGCCAATGCGGGTGCAGTGATAGAAGTGGTGGTAGGCACGGCATGGATCATTTTAGTTAGCTTGTCCACAAAAACGACGATAGCATCATTTCCAGCAGATGAAACTGGCAGCTGGGTGATTAAGTCCATGCTGACCTGCTCCCAACGGTGCTGGGGGACAGGTAGAGGCTGCAATAAGCCGATGGGTTTAGATGTGTTGGTCTTGCTACGCTGACAGCTGTTGCAGGTGCGGACATAGTCATGCACCGATGCTGACATGCGCGGCCAAAAGAAATGGCGGGATAGACGATGGTATGTCTTGTCCCTACCGAGATGACCAGAGATGGGTATGTCATGTGCCTCACGTAGCAGGTCGGTGCGCAGTGGGCCGGCAGGGATGTAAAGCCTGCGGAGCCCCCGGCCTGTGTGGTACAACAGACTGCCCTCGATTTCGAACTGGCGTGCTTTGCCAGCAAGTACGGCAGCGTAGTGATGCTGGTACTGTGCGTCAGCTGCGGCAGTGGTGCCGACAGTGTTCAGGATTTGTTGGGTGACAGAGACGTGCGAGTGTTCTGTGCCCTGGGCGGTGCCCGATTTGAGTGTGTGCAGCTGCATGATGTGAGCATACACGTGATAGTCAGGCCTACGGGATAGCGCGTCCGCCACCACGTTGTGTTTGCCTGGAATATGGTCGATTTGACAGTTGTATTGTTGTAGCACTTCCATCCAGCGAGCTTGGCGCTTGCTATCAAGTCGTGGCTGTGTTTGCAGATGTTTGTTTGCCCAGTTGTCAGTGAGCAGGGTGAAGTTGACGCCTAGCAGGTAGTGACGCCAAACCTTGAGTGCCTCCACCAAAGAGAGTAGCTCTTGCTCATGGGTGGGATAGTTTCTCTCTGCTGGGAGCAGCTTCCTAGAGTGGTAAGCTACTACACGTTCAGCAGGACCTGTGCCTTGTGTGAGGACGGCGCCAATGCCAATGCCAGAGGCGTCACAACGGAGTGTGTATGGTTGTGTGGGGTCTGGTGCAATGAGCACCGGTGCAGTGGTGAGTGCATGCTTCAGAGCATCAAAAGCTGACTGCTGGGTAGAGGTCCATGTCACCTTGCCCTGCTTGTCATGCCCATCAGCCTGAGTCAATGCAGTGAGAGGTGCTGCTATATCAGAGAAGTTGTTGATGAAGCGGCGGTGAAAGTTAGCAAGTCCCAGAAAGCTGCGCACATCATGCACAGTGGTAGGAACAGGCCGTGTCTCGACAGCAGCTACCTTGGCAGGGTCGCATGCAATGCCGGCAGATGAAATGATGTGGCCTAAGAACTCTGTCTTGTCCAGGCCAAATTCGCACTTTGACAGCTTTGCGTAGAGCTTGTGTTCTTGCAGCAGGTCTAGTACCCGTCGCAGATGTTGTGCGTGCTCTTGCTGGTTGCGTGAGAAGATGAGAATGTCGTCAAGGTACACAATGACACAGTCGTCCAGTTCTTTGCGGAAAATGTCGTTCATGAGGCGCTGAAAAGTGGCAGGTGCGTTGCACAAGCCGAATGGCAGGACTGTAAACTCGAAATGCCCATAGCGTGTGCGGAATGCGGTTTTGGGAATGTCCTCAGGGGCGATGCGAATTTGATGATACCCCTGGCGAAGGTCGATTTTGCTGTACACTGTGGCTCCGTGGAGGCGGTCTAACAGGTTGTCTACCCGAGGTAAGGGATACTTGTTCTTGACTGTGATCCTGTTGAGCGGCCTGTAGTCGACACACATGCGGAAGGAGCCGTCTTTCTTGCGCACGAATAGCACGCCTGCGCCATATGGTGATGTGCTAGGCCTGATGAAACCTTTCTCCTGCATCTCTGTGATCTGCTTCTTGAGTTCTGCAAGCTCACAGGTGGACATGTTGTAGGTGGCTCTCACCGGTGGACGGTGGCTTGGCTCCGGGTCAATGTGATGGTCTACAGCCCGCTGGGGTGGCAGGCCAGCTGGCAGGTCGTCTGGGAACACAGAGGCGTAGTCCTGGAGGATGGTCGTGCAGTCCATGACCTGGTGCGGATGCTTCTCAGCTGGAGCAGTGTCAGCTGGCGTGATGTTGACTAGGAACATGGGTTGCTTGGTGCGGACGGCGGCATACAAGCCAGATGTGCTGATGGTGTAGCGGTCTCGGTCAGGGTCCCTAGGAGGTGGTGGTGCCCTGAGTGTGTGCCGTTTGCCACCGTGCTTGAAGGTCATGATGTTGCGTTTCCAGTCAATGTGTGGGTAAAGCTCAGCCAGCCACGGCTTGCCTAGAATGATGTCAAAGCCGTGCAGTTTGGTGCAATGTAATGTCTGCTTTCCCTTGTAAGTGCTCATTCTGATACGAGCGTCAGGGATGAGCGCTGTGCTCTCCTGCTGGTGCCCATCAGCAAGACGGATCCAGTCAGGGTCATGCTTTGTGGCTGTGTCGACTGCATGGCGTGTGCAAAAGTCGGTGTCTATGAACGACGCAGTTGCTCCTCCATCTATCAAGATGCGTGTGGGATGGCCCTTGTAAGAGCCCGCAAAGATGAGAAGGTCGGCATCAGCCTGGTCTGCAGCGCTGCTGAGCTTTGTGATGCGAAATCGCGGTTTAGGCTCTACAGCTGCGGGTGCTTCTTGGGTCTCAGCTGGGATTGCTGGGCTTACTTCAGTGGTCTCAGCTTGGGTTGCTGGGCGTACTTCGCGGCAGGTTAATGCCGCGCAAGCTATTTTTTTGGAACTCCATCCCTGTAGCGATTCTTCTTGGGATGCGTGCAGTCTCGCAGGATGTGGCCCTCCTTGCGGCAGAATGTGCATTTGTTGTTGGCTGTGTACTGCTCCTTTTCCTCTGCAGTTAGCGGGCGCCACTCAGGTTTAGGTTTGGCTGGTGCGGCGTTGTACGCTGCAGGGCGTGTAGATGGTGCTGCAGGCTGTGAGTTGCGATGCCAAGGTGTCCTGGACTGTTTCATGGTACCCAGCTGCATTGGAACTGCAGTGGACATGCCAGCGTCTCTGTAAGCTGAATCATGAGCCACAGCTATGTTTACAGCGTTGGCAAAGGTCTCTGGTGCATGGATGTCAACCATAGCACGCAGGGTGGGGTGCAGGCCTCGGCGGAACCGGTCTAGCTGCTCATCCTCAGTTATGTTAGGGATCTGAAGGAACAGGTGTCTCAGCTGTGTGGCAAAGGATAGTGCTGTCTGGTTGGCTTTCTGAGAGGCATCATGCAGCTGGTCCCTTGCTTTAGCTACCTCAGACTTAGTACGGAAGGCTGCTCTTAGTCCAGCTGTGAAGGTGCTCCATGAGAGGAACAGGGAAGGGTCACCTCGAACTGAACGGTACCACGCTTTAGCCAGGCCATCCAATCTTACACTGGTGCTCACAATCTTCTGCTCATCAGACAAACTGTGATACAAAGAAAAGATGTCCTCCACCTGGAAAAGGAAGCTGTTCACATCACCCTTGCCATCAAACTCCTTCACTTCACTCAACTTGATCAGGCCTTGCACTGATGAGGCAGTGTGTACAGCTGGGGGTGGGGGTGGGGTGGGAGGTGATGGGACAGGGGCAGGAGTGGTAAGATAGTGCAATGCCTGCATCACGGTGCTATTGTTTTGTGACACTACTTGTACCTCAGCCCGCAATGCATTCAAGGCAGCCATGACTGTTAACATGTCTGGTGTGGCTGGTTGGTCATAAGTCTGAGCCTGGGTCTCCATCTATGGCTGGATTCTGGCTGCTTTGCGAGCTCTGCGTGCTACGACAAATGCCGTGTTAGGGTGTGGCTGCGGCTGTGTGTTGATGACAATAGGCTGTGCCGCAGCACCTGGATTCTGAGGCGTCGTGTGTTGCTTGAGCAAAGCGTACAGGTTGTCCTTCTCCTTCTCTAGAGCTCGGTTGACGGCGTGTAGTTGGTCAGCGGTCTGCTTGTAGTGCTTGCAGCGCGGGCAGTCTTGCTCGAACTGACGTTTAGGGTGGTGGCGGGGCTGTGGTGGAGCTGGAGGTTGGGCTGCCGTACTTGATGTACCTCGCTCTTGGCGTGGTGGTATGAAGTCTCGCTCCTTGCGGGGCGGAGGTCTCGCAGTTGCCTGCGGCGGTGCCTCCGCGAAGTGCGGGATGGGAATAGGCGTGAAACGCCTCTCTGCTCGTGGAGCAGGCTTCTCTGCTCTGGGAGCAGGCTCAGCGGTGGCCCTGGGTCGTCCGGGTCCTCGCTATTGAGGATGTCGTCGACCGTCCAGTCTCCGGATCGCTTGTGGACCACTGCGCAAACAGGTCACGATGATCGAACTGAGGAAACCAAATGTAACAGTGCTACTGGGTCGCTGGGGTGCATGGCTAAATAGCGGCTTGCACGGCTGGCGGCACTACAGCGACAGCACAACAGTAGCTGATCTGACGCGTTGCTAGGCTACTACTATTGGTAGCGTACTCTTTAAGGACGCGACGCGGTGAACGATACTCGTCCAGGGAAGATCAGATGCGATGGCGGCCGGGAGGCTGCAATTCGATGTTCTGTAGAGACAGCGTTAGATGACTGTGCTTACAATGTGGGTCTGTCGTTAACTCTGTAAACAAGTGTTGAAAAACCATCTGGACTTCTCTCAAGACGATGCAAAATCAAATCTCACAAGATCCTGCATGGAGATCCTACAATGAAAATATGCAGCCTGTTCCATGCATCCTAGCTAGGCCTGTGAACTGTTACAGCATGCTTGACAGAGAAGTCCAGCTGCAGATCGCAGCAGCTTGTGCCTGTCTTTCGGCACTTGGCGTGGTCCTGGGCCCCTCTCTTGTCCCGGGACCCATGCCCTCCCCTGTGGCTCATGCCAGTCGGGCGCGTCGCAAGTAAGGAGCTGCAGCGGCTCTTGCAGCAGCACCCCCTGATGCCTGCCCCTATTGAAGATGCCTGGGCTCTCGCAGAGGCCCGTTACACAGCTCTGCTGGCTCACAAACAGCTGCATGGCAATGTTGTCGCCTCCCTCTCCACCCTCCACACTGCAGGCCACCCCCACTACAGTTTGGTGGTCGTGCATGATGCTGCCAGCATGGAGGGCAGGGCCTTGGACTGGCAGTTCATCTCCCAGCCGTGGTTGGAGGTGCCACTCTATGGCCGGAGCGTGCGTGTGCCCTTGGAGCCCATGGACCATTGCCCCCCCCCAGGTGTAGTCAAGCTGGTCTTCCACCACCACTACCCCCTGGCGTCTAGGAAGGGTCTGGTAGAGGGGGTGCTCAAGGCTGTGGGCTACAAGGTCAGCTCAGCCCCAACAGCGGGCTTGCCTGAGGTCCTGGAGCTTCACACAGCAGTCGTGCCTTGCGAGCGGCTGGGTGCCCATTCCCACACCAGCAATTTTTGGGGGCCGCCTGGGGGTGACGGGGGCATAGTGGAGGCTGTCGTGGTGCCCACTCTTGGACCCGAAGCTAGCCCTGCTGCCTGAGGTGTATGCCACTCCTACTGGATGGGGCAAGCTGCAGATCCTGCAGCTGTGGGGGGACACACAGCCTCTGCTCCACCAAGGACCCCTCCCATCCCAGGACCCTGCCCAGCCACCAGGTGCCCCCCCTGCTCAACCTCCCCCGCCTCCCTCTGCTCAACCTCCCGCACCACCCCCTGCCCAGCCCCGTGCCCAGCCACCAGGTGACCCCCCTGCTCAACCTCCCCCACCACCCCCTGCCCAGCCCCCTGCCAAGCCTCTTGGTTACTCCCCGGCTCTACCTCCACCGCCTCCCCCTACTGAACTTCCCCCACCTCCCTCTGCACAGCCCCATGCCCACCCTCTAGGTGTCCCCCCTTCCCTACCAGTCTCAGAAGGGCAGGACACAGGCAAGGGCACAACGGGTTATGGGTCTACTCGGGCTGTGCTCGGAGTCCCATGGCAACAACCTCTACATATCTCACCAGAGCGTCGAAGTGCTTGAGCAACATCAGCAGCACAACCCTACCTCCCGGGGCCCTCACCCTGCCTCAGCTGCTGCCGCCTCCCTCCAGCGCACTTCAGTTAGGGATGGCACGGCTGGGGATGAGAGGGCCCGGGTGGCGCAGGGCGCCCAGGTGGCCCAACAGCGGCAGCAACACAGCCCTACCTCCCGGGACCCTCACCCTGCCTCAGCTGCTGCCGCCCCCCTCTTGCGCAATTCAGTTGGGGGTGGCACGGCTGGGGATGAGGGGGCCCGGGTGGCGCAGGGCGTCCAGGCGGCCCAGCAGCGGCAGCAGCACAGCCCTACCTCCCGGGACCCTCACCCTGCCTCAGCTGCTGCCGCCCCCCTCTTGCGCAATTCAGTTGGGGGTGGCACGGCTGGGGATGAGGGAGCCCGGGTGGCGCCGGGAGCCCAAGTGGCCCAGCAACAGCAGCAGCAGCAAAGCCCTGGGGTGGGAGCGGGGGCGGGAACAGAGGCTGTAGCGGGGGCAGGGGATGCGTCAGGGGCTAGAGAACTAGGGCTCAAGGGTCTCGGGATCCACCCGTCTGCTCCGCCCCGTGGAAGGCCTTCCCGGTCCGACTGCTCCTTGGGCCCAACTACAGCAGATCGTTCTGGGGGGACTCCGTGGCTATGCCCGTCCTGGGCTGCCCAGGTGTGTTCAAGGGGTGAGTCAGCGCAGCCGGGGGAGCGGGAGGCGCGAGGTCCGTCGCCGAGCAGCTCAGCCGCCCCTTCCACCGGTCAGGGGTCAGCGAGTCAGCCTTTCCAGCTTGGCAGTGCAACAGCTCCTGCACAAGGCAGGAGGTCCCTTCTCCCCCGCATGGTCAAGATCAGCTCCACCGGAGGTAAGTCGGGGGATGTGGGGGGCAAGGCTGTAGCCGTCGTGTTTTCCGCCGCTATCAGGGCCCTCCGAGGAGGTAGGAGCACCCTAGACCCTCAGCCGGAGCTGCTATTAGCTATCCTCTCCTCCCCCTCCGCCTCGCCCGCTTCTACCCAAGACCAAGCCTCTTGGCCCGGCTGTGGAGGGGCAGAGTCAAGGACGGCAGGGCTATCACAGCTAGTCAGCCCCAGGCTGCTGCCACCCCCCACCAGCGCACCTCAGCACGGGGTGGCTCTGCTGGTACAGAGGGGGCGAGGATGGTGTCTGTAGCGCAACAGCAACAGCAACAGCAGCATCATCAGCGGTACCGGCAGCTGCTGCAGCAGGAGCAGCACCAGTGGGCTGGGGCTGGGGCTGGGGCTGGGGCTGGGGCTGGGGCTGGGGCTGGGGCTGGGGCTGGGGCTGGGGCTGGGGCTGGGGCTGGGGCTGGGGCTGGGGCTGGGGCTGGGGCTGGGGCTGGGGCTGGGGCTGGGGCTGGGGCTGGGGCTGGGGCTGGGGCTGGGGCTGGGGCTGGGGCTGGGGCTGGGGCTGGGGCTGGGGCTGGGGCTGGGGCTGGGGCTAGGGCTGGGGCTGGGGCTGGGGCTGGGGCTGGGGCTGGGGCTGGGGCTGGGGCTGGGGCTGGGGCTGGGGCTGGGGCTGGGGCTGGGGCTGGGGCTGGGGCTGGGGCTGGGGCTGGGGCATGGGCTGGGGCTGGGGCTGGGGCTGGGGCTGGGGCTGGGGCTGGGGCTGGGGCTGGGGCTGGGGCTGGGGCTGGGGCCGTGC
The DNA here is from genome assembly GCA_030144725.1 of Haematococcus lacustris. NCBI lineage: Eukaryota > Viridiplantae > Chlorophyta > Chlorophyceae > Chlamydomonadales > Haematococcaceae > Haematococcus > Haematococcus lacustris. The sequence goes on along the minus strand of JASKMD010000014.1, from coordinate 7,473,332 downwards.
CTTCTCCGATGGTTTTGGATCGCCAACGCCTGACCCGAACCTTGCTCTCTACCCTCTTCCCAACGCCCATCATCCTCCAGCCCAACGCCTAGGGGGCTTTTGTGGCCCGAGCGCATGCGCCTTGCTATGTCCCGCCCCATTCCCCCCACACCCCTCTTCCCACCCCTCTGCCCTCTGCCCCCCTAAACCCCCCTTGGGCCGCCCCTCCCCCTCTTGTTTATCCTTCCGCTGTCCATCCCGTGCCTCTTGAGGGGTCTGTTGCCACTGGCTCCCTTGCCGATATTCCTCAACCAGCCTCTCCGCGCTCCCCGGGGCACTTGGGGTTGCTGGGTAAGGCCCTCTTTAAGGGCGCGGTGCTGGCCTCCAAGGGCAAGCTCGCTGCCCGAAAGCTGAGAGATGCCACAGCCAGGGGCCTAGCCGCAGCCGGGCAGTGGGTGGGTGGGGAACCTTCCGCCAGCTCTCCCTCCCTTGACCCCATGGACGCCGAGGCAGCGACCCCCACCGCCCCTTGCCCCACGGAAGTCACGGGGCCTGGCGCAGTTGCCCCTCTCCCAGCCCAGGAGCTTGGTCCCTCCACCGGCCTGGGCACCCGGTTCGGCACGGTGCGGGTTGGGTCCGGTGAGCTGCAGGCAGTCAGCCTCCCCGCTGGCTTGACACCGCCGCGAGGGCCCCTCCGCGCCCCTCCCCGGATGACAAGAGGGCTGGGCGGGAGGAGCGGCAGCGGGTGGCCCTGTGTAGGTCGAGGCGAGGCAGCACGCAGCCAGCTACCCAGCCAGCCAGAGGGGGGCCTCGCCGGCGCCGGTTTGGCATTCCCTCTTCCACCAGCAACAGGCACCAGCAACAGGCTCAGGTCGTGGCAAGCCGGCAGGCAGCGCGCTGCGCAACTTGGCCATGGTTCCCCACACGTGCGCCGCTACGGGCTGCTTAGCCCCACTACTAGCCTGGCCAGCTCGCTGGGGGCCTCTTGTGACAGGCAGGCAGCACAGCTTGGGGAGGAGGAAGAGCAGCTCGGTCCTCTACCCCTGCGGCCCACGCTGGCCATCTATTCACGAGAGCCTCCATTCACAGGAGAGACCGTGGTACCAGCGCAGGTGACCGTGGTACCACGACACCTGCGCAGGTGACACATGACACTAGGGAAGTGACAATGGTCACCTTTGCAGATGACTATGGTACCAAGGTGGAGGGACTAAGCTCCTGGGCTGGGAGAGGGGCAACTGCGCCAGGCCCCGTGACTTTCGTGGGGCAAGGGGCGGTGGGGGCCGCTGTCTTGGCGTCCATGGGGCAGGGGCAGACGGGCGGGGCGGGGCGGGGCGGGGCGGGGCGGGGCGGGGCGGGGCGGGGCGGGGCGGGGCGGGGCGGGGCGGGGCGGGGCGGGGCGGGGCGGGGCGGGGCGGGGCGGGGCGGGGCGGGGCGGGGCGGGGCGGGGCGGGGCGGGGCGGGGCGGGGCGGGGCGGGGCGGGGCGGGGCGGGGCGGGGCGGGGCGGGGCGGGGCGGGGCGGGGCGGGGCGGGGCGGGGCGGGGCGGGGCGGGGCGGGGCGGGGCGGGGCGGGGCGGGGCGGGGCGGGGCGGGGCGGGGCGGGGCGGGGCGGGGCGGGGCGGGGCGGGGCGGGGCGGGGCGGGGCGGGGCGGGGCGGGGCGGGGCGGGGCGGGGCGGGGCGGGGCGGGGCGGGGCGGGGCGGGGCGGGGCGGGGCGGGGCGGGGCGGGGCGGGGCGGGGCGGGGCGGGGCGGGGCGGGGCGGGGCGGGGCGGGGCGGGGCGGGGCGGGGCGGGGCGGGGCGGGGCGGGGCGGGGCGGGGCGGGGCGGGGCGGGGCGGGGCGGGGCGGGGCGGGGCGGGGCGGGGCGGGGCGGGGCGGGGCGGGGCGGGGCGGGGCGGGGCGGGGCGGGGCGGGGCGGGGCGGGGCGGGGCGGGGCGGGGCGGGGCGGGGCGGGGCGGGGCGGGGCGGGGCGGGGCGGGGCGGGGCGGGGCGGGGCGGGGCGGGGCGGGGCGGGGCGGGGCGGGGCGGGGCGGGGCGGGGCGGGGCGGGGCGGGGCGGGGCGGGGCGGGGCGGGGCGGGGCGGGGCGGGGCGGGGCGGGGCGGGGCGGGGCGGGGCGGGGCGGGGCGGGGCGGGGCGGGGCGGGGCGGGGCGGGGCGGGGCGGGGCGGGGCGGGGCGGGGCGGGGCGGGGCGGGGCGGGGCGGGGCGGGGCGGGGCGGGGCGGGGCGGGGCGGGGCGGGGCGGGGCGGGGCGGGGCGGGGCGGGGCGGGGCGGGGCGGGGCGGGGCGGGGCGGGGCGGGGCGGGGCGGGGCGGCAACTCTTTGGTAATGTAACTGCTTCTCCTGACGCGCATGCTGTTGTAGAGCATCTCCAGCCAGACTGACGGTCTTCATGACTGCATGTCACGCAAAGGCTCATAATGTGAATGTTGACTTCGATGCATCGCTGAGCACGGCCTAGTAGAACAAATATACCACAAGACGATACAAAGGCAGGCACGTGAATTGCCTACATTGTGGTGCAGTGAGTGTGGTTATTTAGTGTAGTGATTGCATAGTGAAAGTCAGGCGACCCCAACTAACAAAAAATGACAGGAAACCGACCCTTGGTAGTAGGACGGCTGTAACTCTGCACTCACTGCGCCAAATATTATGCTAGATGATTCAGAATGTAGGCAACTCGGCCAGCTACCTTTTCCCATCCAGAGTAATTATGCAGTCAGTAAGTCGTGCACAGCAAAGCTTCAAAGTTACGAATTTGAGCCACAGCGAGGCATGCAGTCATCGCTTCGACCGCGCCCCTTAGGCTGCTCTACATGAGCATGCGCGTCGGAAGCAGCAGTCGGATCGGAAAGCGGATGCGGGAATGTGGCACTGAGCCCACCTCCTCCCCATACGTAGAGGGCAATGCCACAGCTCGACCATTTGGACTTACAGCATGCTTCTTACTAGGTTCAGCTTCTCTGAGACAGGGTTACAAACGCTCATATTTAGATAAGCAAGAAACTCGCTTTGGTCTGTGACCCCCAACTCCCTTAGCCGATCTCAGGATCAGGGCCATGCAGTCAGTCACACAACTCCACACCATGACCGATTTGGGACTCGTCTCCGCCACGAGTTATACTCCCCTACATGCCATCCACCTGCGTGCAAAGTTTCATAGCTCAACTGCCACCCCACAGCCCCGTGGCCCTGATTTTGCTTGGAGAACATGATGTCTCTTTGAAGATGTCAAACTGATAGAGGCCTGGGTTGTTTTTTGTATGTCGCTTTTCCTCTAGGTGCAACAGGTGCAACACAGTGGAGGACGCAGTGGGAGGGGGGGGGGGGGGGGGGGTAACCCGGTGCTACCTTCGTGTGCGCCGACCCAAATGATGTCTTCGGCGAGAAGCGAAGATAGATTATGTTTCATTGACCCCGTGTAGGCGCCTTGCACGCCCGGCAGGCATCGCGTTGGGTGTTTGCCGAACATTCCATTTGTGCACAACCAGCTCACTACGCTAGGTAGATGGGGTCACAGCGATGTGGCTCACCGTCTAAGAGAGACCCGTCTCGCCGCTGTGATTTGTTCGCGGGCACATGTGGCAGTACACGAGCAAAGACTCCAATGGCTAGCGCTGATGGTCAGATTACGCGGACTAAACCGCCAATGCCAATGTGATAAACGCTATCAAAAACGATGCAATATTGAGAGAGTACTTGCATGAACATTACCAACCCATTTTGGGGCCACCTGAGTGAAAGCCGTTCTAACACCAGGGTTTCTTGCTTGTCAGTTTTAAAGCGCCCGACTATTGACAAAGACTTGGCTGGGAAAAGGCAAAGCTCAGACAAGTTGGAGTCGTAGTGCAAGCCGCAAGCCGCAAGCCGCAAGTCGTAGTGCAAGCCGCAAGCCGCAAGCCGCAAGCAGTAGTGCAAGCCGCAAGCCGCAAGCCGTGCAAGCCGTGCAAGCCGCAAGCCATAAGCCGCAAGCCGCATTTGCGGCGCCTCCAGCAGTTACCTGTGCTATTCAGCCCCGCGCCTGACATGGCCAAACCTACCCCCCTCAGCAACTCCTTCGCTGCCCTCGCCTCTTTCAGGCCTCGGTCTCACCCCCCCACAGAGCAGTCAGCGGCAACAGCAGCCCGGGGTGCCGACCACTTCACTCTGGAGGAGGCAGCTCGCATTGCTCTATCTGAGCAGCTCACAGAGCGTTTTCTCAACGAGCAGCGGGAGCAGCACCAGCGGCAGCAGCACCAGCAACAGCAGCAGCAGCAGCAGCAGCAGCACCAACAGCAGCAGCAGCAGCAGCAGCAGGAGCAGCAGCAACAGCAGGAGCAGCAGCAGCCAACTGGGGCAGGGGCCTCACCAATAACTGAGGCCCGGCTCCAGGAGGTACTGGCGCGAACTCTGACACAGACTCTGACACAGACGCTGCAGCAGACAGTCATGCCGCAGCTAACTGCCATCAACAAATCTATCGAGACAGTCAAGAGCGAGTTGCAGATTGTTCAATATGACGTAGCCAAACTGAGTGTGGCGCACATTGAGCTAGAGGGAGAAACGAGGGAGGTGCGGGCAGAGATGGCCTCAGTGGAGCAGCGCTGCAGCGTGCAGCTGGCAGCAATGGCCTTCAACATCCAGCTAGCAACAGAGCAGCGCAGCAATGCGGGGGTGGTGGTCTTCTTTGCCCCCCGCCCTGATGAGGTAGCCATCAAGGCTCTGTGCACCAGCGTCGGCGTCACTGATGCCCGGGTGATGCACTCTAGCCCGACTATCGCTAAGGTCAGTGTCGGCTCCCATGCCTCAGCCCTCAGCGTTCTGGCTGCTGCCCAGCAGGCCGCACTCCCAGCAGACCTGGGGAAGGGTCCGCTACAGCGGGTCGTGTGGCCAGCTCGCCGTCAGCTGCAGGCAGTTGTAGATAAGAGCAGTGTGCGATCCCCTGTACATGGCATGCGCTTTGAGTGCAACAAATCACGCACAGCCATCATCACCACCTGGAAGGGGAAGCAGATTACCTACCCCCTGTTTGTCCACCTCAGCAACCTCAGCAAGCCAGACCTGAAGAGCATGGATGAGTGCAGCATCGAGGCAGCCTGTGAGTATGCGGCTGCGGACCAGCCTGCAGCTTTTCTCCTACCAAGGTCCCTCGCCACCCATCAACAGCAGCAGCAGCATCAACAGCAGCAGCAGGGTGCGACAGCGGCTGCCGCAGCAATGGAAGAGGACAACCAGCCTGCAGATCCTAACCGGGCGCAGCGCAGTGCAGCAGCAGCAGCAGGGGGGCCTAACCGGGCACCAGCCGGTAAGGCTCCGGGCAAGACAGCTGCGCCGGGCAGCCGCCCCGCCTCGCCTAACCAGGTGCAGCGCAGTGCAGCAGCAGCAGCAGCAGCAGCAGCAGCAGCAGGGGGGCCTAACCAGGCACCAGCCGGCAAGGCTCCGGGGAAGACAGCTGCGCCGGGCAGCCGCCCCGCCTCGCCTAACCAGGTGCAGCGCAGTGCAGCAGCAGCAGCAGCAGCAGCAGGGGGTCCTAATCGGGCACCAGCCGGCAAGGCTGCAGGGAAGACAGCTGTGCCGGGCAGCCGCCCCGCCTCGCCTAACCAGGTGCAGCGCAATGCAGCAACAGCAACAGCAGCAGCAGCAGGGGGATCGAACCAGGCACCAGCTGGCAAGGCTCCGGGGACGACAGCTGCGCCGGGCAGCCGCCCCGCCTCGCCTAACCAGGTGCAGCGCAATGCAGCAGCTGCAGCAGCAGCAGCAGGCCCCAGCCAGACAACAACCAAGACTGTGGCACCAGGTCGCCCCACCCTGCCCAACCAGACACAGCGCAATGCAGCAGCAATAGCAGCAGCCCTCAGCCATCTGCCCCCCCCGCCGCCCTTCCCCCAAGGGGGGGGCGGCCACTCGGCCCCTGGCTCACCAACCAAGAGCCGCCCACTCTCTCCCCCTTTGGGGAATCACCGCACAAGACATCAAGCGGGGTTGGGTGCGTCTGGGGAGACTCCTACGGGTAAGCTCAGGGCGGTGGGGGCTCAGGGCGTGGGAGAGGGTCGGGGCTAGGGACTCGCCCCCCGAGAGCTCAGGTTAGCGGTCCACAATGTGAATGGCCTTAAGCATGACACTACCTCAGTCAAGTTCACAGCCATTAGGAGGCTGGTGGCCGAGCATGATGTCATCGCTCTGTGCGAGACACGCAGCAATAGGATAGCGGAGTTCATGCAGCATGCGCCCACCCATAGTGCCTTTCACACATCTGTTTCACGCCAGGGGGTGCCGGGTCAGGGGGTGGCCCTTCTGCTGCGCAAGGAGCTAGCCAGGCACGCCAGGCTCTGGCGCACCAGCAGTGCCATGCAACTGCTTTGGGTCAGGCTGGCAGGGTGTGTGTGTGGGCTTGAGGGTGATGTGTTGCTGGGTGTGGGCTACATACCCCCCGCCCACAATGTCTCCGAGCACTTCAACCACTTGCTGCTAGAGCTCCAGGAGGCTACATCACACACACCACATGTCCTCCTGATGGGTGACCTGAACTCTCACTTAGGCAAGCTTAGCGAGTTAGGTGACCTCCATGGCTGGTCCATGCAGCATCCGGAGCTTTGCGTGCCTAGGATTGGCCCGGCCAAGTCTAACCAAGCGGGCAGGGAGTTGATTGACGTGCTATCAGCTACAGGCCTTGTTGCCACCACCGGTAGGGGACATGGGGACATGGGACAGCGCACCTGCAGAGCTAGCACTCGCACGGAGCACATCATCATGAGTGAGTCTGTGTACTCTTTGAGCCACACTTCTTCCTTCCCGGACGCTTGCCATGAGTTTGACCACTCCCCCATTACCCTGTCTCTCAAGGCACCAGCACAAGCCACTACACCCATCCACACCTGCAATGATGACTGCCACACTGGCCCACAGTTCCAATGGAAGCCAGATCATGCTGCTCGGTATGTGGGTGCCCTTATCGACTTGGAAGAGGAGGTCATGGCTGTCAAGCAGGCTGTTGAGCAGGGCACACACCCTGACTCCATCAACCGCTTTGTGCATGACATCATATCACGGGCTGCGGGCAGTGCGGGGATGCTTAAGCCAAGGCTCTGCCCACTAGCACGTGTTGACAAGCACACCACAGTTAAGCCTGCCTGGTTTGACCGGTCATGCAAGGAGGCTAAAGCCGCACTCTGGCAGGCTCTGCGTAGCGGGGAGGCCTTGCACCTTTACAGGGCTAGAAAGCAGGCCTATAGGAGGCTGGTTGCTAGAGCTAAGTCTGCGTGGTCCAAGCATAGAGCTGCCAAGCTTCTAGACATGCTCAAGCACAACCCTGGGGATGCACTCAAGATGCTCCGAGTCAAGCACGCACGCCAGCAGTCCATGGTTCCCATCGACAAGTGGCATCAGCATCTGCAGGCCTATTTCACAACCACTAATACGACACATGACGCACCCGATGTGATCCCTGAGCCAGCTAGGACCAGGCAAGCTGTGCCTGCCCATTTGCAAGCCGTCCCTCTTGGGAGAGGCAGACTTCACTCTGTCCCTGCCCCTGCCCCTGTCACAACACATCCACCTGCCTATGAGCTGCCCCATCTTGACAACATCACATCTATTGTTCAAGCACAACTACGTGATCTCAACAATGACACAGCACCTGGTCTGGATGGGCTCCCAGCCCCCTTTATCAAGCACGCCCGCACAGTTGAGGAGGGTGTTACCACATACTTGTTGCTCCCTCTGCTTGCCACATGGTTTCACAGCATGATGCGCACCGGGATTATTCCAGCGGCTTGGAAGGTAGCTAGAATCAGCCCCCTCTTCAAGGACACAGACCCCACAGACCCCAACAAGTACAGAATGCTTGCTGTGAGTAGTGTGTTGTACCGCCTGTATGCTAACGTCTTGCGGCACGTGCTGACTGCCTGGTGCATGACACACAAAGTGCTGCCAGCTGAGCAGTTTGGGTTCATCCCGGGACGCAGCACCATGCAACCCATGTTCATTCTGCGCCATCTTGTCCACGCTCAAAAGGCTAGCGCAGATGCCAAGCACCGCAAGCTCTTCACTGCCTTCATTGACTTCAAACAGGCCTATGACCACATACCTCGACAACAATTGTGGGAGCACTTGCGGGTTGGGATCAAGCTGCCACAGCCCTTGCTTGCCTGCCTGGAGGGTCTGTATAGGGATGACAACTATGTGCTGATAGATGGCCCCCACCGCACCCCCCCAGTGATTCCGGACCAAGGTGTCAAGCAAGGCTGCCCCATCAGCCCACTCCTGTTTGCTCTCTATGTTCACGACATTAGTAAGGAGTTCCTAGGCCCTGTTGATGCTGTGAGGGTGCAAGGCACACCTGTCACCCACTTCATGTATGCTGATGACCTGACCCTGGTGAGCACCTCGCCCCACGGGCTGCAGCGGTTGGTCTGCCAGCTACAAGGCTTTGCAGATAGGAAACACCTTACAGTCAATGTGGGCAAGTCAAAGGTGATGGTTTTCAATGGCAACTCACAAACTGCAGCACCTTGCATTGGGTACAAGCATGAGAACCTGCCTGTGGTGAGAGAGTTCAAGTACTTAGGCATGCATTTTAATCCCAGCGCCACCCCTGCTTTTGCTGCCACTCATATGAGGGCTGGCATGTTCCTCGCCATGCGCCAAGCATGCAACCGTGCTAGAGAGTATGGGGTGCTGCATGATCCTTTTGCCCTGTGTCACCTCATCAGAGCGTTCGTGCTCCCCTTAGGGCTGTATGGCAGCCAGGTTTGGGGCACTGCTTTCCTTGGGCATGGTGTGCAACTCTCTAACCCAGTGCAAACACGCATGCTCAGCTTTCTCAGGTTTGCTGCCAGGGTTCGTAGCTCAGTGTCAGGGCTGATGGTGCTGCATGAGTTGGGGCAGCTGCCCCTCCAGCTTTACTGGTTTAGGGCTGCATGCAAGTTCTGGAACACTGCCAAACTATCCCACAGTGACCTGTTAATGAGGGTCATTAAGGCAGATGTGGAATTAGGGAGGAGTTGCCAGGCCAGCTGGAGTGCTCAGTTCCAGCTGGCCGCCAGAGAGCTGATGGGGGATGAGTTTACTCTGAGCCCGGACATGGTCCTAGGCACCAAGGCTATGGAAGTCAAGTGGCTCGAGAGGTGGGGGAGGCGTTGGGTTGGGTTTGAGGGAGACCCTAGACTGCCTGAGACGGTGCATCGGGAGAGATGCTCGTATGCTGCATGGTTCAAGCATGGGGACGGCATTGGCATCAATCACATGGCACCACACCTACTGAACAGACAGCTCTCTACAGAAGTTCGCACGAGCTTGACTAGGTTCAGGTTAGGCAACAGCGGTCTGGGGGTGGAGAAGGCTCGGTTTGAGGGGGTAACTTTCATTGATCGCACATGCACCAGATGCACAGAGGGGGTAGTGGATGACGCCATGCATTTCATCTTTGAGTGCACTGCCACGAGTTCCATCAGGGAGCAGCCGGAGTTTGCCATGTCTTTACAGAACAATAATGAGAACTTGCATGACTTCATGTTGAGCCCATGTGCACCTTTGTTTGTGCACCTTGCTATGAAATGCGTTACAGAAAGTCCCGAACCCCTAGAGGGGGAGGGCGGCCTAGCAGCCTAACGGCTGACGGCTTAAGCGGTGTAAGCCACATCATCATCATCATGTCGCAACATGAACTTCCAGGCAATTTGCACTAAGCTTGTGCTCCCGGTGTAGCTAGTCTTGAACTCTGACGGCCTCTCAGCGGTTTATGCCATCTTTCTCCTTACAGCAACCCCTTCTCTGACGGTCCGCTGTCAAAATAAACCTACTGCATCATAAAGCTGATCTCTTACGGGACATACTCATTGCGCTAGTCGTGAATAGTGTCCGTTTCAGCCTTCGCCACCATCCTTGGCTTGAAGGGCTTGAGGCGTTAAGTGCACGCCACACTCTACGAAGCACAGCTTAGAAGGGAGGTCGGCCGTAGTCAGGGGGCATTCCGAATGCAGCAGCTTGAGAATGATAAGCTTGGTCTCCTCCCATTCCTGGAGCCGGCAGAGCCAATGGCATCAAGGTTTGATAGGCATTGCGTTGGGCTTCATGTGCAGCTTGCTCTTTTGCTGCTGCCTCCTGGTTTGCAGTTTGTTCCTTGCGCTCCAACATTAGCATGTCCACCTTCCCAGTGTACTCCTTCACAGCCTGAAAACAGGGGCGTGGTCAAATTGTGACAAGGACTGCCATGTTGTTGCAACAACATTGCCGCAAGATCAGTACAAGAATACATCACATCCACGCTGTCAAGTGTGTTATGATGACGACAATGACAATATGATAGGTGCATGTTTGCATTTGCAAGGACAAACTCTTCTCGTCGACTCACCTGGATCATGTAAGGGAAAGCAAACTCAAGCAGGCCATTGCGCCATGATAGCTCCAATACTGCTTCTGGCTTCAGAAGATCGTAACAGGCAAACATGGTGGCTGCAAAACACTCATGCTCTTTGGCGGTAATGAAGTACTGCAGCAACTCCTCCGCCAGTTGGCTGTCGCCTGAGCCTGCTGTAGTCTCCATGGCATCTTTGTACAAGGAATCCGCCTTGGCAAGCTCCACTGCCTTGCGCCACCTAGTCACAAGCAAGACATACGAGGGAAGCAGCATTCAGGCTAGGGCCACAAGATGACAGACACGTCATGCACTAGAGCTGATAGTGTAGCACACACTAGGTAGCCGGGGAAGGCAAACGTCTCACTTAAAGCCAGTGCCCATTGATGTGCACACGTATAGTATAATGTCGGAGGCCAAGCTGTTACGGGAAAATAACGACCGAGACCTCGTCGCAAGTTGCAGTAAACGACGAGGCGTAGCCGAGTCGTTTACGCAGCTTGAGACGAGGCCGAGGTTGTTATTTGAACGTGAACAGCGCGGGCCGAGACATTATACAGTATCCCTTTACATTACGGGTTGGTCCCGGGCTAGCACGTCTACAAGATAAGCGCGCAGCATCAGAGCGTCTGCGACGCCCAGCTCTGTCGACGGCCCCTGCACTTTATCAGTAAAAACAGCGGTTAGGCAGCGGTTACAGTAAAACTTCAGCACTTTTTCAGTAAAAATAGCGGTTAAGCAGCGGTTTCAGTAAAACTTGAGCACTTTTTCAGTAAAACCAGCGGTTAAGCAGCGGTTACAGTAAAAGTTTTGCACTTTTCCAGTAAAAACAGCGGTTACGCAGCGGTTACAATAAAACTCCGCGGAAGCCACGCTGTCTCCGGCATGCTACAGCCACGCACACAGCCTGCTCACAGTTGTGGCGAGCAGCGCAACCTCTTCCAAGCGCGAGGTCAAAGAGGTCTCGGAGCTGTCTTTTACGGGAAAATAAAAATTCTTACTTTCCCCGTAATGTAAAGGGATTTCCCTTTACTTGCTTGCATTGCACATGTTGCAAACTGTGTGGTGTTTGGGCGCTGCAACAAGCATGTGCTCACAGGTAACTAAGCCATACCTATGCACCCACCGCTGGTTCTTCTTGTACACAGTAGCAGCCACGCGCCTGAACTCCAGTAATTCATGGCGCTCTAGAGCGGCAGCTAGGCCCAACTGATCGAAGTTATCATGGTGGGCGATGGAGTGGCGCAGGGCATCATAGTCCTCTTCTTCGACCAGCAAAGAGTTGACTGCCTCATTCACCTATACGAGCAGGACAGTGTCGCTTGCTGCACACAATGCACAAACACTTGGTGCTAATATGAAACAAAGGTTAACTGTGTGGTTACTTGCTGTTAGCTTTCTCTAGCTTAGCTGTATGACAACCAACAAGATGTGAAGTTAGCCTCCTTCACCTACCTGGCCAAGTTGGAGCTGCTCCTAACCCTAACCTCACCTATGTTTGTGAAACCTAACAAGCACTGCCGAGTAGGAGTGGTAGGGGCAACAAACCATGCACTGCCCATTGCAGCCCGCACCTCGAGAATGTTGGCCTTCTGCACACCAAGTAGGTAGTCTTTGATGAGGGCTAGCTGGTTCGCCCGCTTGAACTGGTCAACGACCCGGGCATGGTCCAGCCTTGGCGTCAATACCCCCATCAAGTCCACGATCAGGTCAGGGTGCTCAGACAAGTAGAAGCCCAGCGCACGGTAGTAGATCTGAGCAGCAAGGAAGGCATGTTGACGGCATGCCAGGGTTTTGCAAGAGGTAACACCTGGGTTGCTGAGTTGCCGGGTCAGTTGGCAGCACATTGAGGTGATGTGCCGCAGGTGCATCTAGGCACGACACTGTTGTGAGGGCACAACAATGTTGTGTAAGGGCTCACCTCTGTGTTGGACACCTTGACGCACACATCCTTAAACTGGATGTGCTCCCAAGCGTCTGGTGCATGCAACATGCTGGTGGTGGCTGCGTTGTCGTACTCATCGTACACGATGTACAGGAACGTCAGCTCTTTCCAGTGTTGTTGCTCTTGGCATACTCTGCATGTGGGAAAGAGACCAATGCCAAGTCTTGCACCTTTTGCCCAGCAACGCATGTGCACAACACACGACCTCCAGCTACAAAGTTGGTGTGGTATGCACCCTGCTATCTAGTTGCGCGTTGGTAGCGCTGATGCGCACTGTGCTGCCGCAAAGATCACACACCGGATGAGGCGAGGGATGTTGATGCGTGTGGAGAAGAGCTTGAGGTGCTCCAGCAACTTCTCTGGGCGATAGCGGGCATACAATGCACCCTGCATCAAGGTAAAGCACATGAGTGAGACAAGCAACCGTACCGGCTGGGCTAGGCCAAGTCAAGGTCACGCTTCCACATCGAATGAAGTGCTCAGGCATGACCTCCCATGGCAACCCACAGTGTGCCATGCCCTTGCAATGTGGCACATGCGCCACAAGCACCATGACAAGGATGACAGCATTCATGCTAGGGAACCCAGACAGACTATGCCATTGACACTATGCATCCGCGATGCTTGCGCACCAGCTCGGTGAAGATGCCCATGTGGGCGCGCTCCAGACCAATGCCACTGTCCAGCAAGGACAGCAGCTCATCATAATGTCCTCGCTTTTGGTAGTACTCAGACACCTAGCCGAGGCAAACATGGTGAGACACACGATTGGTAGCTGAGGATGCATACTTTGCCACACAAGCCACTGATGCATGAGGCTTATGCCTTCCGTTGACAGAACGGTGTGCGCTGATACACCACCCCTGGCAATGGCTGCTTGGCAGATGCTCTACGCCGCAAGTCAATGACTGCCACATGCTGCGTCTCATAGCTGGTCACTATGAAGGCATACATGAACATAGGCCAACACCACGAAGAGATGCAGTGAGCTGCAAGTTGCAGGGCGAGGACCTCTCACCTCGTCCAAGTCGTCTGCATTGACGATGATGGACAGGCCTGCCAGCTGCGCCAGCCTGAACTCTTTTACATCCACGCAGGCAAACAAGACCTCCTTCCAGACCCTTGGGTTGTTGGCTTTGCGGGCTGCATCCACTGCCTGCAGGTCAACAAAACCATGCAGCTTGTGCCTGCAACTGTGTTTTATTTTACCCCAGCGCTGGTACATGCTGAGGCATGCTGGCACATGGTAACACAATGTTGGTCCAGCCTGACAAGTGCAATGCACTTGTTCTTGGTGTGTGTTGCCAACGAGCATGAGCAATTTGTGTCTACAATCCATTGCAACCGCCGTGAGGTCAGCTTGTGACAAGTCGTGTCAGCAGTAATGTTGCTACTAAAGCCAAACCATTGCCAGGCATGGGCTGCGACCCACACCTGCTGGAACTCCTTCAGCTTCAGCAGAGTGGAGGCCAGGCGGCCAAAGTTGGGGATGTGCTGGAACAGCACCCGGGCTGCCTCATACAGCCCCTCCTCCAGCAGCCTGTAAGCAAACCCCGCAAAACCCCCAGCAGGGTCAATGCACACCAACCTCACCAGCAATGCCACACCTAGCATGCGGAGCATCACAAGATTAAGCCCGAGGCATCGCTGTGTGGGGGATGTAGCAGATTGAAGCAAGCAAGATGCATGACATGCAGCTTTGCGTTACAGGCAGCATCAGCTCCTTGCTACTCGCACAGAAGCTGGGAAGAGACTACACGGCACATGTTAGAGACCATATGGCAAGGGGAGCCCACATCATTGAGCGCCTTGAGGTGGCTAGATGTGCCTTCACCCCCAGGGCCTGTGGCAATGCAGGTTGTGACATGAACTGGTGGATGCAGTGCCGCCATTGTGGTCGAGATGATGCACACACCTGTCACCACAGGCCTGCAGGTTGGCCTGGTGCGAGCCGCCAATGAAGTCCTCCAGCGCTGACATTTGGGCCGTGGAGGCGTAGGCATACACCAGCTCTGTGTCCACCTTGCTGTCCTTGTGCTTCTTACGGACCATGAGCAAGAACTTGACCAGCTCCCCAAACGCAGCCGCCCCCTTAGCCTGCTCCATCACCTGAAGCCACGCAACAGAAACCCGTTACTTCAAGAGCACTTTATAGCGCTTGATAGCAGTTACTTCAATAGCAAAGGGCAGTGCTGCAGGTATCCGTGATTATGAGCACAGGATAGGCTGACACCATTGGCTTGCACGAAGAGTGTCAAGCTCCAGGCCATTGCTTGGGAGCTTCACCATTAGTGCCTGTACAGGCAAGTGCATGCAGAGCTGCTATGACCTTGCCCAGTACGCAAGCCACTAACCAGGATGTAGTTGGAGGAGTCGGATGCCTTCAGGTAGCTGTTGATTGCGTCTGCCACATGGCCTGCAGTTAGCTGTGCGTGGCCCAGTTCTGACCACACCGCTGCCTCGTCGATCTTGCTGGCGTAGTCTGATGCGCGCTGCAATCCGCCTTCTGGCACATGCTGCAGCAGCACCTTGATGGCCTCCACCTGCCACCAGACCAAGCAGCCACGCATTACATGTTGATCAAAGCCAACCACCACCAGGCATGGCCGTTGTCGTACAGGTCACACGTGGCAAAGATGACCCATTGAGACTGACCTTCTTGTTGAACTTCTTGTAGATCTCAAACGCCTCATCGACCATACCATGCTCAATAGCCTTCTCAGCCACAGCCGGCCCATCAAAGTTGTCAAGGCGGTTGATGAAGTCCTTGACCTTGGAACGAGCAGCCTGCATCCCGGCTCCACACATTACATATAACTACATGCAAAGGCAGGACGTATCAGACAAGGTGATAGCCGCATGCGCTTCATGCCAGGTAGTACTAGGTGCTTCATGCAACCCCATGCTCAATTTCTGTGCTCGAGGGTGCTGATGCACAGGCATACTGGAGCACAGCACCAAAGGTAGGCAACAAGCTCGCCTGACATCTTGGTGACCACCACACCACACCACACCAGCTGGGTGACCACCAGGAGATCACCTTCATTGCTGTCAGGATCAGCAGGTTCTGCAGGTTGGCATTGTTGGAGAAGGCTGAGTTCTGCAGCACAATCTTCTCCAGCAGCTCGATCAGCTCGCTTTGCAGGCCCTTGGTCATGAAGGCCTTGACGGTGGTGGACACCTGCTCAGGGTTGCGGCTCTCAGGCAGAGCGGTGCTGACAACCTGCCGGGCAAGGGCACACAAGCAACAGGCGCTGCTCACACCTCCTCACCGCGCCTCATCACTGCCCAGCCATACAAGAAAGGATTATCACAGCCCCCTAGGGTCTCACACCTCACATCTCACACTCCAAGATGGTGCCAGGAACCAACAGGAAGCTGTGGCACACCTTGCCAAGCATCCTGCCCTGACTAACCCTGGCCAGTCAAGGCTGGAAGCAAGCAAGCCATTGTCCTTGCGCCACAACATCAGGGAGGGGACCAATTACCTGCTCTATCAGGAATCGCCGGTTTTCATTAGACTCATCCAGCACTTTGAGCCACAGGTCGCCGTCTGAGCGCTCCACAATGTAGCGTGCCTGCAGCTTGAACATGCTGTTCTTGCTGGTGCACTCCACCAGTGCGTCGTCACAATTGCCACGCTTGTAGGCCACACATGCCAGGTTAGGGTCGCGACGCTCAGCAAACCTGCAGGCAAAGCAGGCAGGCACACACTTGCCGCCAGTGCTCGCAACTTGGCAGGCATGCAAGCATAACCAGGCAATGCTTTTGCACCAGGCCGGGGAGGAATGCTATCAGCCAAGATGAGGCTGGTAGAGCTGCATGGGTGAGTTCAGTGGCCTGGGTATGAACTGAAGGCAGGCTATTGCAATAATGAAGACAACAATAACCCACCTGCCCACCACCAGTGAGTCGTAGTAGGGATTGGTGGTCAGGAAGTGCTCTGGGTTGTTGTTTGTCTCGATGATGATGTTGCCCAGGGCATTGTGCACATGTGGGTCAGTGGACCCTTCGCCAATGAGGTGCTCCAAGAACGGGCCTAGCAGCTTCAAGCGGTGCCGACTCTCAACGACCTGCAGGGGCCCAGGCATGAGTCATGGTCAAGGGGCTATGCCTGGTTGCATCTTTCTCAACCTCCCCTGCTACAGCCCCTAACTTCTCGTGTATTGCCATAGAGGCCATGATTTTACAACACTCACATATATGCAGACTCACTGCAGTGCCAAGCAGCTACAGAGCCCATCAGGCAGGAGGTAGAGCTGAGCCACGCACATGTAGTATCTACCCACCTCGACCAGTTTGTCCACTGGGAGCAGAGAGCGCACGGACAGGATGAGGTTGCTAATGAACTCCTCTGGGGCTTCAGCGTCCAGCAGCGCAGCCACCACCTGGTGCGTCTTGCCTGGGGAGACCTTCTGCACGTAGCCTTCAATGAAGCGCAGCATGTTGTTGGTGAACAGGTACTGCGTCAGGTCCTCCACCATGTTGAACCTGCAGCAACCGTCACACAGGCAGGCAGGCGGCAGGCAGGCGGGCGGTCTAACAGGCAGGCAGGTAAGCAGGCAGAAGGGCGGATGGACAGGCAGGCAGGCAGGCAGGCTGGGGCAGGCAAGCAGGGAAAGGCTGGCAGGCACCCCTGCAAGGAAAGGCGCAAAGTGTCAGGGCTAGCCGCACCTGTCACAGACGTTGATAAGAGGGCGGGCGTCTGGCAGTTTGGCCTCCATGAGGAAGGCCTTCACCTTCTCAGCCGGGTACACGTTGCTCTCACGCGTCACTCGCTCCACCTCCTTGACCTGCCCGGTGCGTGCTGCCGCCTCAATGTATTTGTAGTGCTCATTAGGGTCCTGCCAGCCACCAGGGGACAGAAGAATAACACAGACGCTTAGATGGCAGATGAACATAGAGAAGGGAGGAGGCACAAGGAATGCGCCAGGGGCACGAGAACAACACAGTAAGCAAGAGCTAAGGGTCTCAAACAGCTAGGGGCACATGAGGGCACATGATGATGTAAAGGGAGACCACGTCAGCAGCTGTTAGTTCTGATCTAATTAGGTGCTCTTGGGTGGATGGTGAAGTGATCAAGAGTCGGGCAACGTTTGTGCTACGCGCTTTACGAGGCTCAGCGTCCACCCCATGGGGTCTCGACATCAGCATCGCACCCATGCTGACACATCCTCCACTCGCCAGCATTTGCTGCTGGCTGCACCTACCTCTGAGAAGGCGATGCGTGAACCCAGATAGAAGTAGAGGCCGTGGTAGGATGCCTGGCTTTCAAACATTTCCACCACCTTTGCGCTGGACAGCTGCTCTGTGTACTCTTTGGCAATGTTCACCACCTGAGGGCAGGGTGTGCATTGCAACCGCATCTTCGACGCTACATAACAGCCACTACTTACATGAATGCCTGTATGTTGTAGCCAACGGCGATGGCAGCAGCATTCGCATGCCACAGGGCTAGCACTGCCACACTTGCGTGGCAGGTATGTGGACTGAAGATTGATCAGGTGTAGGAGTAACAGCAGTGCGTGTCCCAAACGTGACAAGCAGGCAGGTGGAAAAGGGCATGTGCATGGCTGTCACAGACAATGCCTCACCAGCTGCAAGTTCTGCTGCTGGTTTGACACCAGCAGCTCCTTCAGGCACTCCAGTGCCCACTCCCGGGACAGGGTGCCAAAGTACTGCACCAGTGACTGCAGAGGGGCAGGTGCAGTGCAGGCGGCACAGCTCGCTGCCACGCCCAAACAACACACAGACCTCCCAGGCACTGACAAAGCACCAGCACTGCACCATCCACACAAAGGTCTGCCTCTCAGACACGGCTCCTTAAGACAAAACAGTAAGACATAGCACAAGGCAGCTCCCTGTGCAGTGACATTGATGTTGCTTCAGCGCGGTGTCAGTGGCAGGGGTGGGGATGGGGCTGCGGCTCAGGCTGAGGCTGAAACCAGGTGGGTGGGGCATGGGACAATGAGGCAGGGTGGCAGGGTGTCACAGTACCTGAGGGTCTATGGCATGTGTGTTGACGATTGTACGTTTGATGTCTGGCAGGTCGGTGTAGTGCTGCAGCGCCTGCATGTAGAGCCCAGCCTTCTCGCACAACTGGGCCACCCGCGGCCTGTCATAGTGAGTCAGCGTGTTGTTGGCCAGGATCGCATCAGCCACCTGTGCACAGCAACACCACGATGGCTGTCACACACACCACAGGGATGCTGGCACTGGTAGGCCCTTCTCATATCAGGCTGCATGACAGCCATGCAGCCATGTCACACGCTTTGCACACATAGCTTGGCAGAGAGGTCAGGCAGTGCACTCCCGTGTTTATTGCTGGTGTGCTGAGTTGCATAATTTATAGCTCAAACTGGCAGGCAGTGCAGACCATCCTTGGGTGTGTGGGTGAGGCTGTCATTTGTCTCACGGTGGGGAAGGTGATGAGGTTGATCTCCAGCAGCTTGGTCTGGAGCGCTGCCTGCTCAGGCTTGTCTGCTGCCAGGGCGTCCAGCAGGAAGGCGGTGGCCTCGCGGATCATGTTGCGCTGGAGGAACAGGTCAGCTGCGGTGTTAATGTCAATGGGTGGAGGCACCTGCAAGGAAATTGGGTGGGGCAGCCCTGACACTTGACCAATCAGACGTGGGTTAGGATGAGCCAGCAAAAGGAAGTGCGTGGGTACCAAAACGTGGATGAGGAAATAGCCACAAGGCAAGGAGCCATGCAGGCTGAGCACGAGGTTGACCCTATTCCAAAACCACAAGAATGTCAAAGGCAGATGGAACAAGGTCCTGGGACTCCCTGCGCCCTTCACACCCTGATGCCTCCCCCTTGACATCATCCCAGTCCTGGCCCTGACTCAACCTGGTCCACCTTCCCATCCAGTAACACCCCTGCACACCTGCTTCACAGCCATCTTGGCCAAGGACACAGCCCCTGGAGGGTTGTTCATCATGAGGGACTGCAGCAGGTACATGTAGTCCAGCTTCTGACCCGTCTGCAAGCAGGCCACCAGGCAAAGATAGGTGGACCCCAGGCCACCATTGCCCACAACACTCTTTGATGCCATTGACAGTACGCTCATTGCAGTGCGAGGAACAGGGGTGCAAGGGGCCAAGGTATGCATGGCACTGACGATGGTAGCTACAGCAGCTTTTGAATGCGCAGTATGGCTAGCAATGCATTGAGGGGTAGCAAGTGGCAGTCAGGCAGGTGAGCAACTCTCTACGCTACACAGCACCCACACGCGCACCTGGCCTGTGTATGCGATGAGGGCGTCATAATCCCCCTTCTCAGCCAGTGTACCGATGATCTTGCCACTGGCATTGCTGGCGCGGTAGATTGTGAGGGCCAGGTCCTTCTCCCCTGCAGCACTGACCTGCAGCACCAGCCACGTTGTCCTCAAACACATGCTGTGTATGCTCAACCCTATCTAGCAGCACATGACTCAGCTGCATGTGCGCGTTGTCTTGTTCGCAACAGCACCGGTGGCAGGTGGGGAGGCAATGTCAACATGATGGGACCATGCAGGCTGAGGTGCGGCTTGCTCACAAGCAGACCCCATGCACCAGCCCAGCTTGCAAGATATGGCATGCTTGCATGGCAGCTGGCTCCCCCAAGAGCCTGTTGTGCCCCAGTAGCGATTGTACTCAGCCATTGTGTGTCTTGGCTCTGGTGTCATGGTAAGGCATGTTGGTGCACAGCAAGCTTTAAGAACAGACCTGACACATGCTGCCTATGTCGTCGAGCCCACTCCACCACTGATAGCTATGCAGCGCTGTGACAGGTCACAGCGCCTAACCCAACCCACCATGTCGCCCAGCTCTTCACAGTCTGACACCTTGCCGTCTTTGTACCAGTTGATGAGCAGCTCCTTCTTGTTCTGGCTCAGTACCAACCTGCTCAGCGGCAGAGGGCATGTGGCAGCAGCAAGGGGCAGCCCGCCATATATGATGATGCCCCACGCCTTTCTCAAGGCCCAGCAATGCGTAGCAGCAATGCAGGTTCACAGCTCCCTGGCTGCTGACTCCAGCAGGTGAAGGCCCACCAACAGCCACCCACCTGGCCAGCTCCACACTCTCCTGTGGGTTTAGCTTGCCCTTCTGCAGCAGCACCCCCAGGTACACAAGGATGGGCGGCTTCTGGCCTGGCTGGGGGCTCACCGCCTTCAGCCGCTCCATCACTTCCTTGGTGCGCAGCATGCCCTGCGCACACCAGTAGGATACAAGGGTCTGGACACCCTCTCTTGCCCTCCACAAAGGGTGTGAGTAGCCAGGCAGGCTGCTTGCACCCTCTCAGCAACAGAAGTTGAGGGTAAGGGTAGGCTGCTTACACTGCTAGCATTGCTAAGGCTTACCCCCCTGTGCTTATAATGCACATGGTCGTTCAAAGCTCCATGTCATCAGTAAACATGGCTGTGCAGCAACAAGGACGCTGAGCCTGGATCTGATAACCAGTCGCAATGGAAAAACCCCCGAATGCACCTGAGGCGACTCTGCTGCAGTCTCTGCCGCCTCCTTGTACTGGCCGGATGCGTACAGCCGCTCAAACTGCTGCCCAATCAGGGCCTCGGCACCGGGCAGGTTGCCCCGCTTGGCCATGGACAGTGCCAGGTCCAGGTTGTTCAGCTGCTGGCTGACGAAGGGCACGATAGTTGCCTCGTTCACAGTACCCAGGATGACCTGGCCGCGCCTGAACAGCAGCAGCCAGTGCGCTGTATGCGTGGAGTGCCATTCAGAAGTGTAAAGGAGATGGCAGGCAGCAAGGCATGTGCGCCGGTGCTTCAACGGGCAGGGCTGCCAAGGACGCCAGAGAGTCTCAGCTGGGTAACATGGGAGTCTCAGCTGAGTGAAGTTGCCCAGGATGCCCTGGTGTCGCACCTGTTGATGGCGTAGAAGCCGCCGGTGGACTCGCTTGCCACAGCCAGGAAGATGGGGTCGGGGCTAATGCGGTTGCGGTACACTGCACGCATGGCACATGCAGGGCTGATGAGGGCCCATGCCTTCCATATGCGGTGAGTGCAAAGTCAGTCAATAAAACATTATCTGACAACACACATTTTAGGCATAGCTGTGATTGTGCTGAGGCAGCAACTATGTATGCCAAGAGCCAGAAATGGCAGCTGGAAGCTGGGCTATGTTCAAGGACAACACACCTGCAGTGGCAGTCTCCAAGTCATACACAAACAGGAGGCCCAGCTTGGTGATGACATACACCAGCCCAAACTTTTGGCTAATTTGCAGAGACACCGGAAAGTCATCCGCAAACTCGGCTGGGAAGAACAGCTCAGCCTGGCGCTTGATGGAGGCACCTACGCCAGGCAGCACATGTGAGCCTGATGCATGTCAAAGCGCCTGGCAGGGCCAGCTTGGTACAGGCGCCACAGCTAGAGCGTGTGGACAGACCTGGGGTGCCTCCCAGTTCAATGACGTGCAGCTTGGACACCACCTGGCCCTCCTTCAGGGTCTTCTGGGCAAATGCGATCAGGTTGCATGGGGCATCCCTTCCAGCCACCTGAGACATGGTACAAACACAGCTATGCGTCAAGATGTGTGGCAGCTGTGAAGCGACATGCTTTGCAGCAGTTGCGCTGTACTGACCTTTACTGAGGCTATGCCAGCAGCGTGAGCCTCAAGCGGCTGGCTCTTCTGCTGCTCAAAAGAATACAGTTGCATAAAGCCCTTTGCCAGCTGGGGCCTGCACAGACAGGGCAACTCAGTTACGCCTGGCAGTGACAAGGCTGCTCCTGCACCCCTCCACGCACAACCCCTTACCTCTCAGGGGCCCCTGCTGTGATGCCAATCAGCACAGCCCACTTCATGTCAGGGCTTGTGCGGTAGCTAATGATCTGAGCGCCTTGCAAGTTTGGTGTGCGATCAAACACTTTAGAAGGAGCCTCACTGGTACTCTGCACGCATGAGCATGGTGTACAATGTTTGCTATGCCTTCACAGCCTGTGTCTTAGCAGCGCAGTGTGCGCAACGATCCCAGTGGTACCTCAACATCCCAGTGGTACACTGCAGCAGAGGTGATGAGCCCCAGGGTGGAAGGTGAGATCCATTTCCAGAACTCCACAGACTCTGGCATCTGGTATGCCTTCAGCTTGGACTTGGTCTCTAGGTTGAAGACTTGAAGGTTGTCCCCAGGAGTGCCAACCGCTGTTGCTTTGAGTGCAATCACTTTCTTGTCCAAGCACATCAGGGCACTGTCCGCACTGATCTGGCGCCGTGTCGGACTTGTAGGGTTTGCCATGTCGATGATAACCACAGTGTTCTGTGCTCCGCCCTGTCCCTGCTCGCGAACTGTGATGAACCGCTCAGACTCAGCTGTGACCGCGCGGAAGTTGACATTATCGGGAGAGATGCCCACTGCAGTAAGCTGCAGTAAGAAACGCAATGTTGGAGACAGGTGGGTCCCCGACCAAGATGCCCATCGCATCCATCAGGGGCTGTGCTGCTCACCAGCAGCTTCTCGGTGACGACTACAGGCGCGGAACTAGCGCTGGCCATCTTGATCGCTCAAAAGGGGTTGCACCCAGACTCGGGCACAGCACACAGTGCCGTGCGGTCTTGATGGTTTGTGCTGTTCCTTAATTGCGTGTTGGTGAAGTTTTCGAGGCCATCTTCTAAAGACTTTCACCATGCATTGAGGAATCGTTGACCAGCCTTGGCTTGACGCAACAGCAGCCGGACGTGATAGCATAGGGGTGCCGGTAATGCCTAGCCAGTCCTTCACCACGATTCTTGCTAAAAGCAAGCCTGACCCGATGTGGCCTCAAGAAAGCCCCCACAGCTCCCATGCAACTTGACCAGCAGCCTCGGCGGCAGAACAGGGCAACGCTACAAAGCTAACCATTACCCAATCCATGCCTTATGCGGAGATCAACTGGGTCTTGCTTCGTGCCCGTCGGGACTGCTTCAGGTACTTCACACCCAGAACTGTGCACCATCTAGTCTAGTAGTAAGCACTTAATAACATGCACAGTGACTTCAACCCGCCAGAGCCAACACAACGGGCCACGGTGGGTACGAGCCAGTTACAGCGACTCGACTAGCTGCAACATTGACCTCAAGGCCAACGTCAACATCTCTTAGCCGAGCCATAAGAGTAAAGGGCAAGGCTCTTTCTGTAAAAGTTGCACACGGGCCCAACCAGCTTCTTAGTGCACACTATGTTGCAGCACCCTGCTCAATGTAAAGCCTACATGCATCGTGCATGAGGGCATGGTCAGAACAGAACAAGCAGAGAAAGGGCCAAGAGGGAATTCACTGGGTCACCCAGTTAGGGTTTATCTTCATGCAAACGTGTCTAATGTTGGCACCAACTACCATAGAACTTATCAAACTGTATTTGATGCATGTGTACACGCCCTTGACAAGCGGGTGCATCAAAGCCACCAACACCTGGTTTCATATTATCTCATCTTGTGCAGCAGGCTGCAGCTTCTCTGCTGCATACTGTCCTTGCCGCCATTGTAGACCAATTCTCTTCAACACAGGATACATACGACTATGCACAAAAAGGGGAAGGACAGTGCCTCGTTGCGACCTCAACTCTGCAACATTGCATCTTGATGCTGACTATTGTTTGCCGCTTCCTCCACATGCACAAGGCATCACAAGGCCGACACTCAGGCTGAGGCTCAGGGTGTTGGCCTGTAGGTGATCCCTACAGCTGCCCCGCGTTGCGTGGGCACTTCATGGGAATGAGGAACGCCTCCTGGCCATGCATACCCCAGACACATGCCAGGACCCCTCAGCCCACATACATTCTCCACATACAGGGCCACTAGGCTGTTCATGAGAAAATGAGCAATACACGGTGTAGATGGGCAGGAGCTGCTATCTATGAGCATGAGCTGCCACCTAGGCATGCAGTCCGCCTTCGACAAACACTAGACCATGGCTGCTGCCTTGCCCCTGGCAGTGGGCAGCCACGGTGGCAGGGTAGTTTTCCTCTCCACATGCATTTTCACCACAGCAAAACCTTCCAGTCTTCCCTCGCTGCCTTGCTGCCGTCTGGTGGGAGCAGGCCGCACCCATGGCGAAGCACCTCCTTATGCACATGGGGTTGCCAAAGTATTCTTCTTCTATTCCTAACTACTGCTCCCACACCTGCTGCCTCACACGCCTTCCGGCCGCTGCCGCTGTGCCTTCATCAACGTGTGCTTCTGCTTGATGGTCATCTGGCTGACCGGGACACCCAGCTCTGCGGCAATGGCCCGCTGCACGCGCTGCACAAATGCCCCTCTGCCCTCCTCCGCGGCCTGCTGTGTGGGCGGCAGCACCACAGCCTCCACCTCCAGCCAGGGGCCTGCGGCAGCCGGGCAAGCGACAGCTGCCCTTAGGCTGCTGCAGCACTGCAAGGTCAGGATGTGGGACAGGCACCGCCGGCCCTGCAACGTGCGGCATAGAGAAGTGCACGGGGCAGATAGAGAAGTGCAGAGTGTGGTCAACCTAGAAAGACAGGCTCAACACAGAAGTCAAGAGCGTCAGGGTGTGCAGCTGCTGCCGCCATGGCTGGGGTTGGCTTGGGCCAGCATGGCGGGTGGGGCCAGCTCCCCAGCCCAATGTGTACACAGAGCTCCAGTGGCAATGTCAGTGGAGGTAAACACTGCCATACAACACTGCCATACGACTAAGCGCCTGTCTCCATGGGGCCAGCTGATGAGTGATGGTGTGTGACCGGCGGTGAAGGCTGCAAAGAAGTGTTGGCTGGGCATAGCCTGCTGGGTTGTTCCTGCTGCCTCTCACACACAGGGTGAGGCTGTAAGCTGAAGGGATGCCAACATGGTCACAGAGTTTAAGGCTGCAAGCTGAAGATGACTGCACGCTGACAGGGCTGACACGCTGACACGCTGACAGCGTCATGTAGGCTCCAGGGGGAGGGTGGGTGAGTGGGCGATACAGCATTGCGCCCCAGGAGGCTGAGGCTGCGAGCTGAAGGGGTGCCAACGAGGTCAAATCGGTTCAGGGGAGAGGGTGTGAAGTGGGTGGGCATCACGAGCCTTGCTGGTTATGAGCTTTGAGCCTAGTGAGCCACATGTGCCTTGCGTGCACCGCGCAGCTGAAGAGGAGGGGATGGCTACGGTGTCCATGGAGCGCTGGGGTAGGGTCAAGGAGCTGGTATGAACATCTCGGGTGTCTGGGGTGTACTGATGTGCTGCCGTGGGCCTGTTGTAATGTATTGTGCAGGCCCCGGGGCACAGACCAACAAGGGGGTGAGGTGGTGCTGGTGGGTGAGCACTGCACCCGCAGTGACGGTGACCGACTCAGCCGCAGCGACAGCAGCAGCCTGCAATACAGTGGTGTGGGCTAGGAGCCCCTGTTTGCTGGCTGACATCAGCCCTGTGTGTGTCATGCCAGTCCTAGGCAACAGCCCTCTTACGAGAGACTCAGCTCAGTACAGCGCTGTCACACAAGGGGTAGGGCACTTGTATAGGTGGCAGGCGCTTGTACATTCGGTGGGGAGGTCGACACCATTCAATCGCACCCCTAGTGAGGGCCGTACTATCTTCTCTGTACGTAGGCACATGCTGCCCGGGCGGCTGGGCGGCTGGGTGGCTGAGGGAGGTGGCGTCACTCACACAGGCTGATGAAGAACAGGTTGGCCAGGAAGCTGGAGGTCAGGGTGTGGGTGCGGATGCCAAAGGGCGTGCGGGCGCGCAGGGCCACGGGCACCACCCACGTCTCCCCAGGCTTCACGAACTTGGTGAAACCCCTGCGTGGGGGGGCCAGGAGGGTGAGGGAGGCCAGGAGGGTGAGGGAGGCCAGGAGGGTGAGGAAGGCCAGGAGGGAGGCCAGGAGGGTGAGGGATGCCTAAGGCAGGTAGGTGCAGGGGCAGCGTGTCCAGAAGATCCAGCTTGCCAAATGAAGAGCCTTACTCAGCGCAGAGATCAAACGCTTATATGTTCACAGTCCTGCCGCGCGCTGTGCATGTGCTTTGCATTGCATGTGGTACTAAGCAGGGGTAGTAAAGCAGACTTGCCTGTACCCTTCCTACCCTGCCCCTGCCCCAGGCCAGGCCTGGTCTGGCCTGGGCCCCCCTCCCTACCTTGAGAACTGCAGCATGGAGGAGCCATTGGTGAGGCCCCCCTCGGGGAAAACATGCACCGGGGCTGCACCGGCTTCACCGGCCTGCTGGGCCAGCAAGGTGTACACTGGGGCACTGGCTGGCCGCAGGGTCACTGGCAGGTGGCGGGTGGAAGTCACCTTGGCTGGCATGGCTGCAGGGGGCACAGCCACTGCACACCCTCACACACCACTCGCAGCACACCCAACTGTGCTGAAGGCATGAGGCACCTGCCAACTGTCTTTGACAATGGCGAGTTGGGGCAGACAGGCACTGGCCATGCCATGCAGATACTACTCCTCATGCTGCTCCTCATGCTGCTCCCCATGCTGCTCCTCATGCTGCTCCTCATGCATTCTGTTGCAGTCATGATGCTCGCTAGTGGTGGCACTGACCCTAGGGGTGTGCCACAAAGACCCCTGGGTGCAGCTGACGGTGGCTCTCAAGGCACACAGTGCTCTATCACTGGCCTCGACTCCGTGTATGGCTGTGGCTGCAGCCAGCCTCACCAGGGCGGCGACCCTCTGGGCTGTACACGGCAGGCTAAGGCTGATGTCTACTGTGTGGCGGATGCTGTCTACAGTGTGAGGAGGCTGAGGATCCTGCTCACACCTGGCCACACCTGTGGTGATTAGATGGATGTAGCGCTTGGGCAGCTGGAACAGCATCATCAGGTCGGCACTGGTGGTGTGGTTGCTGACCATCACATGGTACGACTGGTCAGGCGGCACAGGCAGCATGAGTGCTTGAGTAAGGCCGACAGGCAGGTGCCATGTCATGATGGTGACGATGGAGATGGTGGTGATGATGCAGATGACGATGATGCAGATGACAGACGACCCATGAGACACGGCACTAATCATGACACATACACGCACACCCCACACGCTTAGTGAAGGGAAGGGAGAGGCACAGAATCAGGAGCAGCACAGGGAGTGGCACACAATGAGTCTGCTAACAGCCTCATCAGTGCTATCAGCCCTATCATGTGCTCATGTACTGGCCATGTGGTTAAGATCACGATGACGATGGTGATGATGCAGATGACAGATAACCCATGTGACACACACCACAACTCATAACACCCAGGCACGCTCTACACACCAAGTGAAGGAAGCAGCACAGATTGAGGAGCATCACAGAAGCAACCCACCACCTGTGCACTGCCCCTGCACTGGGGCTGCTCACCATGGCTAGCCTCTCTCCCTCACCACCCCTGCCCAGCACTGTACCTCATTGACCTGTTCTGCCCCTACTCGCCAGCCATGTCTGTCCCCTACCCATCATGCTGCTTCTGCTTCTGAGGGGAGGGGCTTTGCTGTTGCACAGGCTGCACCAGGGCCTCACGTTGCTGCTGCACCACTGCCAATCCCTGCAGTTCAGGCTGCACAGGGCCTGGACAAGGACTTTCGCCCATGGCCCTGCCCTGCCAGCCAGGCCTATCACACGATGCAGCGGCTGCAGAATGACGTTGTTGTTGCAAATGCCACGTAATGATCACGATGGTGATGATGAGGATTGCTGAGAGGTGCTCACTTAGGGTAACCCTCAAGCTGCAACCCTCAGGATCTGTGACCTTGCGTATCAAGGGGTAGGGGTAGGGTTAGTTGCCCCTGCCCCTGCCCCCGACTGGTACCTTTGGTATCAAGTGCTGGTTGCGCCAGGTGGCCTTGAAGCCCAACAGTTGCAAGTAAGCTGCCACCACAGAGGGGGACCTGAACCAGGGCGCGTCCAGGAGAACACCTACAGCCCCACAGCGTGACAGGGCACACCGTCCCTGCCTTCAGGCCTAGCCCGCACCCTTGCCAGCAGCAGCAGTCCCTGCACCGTTTGATCCTGCCCTTAACCCTGCCAGCACTGACCATTGCGGTGGCTGACGCATGGCAGCACCACCTGCCATGTTGTGACCGGCTCAAAGCTGGCTATTTCTTGCTTCCTGGCAGCTAAGCTGACTAGGAGCTGGCATGAATGGCGTGGAATGGGTCAAACAAGTGAATCATGTCATGTCGTCATGGGCTGCTGCCACAGCATGTCCCTCTGGGCTGCTTTTATGTGATGTGCATGCTATGCATGTAGCTCTGCTGACATTGCCTCACACCTGGCACTTGCCTGCAGCCCACAGGAACATTCTCAATAGGGCCAAGGGTACCCCCAAGGGCAGGTAGGCCAGCAGCTGTGGGCTCCACTCCTGGATATGGCTGTCGTCAAACATGCCTCGCTTTGCAACCACCCACGGCTCGGATGTTGTGCCTGCAAGACCGTTGAGTAGCGGGTGGCATTGATTACATCAGCAAGCGGTTGTGATCTCGCACCCACTTGCGATGACCTCTCCATCTTCGTCAATTGAACTGAATTGAGACCACGGGCTGCGGTCAGTGGCAGCTCCGCAACGCTGCTGACGAGTGCAGCGGAGCGCGGGTCGTAGTAGGGCAACGCATTGGCCGGCGCTTGGAGGAGCGCTGAGACGACGATGCTGCAGAAGAGCAGAAGGACACGCACAGGCAGCCATTTGTAAGTTGCCGGGCGGGATCTCCGCGGCGATCTTTTGTCTCACACGATCTCACACCAACCTTATTTTGGCAAAAGCAGTTGTAGTTGTTCTGCGCGGGGGGTTGTCGGCGAGAGGTGCAGCGTCTCCGTCACTCGGCTGGACCCTCGGCCAAGCTCATAACTGAGCATGTGCACCTTCATCACAGCCGAAGTCCATTGCGGCCAACCCGTAAACACATGAGCCTGATCATTCTGTAGTGCGACATGCACATGTCGCCCTCTTAACCCTGCGTGGCTCAGCTGCCCTGGGTGGTCACCCCTTCTGGTACTACCCAGCACTAGAGCGTGACCCTGAATGTTAAACCATCTTTACCCAGCACGTCGCGCTCTACCCAGCACGTTTGCACCGTACATGCGTCCATGTGCTGCTCTTGCCAACGATTGGGCATTCTCAGGGCTAAGTCGCGGCACCGGAGGCCTTTTTGTTGCAATCGTCGCATAGCCTCCCGCACAAACGAGAGTCGCCGGGTGGCAGGAGAAGCAGTCAAGGACGGCACCCAAGAGTTGCAGCAAGGAGCAACATCAACCTGTGAGGCCCTTGACGAGCTTGCTAAGCAACTGACGGCCATAGACACTTGAAAGTGACAACTCAAACCACCCAGTCAGCAGCTGAACAGCCATGAGCTCTTAGCCACACTGGACCGACTGACATTGCTTGCCAAGCACACTAAGCGCTGCACAGGAGCTGTGACCAAGTGGTTCATCCCCACTTGTATAACGCTTACACCTGTGCAACGCCAGTCTACAAACAGCAGCTGTGCAACTGAAGTGCAGGCCCCAAACACCAAGCACCCCTGCCTAGTCTCATAGCGTTACAGTGCGAGTACACTTTCAACGGTGAGAGGCTGAACCACCCTAACCCACGCTGGAGTCGTCAGCCTCGTTAGCGCATGTTGCCAGCCCCATTGGCACATGTTGCCGTTCAATGCACCTTGGGCAGCTTCATCACCTTGCCGATGGCGATGGTGCGTCCTTCGTCTCGCAACGTGAAGCGGCCTAGCGCTGGCACATCCTGCACAGCACACCACGTCGGAGCTGCCATGTCAGAACTGTGTGCACCTTGCTCTGGTGAGGCAGCCAGGCGGGTTTAGCTCATAATGCAGTGAACAGCAGCCATAACAAGCTGGCGACCACTACTACAACAACAGCCCACCATGCCAATTCCTCTCATGGCCTTGAAGCAGTAGGGGGACACCGCTTACCAGCCTGCCCCCTCTGCCTGCTGCCAGCTGGCATTCCTCCGCACCCTTACACGAGACATTGGGCATGCCTGCTGACTGCTACATGCAAGGTGCTGGCATTGTCACTCACTGGTCACACCACAAGCCTGATGGCACGCAAGTGGCCCCAGCTGGTGAGGCAGTCATACCACCGAGTCGAGCTGATCTTAGAGTGCAGCGTGAGCAAACCAGGCTGAATTGTTGACTTATCCAGGCTGGCTTAACGCTTCCACCAGCTGGTTTGATGCTGATTTAACCAGCACACTGACTTCATGTGGCACTCACTGAGAAGGCCTCGATGCAGATTGGTTTGTCCACAGTAATGCGGCAGATGCACATGCCGCCCTGCTTGATGAACCTCGTCTTCTTCTGATCCTTGGTCTTCATGTCGATCTCACACACCAGCTTGGTGATCTCACACTCCTCCACTGCTGTGTGGATGTGCAGGATGCTCTTGTAGCCCACCTGCAGTCGTCACACACAAGAGGCAGGCGACAAGGCTACAGCTGATTCGCAGCCGTACACAGCCAACAGGGTGATGCTAGGTGCAGCTGCTGACCCTTCCTGCCCACCACAAGCTGCAGCCCCTGGGATTGCTCTAGACCCTGTTCAGCTGCAGCCCATCTCAGCACCTGCCACTGAGCCTGCCGCTGAGCTTGCCATCCTTGCTGTGTGCCGCTGTCGCTGCTGGTGCTGCTTGGCTGCTGTTGCCCTGCAGGTGGCAGCGCTGACCGTGAAGATGGGGTTGTGTTCCAGCAGCTCCACGATCATGAGCTGCGCCTCAAACTGGGTGACAATGGGCACAGGGTTCTTGATGCTGCTCAGGACAAAGCCAGCAGAGATGTCAGTCTCCTCAGCTCCGGTCACCCTCAGCCGCAGGTTCTCGCCTGACCGTGTTGCGCTGACCTCCTTCTCATCGCGGTAGATGGCTTCGATCTTCACCCGCAACCTGAGACACACACGCACACAAATAATGTGATGGGCCACATGGAGAGTGTGACGAGAGAGCTGTAGCGGGCAGCTTCCTGAGACAGCGCAGCTCAGGAGGTCAGGTTTGATGAGCAGTATTGGCTGGCAGGGCAGTGGCAGCAGCAGCAGCTGACCCAGCAGTTTGTGTCAAGAGGCCAACAGCACATGCCTTGTGGCCTGCCACAACCTTAGCCAGGTTGGGCCCCCGCCCCTGCCTGGGCTATTGCAGGCTCTCACTTATTAGGCATGATCTGCATGACGTCACCAGCCTGTAGAAACCCGCTCTCGATCTTGCCCATGACAATGGTACCCATGTCCCGCCACTTGTCCACAATGGGCAGCCGCATGGGGGCCAACGGGTTCCTGGGGTTTGGCCGGCAGCAGCAGCAACATCATCAGCGGCAGCAGCAGCAGCAAGGTATTGCAAGGCTGATCTGATTGTAGCATAAGCAGAGGCAGTTACACCAGCAGGGAAGAGAGCATCTCCGGCGTCAGCAACCCCAAACCAGGAATTCCTTCTGAACCTCAGTTTGCAATAAACATGGACACCAGTATTTATTTCACGCTATATATAGCGATCTCTATGAAATGCGATATTCTAGGGGTCGTTTTGCGCTATGAAATGGTCGCATTGCGAGCTGCACAACCTCGCACTGTGCTGTAGAAAAGGACCTTTAACCAGCAGTTTTGCGTATTATAGCGTAGTTCTTGCTAATGTTTCCACCCGAGTGATGTTATGAAGTAAGATCGAGCTATCAATGCAAGGGTATGAACCTATGCCATGTCACTTTGTGGTCATGCATCAGGGCGAAACGTAAAAAACAATTGCTGGACACTGAGCCTCACATCCTCACATCCTCTCCTCATCCCTCCTCCTACCCCCATCCCCTCCCCTCGTCTTCTCCTCCTCCCCTCCCTCCCAGCGCGCTCCCTCTCGCTACTTCTCTGTCTCTACCCCATCCTGGCCCACCTCTCCCCATCCTCCCCCACCTGTCCACCGCCTCGATCTTGTCCAAGGTGTCAAACAGGGTTGCCCCAGTGTACCAGTCACAGGTACCAGCAGGGATGCCGTCCTTGATGTTGTGGCCGTACAGGGCAGCCACGGGCAAGAAAACCACCTCCTTCTTCAGGTTGTAGCCACAGGACTTGAGGAAGGGGGTGATGCCGTTCACGATGCTGTCATACCGCCCCTTGTCCCATTTGCCTGCAGGACATCAGTATAGGAGGACAGGGGCGGGCTTGCACGGGAGGCACACAGCCATGACCTATCGGCCCTACATCCAGCCATCACCCCTGCCCTCCTCTCACTTCCTGGAGCTCCATTGAGCATGCTTGCAAGGGAGGGGCACACCAACAGGGAATCAACCCTACATCTGGCGTTGCCTACACTTCCACACTTACTAGCGGCGTCTTGCAGCAAATGTCACCCATTATCTTACAGGTATGCTCAAGGTCAGTTTTGACAGCCCCTCATGGTACAGCAACAGATAGGGTACACCACAGGGCGCATTGCTGGCCTTTGTGAGCATTGCTGAGGCCGTGACCCCTTCCTTGTTGCCAGGAGCGATCTAACAAGGCCCTGCCTCCAGCCCTGGCTAGATCAAAGGGCCAGCCCCACCCCAGGCACTGTCCCTTGTCCCAAACCTTGCTTTGCCCCTGCCATGGCCACGCCCCTGCCCTCCTCCCACCTCCTGGGAGCGCCACTGAGGGGCAGTCCAGCTTGTTGACCACCACCACCAGCCGGCTCACTCCTAGGGTCTTGGCCAGCTGGGCGTGCTCACGGGTCTGGCCTCCGCGTTCAAACCCAGTCTCAAACTCACCCTGCTCACACAAAGACAAGGGCGGTTGGAAGAGGGCAGGCGCAGAACAAGCATCACAGACTGGCTTAGGTCTTTAACCCTGCGCTCATGAGACGCCCTGGGTTGTCATTATCAAGCGCACTCCAGCCCGGAGCTCCATCACCTGACTCCCCCTCCCCCTCCCCGTCCCCCTCCTGCCCATGTCCCTGCCCCCTGTCCCTGCCCCTGCCCCGACCAGCGGACCTTGCGAGCTGACACCAGGAGTATGGCCACGTCTGCCTGGCATGCGCCCTGGATCATGTTGGGGACGTAGTTCTTGTGGCCAGGGGCGTCCAGGATGGTGTACCTCTTCTTGGCCGTCTCAAAGTGCGCCCGACCCACCTGACAAGGACCACAGGCCAGGATACACTAGGCGCGGCCTGAGGCCAGGCTCAGCAGCAGCCACAGCAGCACATCAGAGACCAGCACCAGCAGCGCCCTGGAACATAGGCTCCAATGAGTAGTGAGCATGGAATCCTATGCTCATCAATGCAGCATTGGGTAGGCTCCGTTGATGAGTAGGCACCACGCAGCATAGGGGGTCATGCAGGGTCAGGGTGCACCGGCACAAGCAGACTAACGCAATGAGGGACAACCACGGCCAAGGTCAGGGTTAGGGTATAAGTCAAGGTTAGGATTGAGTTTGATGTGCTCTGTGTGATAGGGGATCATGCAAGCTTGCAATCCAACTTTTGCAGAACACCCATTTCCCCCACATCTCTACATTCCCTTAGGCAACCTGCTGTTTCCTCTTAGCCCCGTCCTCGTCTTCGTCCACCTTCTACCTACTGACCCCTGCCCCTGGTTCCTGCCCCTGGCCCTGACCCCTGCCCTTGGTCCCTGCCCCTGGCCTCTGCCCCTGCAAGTGTATCAGCCTCCCTGCCCATGGCGCCTGCCCCGCCCACCTCCACAGTGATGCCCTTTACACGCTCCTCCTCGTTGGTGTCCATGATGTAGGCCATGTACCAGCCCTCCCTGTTCTTCTCCTTGGCCTCCCTGGAGCAAGGCAATGACCAGGCTATGACCAGGCAATGACCAGGCAGGCAGGCAGGCAGGCAGGCAGGCAGGCAGGCAGGCAGGCAGGCAGGCAGGCAGGCAGGCAGGCAGGCAGGCAGGCAGAAGGTCAACCGGTCAACTAGCCAGCCAGCCACAAAGCCAGCCAGTCCAGCCAGCCAGGCACAGAGCCAGTCAGGCCTGAAAAGGCCAGGCCGGGTGTCAGCCAGGCATCAGGCCGCCAGTTTCTCTGCAGGCCTGCATCTCATGACTGCAGTAGCAGCGCTATGCAAGGGTTGCGAGTGGCGTGCTCAATGGCACGCCTGGGGTGTGCAACAGGCCAGTGGCCTCACCTCTCGTACTTTTCAATGGTACGCTTGTCGACACCACCCTGCAGCCAGCAGCAGCACCAGCAGCACCAGCAGGAGCAGTGGCTGAGTGAGAGCAGAAACACCCAACTTACTAACTACTTAGGAGGCCCGCCCCGCCCTGCCCTGCCTTGCTTGCTGGCCCTGGCACCCCCCCCCATACTTTACAACCCCCTGCTGCTGTCTTGGTGCACAGCCCAGCCACAGCCCAGCAGCCACCTCTGCCGACCTGCCCCACTGCTGCTACACCCCTGGTGCCATGCAACGCCAGGGAGGCAATGGACCAACACGGAGGCCATGCCAGTGACTCAGAGGACGAGGCAGGCAACAGGTGCTGCTCAGCGCTGACCCCACCACTCAACCCTGGCAGCAGGCAGCCTGCATCCCCTGGTGGGCTACCCCTGGGCGCCCCTGCACCCCCCAGCCAGTGGCCTGGCACCTCACGGCTCCTGGTCGCTACACAGGGCGCAAGGCCACAGGCCCAAGGCAGCCAGGCCATAGGCACTACCTCCACTACCACCCCTGCGCCAGTACTACCACCCCTGCACCACCAGTACCACCCCTGCTGCACCAGGGGGCCAGGCCGTGTGCACTCACACCTGGCAGTGCACTGCAGGCATGGCGGCATAGCCACCCACCTTAGCAGCACAACCCCACCAGCCCTGCACTTGCACCTTGGCCCCTCCCCGGCCCCACCCTTTCTGGCCCCACCTCTACCTTGCCCTGCCTGACCCTGCTCCACCCCTGCCCTGCCCTGCCCTAACCCTCTCCTGCCCTGGTCTTGAGCCTGGCAGGCGCAGGGATTGAGAGGGGCACGCACCGTGACAAACAGGATTTGACCAGCTAAGGTGGACTTGCCCGCATCAATGTGCCCAATGAACACCAGGTTCAGGTGATCCCTGCCGGCAGCAACAGCGGCAGCAGCGCACCCATGCCTTGACACCAACAGCAGTGATGCTGCCAAGGCCCATGCCCTAGTGTGGGCAGCACATAGGCATCTCTGGTGAAACCTAGCATGTCATCTACACATTACATGGCAAAGGGTTTGGCAGCAGCAGCAGCAGCAGCTGTGCACGTAGAGCATGCATGACTGAGCATGCAGCACTATAAGCCTAGACCGCACAGAGCAGCTGCCGTGTGCCATGCGATCTGTGATTGCAAGGCAGGCAGGCAGGCACACATGCCACACATGCAGGCATGTGGGCGGAGGGTGTTTGACATGATTCTGTAACGAAGGCAAAGGCAAGAGTGCAGGCGGAAACCCTGGCTGGCAACAAGAGCTGGTCTAGGCAGCACAGGTGAGCCTGGTGGCACTGGTGAACCTGGCTGGTAACAAGCGCTGGTGAGCCTGATGGCGTGTAGGACATGCAAGTGTTTGCTGACCATGCATGAGGAGGGCTCTGTGTGGATGTGAGGATGTGTGCATGTGCTCTGCGCGAGGTGGGGTGCTGGGCTTAAACAGGTGGGGTGCTGAGCTCGACACTGCGCACGACACTGGGCTGCCTGGATGGCTGGCTGACTGGCTGGCTGTGAGGGCAGCAGAGCTTGACACTGCACACGGTGTCCTACCACATGCAATACGCTGAATGCACCCTCTACTGTCGTGCCAGACACAGCACAACCACTGTCCTTGCTGCAGTTAGGATGGAACAGCGCTTCAGGCTGCTTTTGCGGTAGCAGTCACATGAATGGTGTGATGCATGCTGTTTGTTATGCAGCCATCTATGACACTGCGGCCTTGCCTGGGGTCTTCTGCCATAAGCTGGTCATATGCCTTTTGAATGCTGCTCTCATCCACTGTCACTGGTTCCTCCACAGCTGCCTCCTTCACCTTCAACTTCTCCATCTCATCTCCAAGAGCAGCTGCGCATGCAACATTGGCTGCTGCTCCTGCCAGCACTGGACGGGCAGCTGAGTCACTGCTGCATTTCAGGCCCAGCACCCTACCTGTTCCGCTGGCCTCTGCGCTGCTGGAACCGTTGGATGTTGATGGGACAGCTATTTCCGGCTCTGGCGGAGGCTCTGGCTCCGAAGCGGGCTGTGGTGCGGGTTGCGGAGGTGCAGCTGGCAGATCAGTCTCCATATCAATCGCTGCTGCTGGCGGCTCGGGCTCTGGCGCACAAGGTGGTGGTTGCGGAGGGGCAGGCACCACAGGTAGTGCATGTGCTACAGGTGCGGGTGCGGGTGCGGGCGCGGTCGCTGCAGGCGAGAACGAGAAAGATGGGCTTGTGGGGTTGAACTTAAAGCTTGATGCGGACGGATTCAGCTTTGTGACGGGAGGTGGAGGTGGGGGTGCAGAGGGCTCGTCTTCCCATGAATCAGCCATCTTGGCGATGTTGCCCCGATGGGGCAGCGGGGATACTCAGCTTCGCCTGCATTCAGAATTTTCACCCCGAGTGTAAACTTTAAATTACTTAATAAATTAATTACTCAGCTTAGCCTGCACCCAGAATCCTGGCAAACATGTAAAAAACCATGAACGCTCCGCCCATGCAAAAAACATAAAAAACAGGAAAACAGGAAAAAACAGGAAAACCTGTACATTTACGAAGGCATTTAGCGCCACAGTTAGCGAAGCGAGTTGTGTCATGCCACGAGCCAAGCAAACAAACAAACAATACGATTTCCCCTTACAAAGGGGATATGTGTGCGATAGAGTGTGCATAGGGTAGGATAGGGCTCTATCAACTCCTGGGGTTAGGGACCCAGGTTAGGGACACACACCGGCTCCCTGACTCCTGTGGAGAAGTGTAGGGGCTCCACAGCAGGATAGGGGTACAGGACGGCCTGCATTCAGAATCCATGATTTTCACCCCGAGTGTGAGCTTTAAAATCGGCGACCTGCACGGAGCCTTCGTGGTGCTTAATGCGAGCTGGTGTCGCCATTGGCGCTTTGTATCCGGTGAAGAAAGGCCCAGCTGTCGTTCCTGATCGAGCAAGCGAGCAAGGACGTGACGATGGGTCCTTCCCTTGCTTCCGTTTGATCTGGCGTCGCCTCACAGCCGCCAGATCGGAGCCCTGCTGTAAGCGTTAGGCAGCCATGATTGAGCGGTTGTACGCTGAGGAGCTGGTGGGGCGACTGATCCAAGTGCACCGCTCAAGCAAGGCAAACCTATGCTCAAGGTGGCAGTCGGTCAAGGTACTCTCCTACTCGCCAGTGTCAGGACTTCACCAAGTTCAATGGAAGCCATCCGCCAGCAGCAATGCCAAAGGAGGTAAAATGCAGGGGTGCATGGGCTTGGCGCTACAGCATTATCAAGAGCTTCCGCAAAACTATTTACGTCCTCTTTCGCCCGGGTAGTACTTGGCACTATGCCGCACTGATGGTAAGCTGCTTTGCATGCAGGCAGCCTTTGGCTGTGCCTGAGCAGTGTTCGCTGGAGGTCCAGGCAAAGTGGACAGCAGCTGGCAAACTTCAGTTGCAACCCATCTCACACAGGGTCGCCTGTGGGCCCTGCAGCCGTGGGGCGGCACATCAAGGTGTTCTGGTCAGGTGGGTGGCGGCAAGAGAGGACATGGAGCCATGAGTGACTGTGATGGAGTGATGTTAGTGCACCGGAGTGGGAGGGGTGGCAGGAGCTGAGTCACCGTGTGCTGTAGCAGGTGTGTGTCTGAGAGAGGGCGCCCTCACCGCCCTCTGCCTCCTCCCGATGCTCTGCTCTCGCCCCTGAGGCGCTGTCCCCCTCCTCCCCACGTCCCTGTGCCACTGTCAGTAGTATGTGGGGGTGGTGGGAGCAGGCCGCGCCCTCTCCAGGTGGAAGCTCCTCCCTTGATGCACGCTGGTGAGTAGTGGCATAGCTTCTTTCTTCTTCTTCATCTTTATCTTCTAGTCGTGTGTGGGTGCTGTGCAGGCATGAGCCGCTGGTACAGCGGTGTAGTGACGGCCTTCAATCAGCAGGACGGCAGCCACACGGTGACGTACAGTGACGGGGACGTGCTGGACCACCTGCTGCGCCATGAGGCGGTGCAGTGGCTGGACGGCTGCAGCAGGGCAGGGCGCAGCAGCAAAGGTGGCAGAGGCAGGGCTGGCAAGCCCCTGATGCCTACCACCTCACCTGAACAGCTGCCAGAGGCATGCAGCTGGCTGCGAGCAGGCTGCCCCTGCAGTCCCTCCCACTCGACAGGTGCAGGCGGGGTCCTTGTGCTGCAGGGCCAGGCAGGCGGTCGCTTACCTGACCAAGCAGCAGGCCAGGTACAGGCCTTGGCAAAGCGGCAGCTGGGAACACAGCAGCAGCAGGAAGGGCAGGTGGGGTGCTGGCATATGAGGCCCTCACCCGAACAGCATGCAGAGCACCATGCGAAACAGCAGCAGCAGACAACGCAGTGGCAGCAGGTGGGGCAGCAGTCAGTGCAGGGGGCACCAGCACCACAGTGTCAGGAGCAGCAGCAGCAGCAGCAGCAGCAGCTGGCAGTGGTGGAGGTGGGCCTTCCCACTACCCCCGCTCTGGCCACCCCTGCCTGGCGCAAGGCCCGGCTGGGCAGCAGGCAGCCAGGCACGCTCCTGCAGCCACCCTGCACCCCTGGTGTGCAGGAGAGCATGGCTTCCCCCTCACAGCCTGCTCTGCGGGCAAAGAAGTCGCGGGGATTCCTTCATGACAGCCAGCACCAGCATCAGCAGCGGCAACAGCAGCACCAGCAGCAGCACCAGCAGCAGCAACAGCAGCAACAGCAGCAACAGCAGCAACAGCAGCAACAGCAGCAACAGCAGCAGCAACAGGGCTCACAGCAGCGGTCAGTCCAGCAGCACCACCCACATCAAGGACAGCACACTCAGCCCCTAGCTCCTTTCCCTTGCATGGCCATGGAGGACACTCCCTTGCCAGCGGTGACGGCAGGCAAGCCATTGAGCCCAGCCCAGGCCTGCGCACCAGTCTCTCAACTCGTGACCCCGACCTGTGCAACAGTGGGGGGTTCGACCCCTAACCCAGCCCTGGCCCTGGTCGACTGTGGGTTTGCAACCCCCTGCCAGGATCAAGGCCCTGGGGGCCTGAGACCCAGCCAGGGGCTACATGCGCTTGGGGCAGCTGGGGCAGCAGCAGGGGCAGCAGCAGGGGCAGCAGCAGGGGTAGCAGCAGGGGTAGCAGCAAGGGCAGCAGCAGGGGCAGCAGTGCCCAGCAGCTCTTCAGGTGTCAAGCGACCTGCCTCTGCGGCCCACAGCAGTGCCAAGTGGGCCGGGAGCCACACACTGCAAAGAGAGGAGGTATTGAATGAAGAGGAAGAGGAAGGGGAGGAGTGTGAAGCAGAGCGGCCTTGCGCTGCCAAGTGGCGCTGCGCCGGGGCCGCTGTCAGGGAGGGCAGAGTTGAGATGTCCCAGTCAGACCTCACCCCTGACATGGTGAAGCAGCAGGCAGGGGTGGCTGGCTGTCAGGGGGAGAGGGGTCTGGCCTCTCTAAAGCAGGGTTGTGGGGGCCAGCAGCAGGAGGGATTGACTCGCCGCCTGCTGCTCTGCCTGGCTAGATGGCATCAGGAATGCGACGGGCGCGCAGACGGGGTCGGGGTGGCAGGCCATTGGACAGGAGCAGCGGCCCCGCAGCGCAGCCCAGCCAGCAATGTAGCAAATGTAAGAGGGGCAGGGGAGGGGTCAGAGGGCAGGGAGGGGCCAGAGGCTGGGGAGGGGTGGAGAAGGGCACTAGCTACAAGGGGCGCATGGGAGCGCAGGTCAGGGCAGCAGCCGGGGAGGGGCAGATGCATAGCAGGGGCAGCAGGGTGGGTGCTGCCCCCTGGCTGCCGTGTGGTGTTCAAATTGGAGCCGGTCTTGGCGGCCCCTACTGCTGTTAGTGTCCTAGTCAGCCGCTGTTGCCAGCTCACACCATCCCCATGACACCGAGCCTGGGCTCCAGCGGCAGTATGGCGCACTGCCCACCTCCCACCACCACCCCGCACGATCACCACCACCACTAGCACTAGCAC
Source organism: Haematococcus lacustris (assembly GCA_030144725.1). Lineage (NCBI taxonomy): Eukaryota > Viridiplantae > Chlorophyta > Chlorophyceae > Chlamydomonadales > Haematococcaceae > Haematococcus > Haematococcus lacustris. Next base: position 7,433,174 of record JASKMD010000014.1, on the reverse strand, counting down.
AAATACCATCATTGCCATCACTAGCACCACTACCACAACCATCGCCATCACCACCATTTCTAACCACCACCACCACCATCACCCCATGCCACCATTAGCATGGCTCCTTGTCCCTTTTCAGGAGGGGGGCTTGTGACGCTGCCTCAGCACCCATCACCCTCAACCAGGGCCTGCATGTACATGCTACACTGGATGCGCACCCCTGGGGGTGATCTTCAGGTGAACAGCCTGGGAATGTCTGTGGCCCTACTGGAACTCATCAGCCTTCGCAATAAGATGCATGCTATTCAGGTTCCTGCACCTGGGCTTGCCGGGCAGGGCTCAGATGCTCGCCGCAGATACGCGCACCAAGGTAGCATTGATGGGGCAACTGTTGCAAGCAGGGAGGTGCGGAGGCTGGCCTGAGCCAAGACCTCCTGCACCGCCAAGGGATGCTGAGGGTACTCTTAGTGGTGGCCACTGTGGGCTGTCTCAGCTGCGGAGGGGATCAGTGCACAGGTGGGTAAAGAAACGCAGTGGGTGGCATGCTGGGCACACTTAAGCACCTTCATTAAGGTTGGGATTCAGAGAAGAAGACTTGCAAGCACTGAAGCTTGCCGGCAACATGGGTGGCTCTTTTCAGGGGGCTTGTCTCCTTTCAAGGGATGCGTAGCAGCATTCAGGTGGTTGGCATGCAGGTGGTAGCAGTGCAGTCATGAGGCGCATGAGGTACGGCAGCTGAATCTGCTTTTGCATCAGCAGCGCTGGGTGGGTGGGTGGCGTGCTGGGTTATGTAGCAACAAGAACTAGTGCGACACACAAGTAAGTGCAGTGGCCAATTGTCCACAGTTGGGGACTGCTTACAAGGGACAGCATCATGCTGCAATGCATGGGAGGGGGACATGGATAGGTGCATCCGTTGGGACTGTGAGGGGCTTGTAAGCAAGCGGCGTGCCTATTGTATGTCATTGCAAGGACGAGTGATGCAAATGTGCGACAATGTGGTCGTGATCCCCTTCCTGTCAGTCTAATGGCCATCATGCTGTCCTTGTTGTCATATGCTACCATGCTGCGATTGCTGCAATTAGGACCTCCAATGCCAGGCCATCCCAAGGTATGTGTGTAATCTTCGATGCTTCCGTTGCCACTGATATATACGTCATCCTTAAGGCACCTCGAGCTGGATAAAGCACTGGCCCCAAAGTGTGTGGCTCGGGTGGTGGGTGGGTGGGTGGCCTATGATCCGCTGCATGCTGCCTGTGCGTTGGACTAAAACAAGTAGAGGAACGTGCTGGTGAGTGGCGCACACTTGGTGAGCGGCTCACGGTTGGGCATGACGGCACTGGATGCCGCTGCACTTGAGGAGTTTGAGGCCAGGGTACCTGCCTAACTAGACACACGAACTGAGTCAGTGAGCTGGTGTAGGTGGCAGTGTACGGACGCACGTACAGAAAGAAGCAGCAGCAGCAGGGAAAGCTCAAGAGACAGGGCCACGGAAGAAGGGGGAGGCACAGGCCTGACTCTGCCGCCGCTCATTCCATCTCTTACTTTCCACGCTGTTGCCGACAACTGCCCAATCCTAAGCGCTGCCTGGCCCCAATGCTGCCTGGGCACCAGTGCTGCTTGCCCCTGGGGCAGCTGTGCTCTGCTGTGGTTGTTCGTGACAGCCCAGCTGTGACCCAGCCACACTACCACCTGCCATCACCACTGACCAGTGGCCCTCTGACTGAGGACGAAATCGATCGGCAGCATCAGCCTGCCTGCTACACCCTGCACACCCTGGAAGTCCTGCCTGCTGTGCCGGGCAGTGGGAGACCAGGGGCTGCGACTGAGCTACACTGTAGGTTAAGGGGGTGCATGGGTGGAGGGCGGCCTATCTCTTGTCTAGTCTGTGCCTTTTGTCAACCTGTTAGTCCTGTTTTAACAACAAGCTGCTGCTACCTTGTGCTGCTCCTGTTCTGCATCAGGTCTTTTACAGGGTGCCGCTCCAACAGTGGCGAGTGAGGGCTAAAAGCACTGGTGGATTGATGTGTTGCCAATTAGTTTGGGCTAGAGCAGGGCAGGCCTAGTCAGCTTCGCATGACCATTGACATTGCAATGTGCGCTGTTTGAAAGCGTTGCATGAGTATAGCATGCGCAGGCTCTCTGGACACGGAGAAGCGCAGCGAGAGGCAGTCGTACTAGCTGGTGGCTTTTTGTAATATCTCACTCCTAAACCCGCGGATGCCGCGCTTGCCGCTGTGTTTGGGAACGGGAGGTAGCTGAGCGCGACACTGGTATTGGGCGGACATGAAAATATGAATTGACAGCAACCAGCAGGAGGGGACTCGGCTATGCAGCAGGTGCACTTCATACTGCTCTGACGTTCCGCTGTATCCCTGCACCCTGTCGTGTTGACTCTTCTGGGCTTACCATGCCGTGCAGCCTTCTGAGCCTGTGGTGGACTACAACAAGAAGCTAATGGATGCCATGCGATTGGGCCAGCAAGTGGGTCAGCAACGCTATGCCTGCATTCTTCCCTGCCATGTCACTACAAGCACCAGTAGCAGCCGTCCTGCTGTGGTGCAGGAGCTTGCTGCCTTGGACAAAGCAGTCCACCAGGCCAAGAGTGCAGCGACCCGAACAACCTCAGCGGGCACAGCGACAGGCCATGGACAGTCCAGCCTTGACGGGGAGGTGACATCACGCATGACAGCCACCCCCACTTGTCAGCCTCATGCAGCAGAACCCACCCTGCTCATCCCATCCATGGACACAGCTGCCGATGTGACACCCGTGGGCACGCCCTGGACCGTGAACAACGCAGCACTGCCAGCCTACCCCGCCCAGTTCACCCCACAGATGCCCTTCAAGCCTCTCCAGCCGTCATCAGAAGAAGCCCCTGGCCGCAGCATTCCTAGGCGCAGCAGCTACACCGCTGCCACCGAGCTGCCTGCACCCGCAGCCTTGTCTAGGCAGAGCAGTGCAGCGGCAGGAGCCAGGCCACCCACGGGGCCCTTACGCACCACTAGTGGCCGGGCTGCTGCTGCTGAGCTGGCACAGCGCAGGAGTACTGCGGACCCTCCAGCAGACCCAGCCAGCCAGGAGCAACAGCAGCGCAGTGAGCAGCCTCTGACTGTGGCCCAGAGGCGGAGCCTGTACCAACGACAGCTGGGTTTTGGTAGCAGTAGTAGCAGCAGCAGCAGTGAGGATGGTGGTGGCAGTGTCAGCAGTGCGGGCAGTGGGCAGCGCAGCAGGGGCAGCCATGCTGAGCGGGCTGCATCCAGCCGCTTGCCCACCTTTGCACACAGCCATGGGGCGCTACCTAATGGCAGCCTGCCCCGTGCGTCCCGGCCACAACTTCAGGGCCCTGCTGCCAGCAGCACCCACAGTCATGGCCGGGGCCAGGGCTATGGGGCTGAGCAGGAGCAGCAGACCCCCACCAGCCATCCCACCCGCCCTCAGCCAATTTCCACCCAACCCCTCCCCCCTCTAGGTGCAGGCAGCAGCTACCCAACAGCTTCTCTACCCACCCCACCAGCCCAAGAGCCAGACGCGGCCTTGGCAGCTGCCATCGCTGCTGGTGCCGCAGCCCCAGCCCAGGAGGGGCCCCTGTCCCTGTACCCGGACTTCAGCTTGGTGGACCAGCGGCGCAAGTGGCAGCGCATCCACACGTGGGCGCAACAGGACAGTAGTGCGGCCGCTGGCCCAAGCCCCTCTCCCTCTGTATCTGGCCCTGCCCCAGCACCCACCGCTTCACACCTGGCCCCGCATGCTCGCATGCATGTGGATCACACTGAGCATGCTGCGCATGGAGGTGTGACCAGCAGGGGTGGCGCAGCAGGGCAGCAGGGATGGGGCGGCTGGCAGGGTGGCGTGCCGAGGGGCAGTGAGGGTGGGTGTGACGATGCTGATGCCCTGAGCCTGGACTCAACGCTGGTCGAGTTGGAGATGCAGCGGGCCCGGGCCAGTCTGCAGGCAGGGCAGCTCAACCGGGCTGCTGCCGCCGCCCTGGCTAGTGCTGCTGAGGTCAGCAGCGATGCCGCCCAGCGCAGGTCAGGCAGCACTGCCTGGGATGTCGTCGGGCATGCGGCTGGGCGGGCGCAGGGTCATGAGCTGGAGGGCATGGCTGGCACTGCCCCCAGACAAGGGGTGGTGGCGCACAAGCCTAGGCAAACAGCCAAGGCAGCCCAGCCTACCCAGCCTGCCCAGCCAGCCCAGCTGCCTCCCTCACCACCCTCGTCTCAGGCTGGGGGGGACTCTAGGCAGGGGTGTGGGCTGCAGCCGCGCTTTGCCCAAGGCCAGGGGCAGTGGCCAGCCTGCTCGCAGCTTAGCCATCCAGGCGGCGTGGAGCACAAAGCAGATGCATGGGATGATGATGGCATCATGAGCTTACTCGCTCAGCACCTGCCAGCTGCTGGCCCGGGGCCCTTCACCAGCGTGCAGCCCAGCAGCAAAGCCGGGCAGGGGACCACTGGCTCTGTGCTTGACTTGACGAGAGGCATGTCCAGGCGGAGCAGCCGCCAGCAGCAGCAGCAGCAGCAGAGTGATGAAGGTGGCAGGGTGGGCAGCTCCAGGATACCTGCCCCACCCCCGCAGCGGATGCAGTCAGCAGCAGTGCAGGAGGCTGAGGGGCAGCCCCCTGCAGCTCCTCAAGGCAGCCTTGCTGTGGCACCAGGTCAGTCGTCCAGCCAAGGCGAGCGGTACAGGGGCGGTGGGAACAAGCCTCTGGCTGCGTTAGCCGCAGAGGTGGGTGCTGGCTGGTCGGCCTGTGTAGCGCCTGTGCCAGCGGCGCAGGTTAAGCTGTTCCAGTGCTGCCACCACAGCCTGTGTCTGCCTGTGCAGGGTGCCCCATACCCCTGGGTGCCCTGCTGCTGCCGCCCATGGCCACTGCCTTTCGTCCTAACTGTGTACGGAGCACTCTGCACCCTGTTCATCTGATGCTTCTTCACCATGACCTTCTGTCCCTCTGTCTCAACGGCTACCATGTCCAGGATGTTTCGAAGATGCATTCAGAGCCTTGCTCAACAAGCGCCCGGTGCCGCCCGGCGATGCCACCATGTCCGAACTTGCCTCCTGGGTTTGTACAGGGTGTCGCTGCTGCATCGCGTGCCCGTGCCGCTGAGGATGCGCTGCGGGAGCACAGCTCGGAGCTGGAGCGCCTGCGTCTACGAGCCGCTGCGCTGGAGGCTTCGCTGGCGAGCGAGCGTAGCTTGTCGGCGCAGCTGCAGCAGCAGCTGGCCGCAGAGCTGGAGCGAGCAACCAGCGCGGCCACAACGATGCAGGAGGCGCGGACTGTGGAAGCGAGCCTGAAGAAGACGCTGGAGAACGCGCAGCATGTGAGTAGCCACTGGCCTTCCTGGACCCCTACCAGCGCCCTCTTTCCCCGCCGTCCCAGGTCCCTGTCATGCTGTTCACGACGTCTACCCTTGTCAGTCTGCTGGCTTGCGTGATATACTATGGTGCATGCCACCATCAGGCTGCAACCCACCGCTTGCCATGTAGTCCCCTGATGCCCAGCACATGTGGCTGCTGCCAACACGCTGGCTGTTACTGCGTCTGTCCAACACAACATCCTCCTCCCTGATACTGCTGCAGCTGCCGCATGCAGTTTGTAGTGCTTGACTAGACAGCTGACAGCCAGTTCGGCCACCCTGATCCTCTGGGGCAATCTGTAGGCTCAAGGCGCCATGGGGCTCACACGTGGCTGGTGAGGCTGAGGCGGTGGGGCATCCATGCAGCCAAGCCTGATTTGTAGGCAGCAGCAACACCGCAGGCTGGCTCTCGCAGGCGCTGGAGGTGGAGCGGCGGCGCAGTGCTGAGGCGGCACGAGCTGCAGCTGCTGCTGCCACGGATGCTGCTGCTCGTGTGGCAAAGCTGGAGAAGGAGAAGGGCAGCTTGGACAGGCGGCTGCAGGATGAGAAGGTGGGGAAGCCACGCACAAAGTATGCAGCTCGGTCTGAGTTTGCTGCCCCCCCGGCTAAAGGCGCGCTATGGTCTATTAGAGTGTGGCAGGCGCTGGCTGTCCTGCTCATCAGCGCCTAACTAGGTCTTGTCAAAAGGGTGGACGTGCACGCTCCGCTGCGTTGCTCCAGGAAGCCAAAGCCAAGGTGCAGCGTCAGTTGGCAGCTGCGACCAAGACCAGCACCGACCTGCGCACGGAGCTATCGCAATGCAATAGTGCTCGGGCTGAACAGGAGCGACGCCTCGACAGTGCAGGGAGCCAGGTGGCTGCGATGCGCGCCGAGCTGCTTGCCTTGAACTCCCGCCTGGCGGCGCGCGATCAGCAGCTGCTGGCCCATGTTGAGGTGAGGCTCAACGCCGCTGATGGTATCTCGGACACCAGCGGTTCTTCCTGGTCTGCCTCGTAGCAATCACACCCTTGTCGCCTCCTTCGCCCAGATTCCAACGTTCCAACTGACTGTTGTCCCAATCCCACGCCACGACCTTGTTGTCCAAGGCACCCTTTGCGCCGCACGCGCAGGAGGTAGAAGCGCGGCAGCTGCAGGTGTTGCGTGACGAAGCAGCCGACTGCCAGGAGCAGCTCACGCAGCTGACCAACTCCCATACCGCGCTGCTGCACGCCGCGCTGAGTGTCGCACAGACCATCGCGCACGGCCCTGTCGCTGCTGCTTTCAGCTTCCAAGGCCGTCACCTCGTTCGCCTGACCTCCGGCGAGCAACAGCATGCACAGCTTATCGACCGGCTGACCGCCGCCGTAGCACACCCGCGGCTGAACCCCATCTCAAGCGACGACGCGGCTGCGCTGGTCGCCCGGGTTCGAGATCTGCTGCACTCAGCGCGCGAGGTGGCACTGCACGCCGAACGTTCTGAGGTGGCACTCGCCAGCGAAACCGACGTGGTTGTGGAGGGGCTGAGGCAGCAGGTGCAGCAGCTGACACTGGCCCAGCAGGCCATACAAGAGGTGCGTCAAGACAGACATGACTGGTGCTTCCCCTACGTGGGTGGGGTGAGTGCAGTTTATATAAGCCTGACTGGGTCTGCTGCTACTGCTGCTGCTGCCGCTGGAAATACTGTTGCCGCCACTGTGGGTACACTGGGATAGCCTGGTCCCACAATCGTGCCTTGCTGTTGTCATTGTTGTCATTGTTGGCAGCAGTGGCGTTGCTGGTGTTGCTGGTAGCGGTGCACTGGTGAATGTCGACCTACACTGTGGTCGTTCTGCCAGCCCCAAATGGCTGGGCAATCTACAAGGCAGCAAGGAGGGTGCCAGGCAGCAAGGCGGTTGGGTGGTGTGACCACAGGAGCAGCAAGCCCGTGAGACCTCGCTGAGCTCTGCCCTGCGCACTGCCAGCGGCCGTGTAGAGGAGCTGCTGCAGGAGTTGGCTGAGGGTAGGGAGGCAGCTGCAGCGGCCAGCAGGGCGGCTGAGGACGAGGTGCAGGCGGTGGAGGAGCGCTGGAGGGAGGAGGCGCGAAAGGTGGGGCTGGCCAGGCCTAATCAGGCTACCCAGGCACACCACTGTGCCCTGGTGGGCGCCTGGGGTGCACATGCTGCTGAGAGGACAGCTACTGTGGCCACCGCCAGCACCCCATCACTGTCACGGTTGCATGCTAGCGGTGTCACTGGCAGTGTCAACGCAGGAGTCAGGGGTTGTGTGGGGCAGCAGTAATCGGATGAAAGCAGGATGCTCCTCACACACTTACACGCCGACGTAGTATTCTTCTTTGTCGTCGTCGTCGTCGTCGTCGTCTTCCTAGCCGTCTTAGTGTGACAGGAGAGGGGCCAGCAGCATCATCACAATGGACTGGCTAGGCTTCAGACCAGGCTTGGCTGTTCTGCTGAGCAGGCAGGAGGACAGCAGGAAGGACATGTTGCAAGGAGGTGGCTTGCGGTGTCCCAATGCTTGCCTAACAGGCTGAGCGTAGGGCAGAGCTTCCCTGCTGGCCTGAGGACCGGCTGCCCTGCTGCCCTCATCAGTCCTTGTCAGACTTGGTCAGTCCTGGTCAGCCCTGTCAGCCAGTGCTGAGGGTGCGCCCGCAGGTCACCCAGCGCTGCGCTGTTGCGGAGGCCAGCTGCCGCACCTGGCAGGTACGGGCGGCAGAGCACCAGGGCACGGCGCAGGCAGCCCATGGGCAGCTGCAGAAGGTGCAGGCGCAGCTGGAGCAGTGCCTTCAAGAGCTGGAGGTGGGGGAGGGCAGAGGGAGAGGGGGGTGTGGCAGGAAGGGGTGGGGTGGGGGGGAGGGCTGAGGGAGGGTAGGGAGGTGGGGTAGAGAGAGGAGGGGGCAGAGCAGGGAGGGCAGGGAGGTGGGGAGGGGGCAGGGGAGGGGGAGGGGGGTTTTCTTTCGCGCTACAAGAAATGACCTCTGACCTGCCGTTTTGCGTGTAAGAGTTTAAGCTATGTCACTCAGAGCTTATGGAGTATGCATCACGGCAAAATGAAAGGTAAACACTGGTGTGTCCGCATAGCAATCGATGAAAGCGGTTGCCCCAGAGCCTTCAGGGCAGGCCTCTGCCCAGGCTGTCGAGGCTGACAGACCCCCTGCACTGCCATGTTGGTGTCTGAGTCAGCAGCGACCTGATCACGGAGGTGGCGGCAGTGAAGCAGCATGAGAGCTGTCATGCTGCCCTGCAGGGCAAGGACACAGCGCTTAGGGAGCTGCAGGCCACTGCCACCAGTGCCTTGCAGCGTGCAGCCAGTGGGGAGCAGACGCTGGCCTCAGTCCAGCACCAGCTTCAGGCAGAGCTAGCTACTGCCCGGCAGCAGCTCACCGATGCGGAGTCCCACTCGCACCGTCTCCAGCAGCAGGTGCTGCAGCTGCAGGACGACTTGGCCCGCACAGCGACCCAGCTGGTGGAGCAGCAGGGGGCGCTGCAGGCAGCGGCACAGCAGGCAAGGGAGGGGCAGGGGCACAAGGCGTCGGCAGAGGCTGCTGAGGCATGGCTGCGAGCCTGGAGGGCGGTGGCCAGCTCAACAGCTCGGTCCGTCATAGCCAGGTACCAGGGGGCGGCCTGCCCTGCCCTCCCTGCCCCTCTGGCTCAACTCTCCACCCGCCTCCTCCTCCCACCCCAGCAACAAGGCGGCCAGGTCGCACCCCCTTGCCCCCCGCCCCTCCCTCCCACCCTGCAGCCCCTGCTCCACACCCTGGCCTCCATGCTGCCAGAGCCCACTCCCAGCCCCTCTGAAGCTGGGCAGCCAGACGGCAGCCAGGGGTCGGGCCAGGCCACCCCTGAGGTGCTGTCCGCCCTGACCCGCCTCCTCCAAGCCCACCTCCAGGCGCTGGTGGACCAGGAGGTCAGCGTGGCTGCCAGGCTGCAGGCGACCGAGGCTGAGCTACAGCTGGCGGTACCCAGCCTGGGGCGTGAGTCAGACAGCCCCCTCTGCGGCCAGGGGCCAGCAGGGAAGGCTGGGGTGCCTCCCCGCCTGTCTCAACATGGCTCCCCTCCTGCTGCTGCTTCTGGGGATGGAGTTGGGGGGAGTGGGCTGCTGCAGTGTGTAGCAGCCTTGGAGGTCGCTGCCCAGCAGGCCGTGCAGGGGTGCAGGGCAATGAGGCAGGCAGTGGCCAGCAGCACGGCCCAGCTGAGGGCAGCTGAGGAGCAGGTGGTTCAGGGGCAGGCGGGGCAGGCTGCGGCGCAGGCTGCGGCGCAGGCCCAGCTGCACGCCCTGCAAGCGCGGCTGCAGCAGGCGCTGGAGGTGAGGGTTGGTTGGGCTCATGTGGGTGTCAAGCCTGGGTGGTGCTGAGGGGTAGCTGCCAAGTAGCTGCAGGGTAGCTGCTAGGTAGCTTCAAGGCCTCCAGCCTCTGACCCCTGTGAGCCCATGCTTTGTGCTGGCTAGGGTCGCCAGCCCACATGCCCAGGTTCTGATTCCCAAGCCAGCTAGCCTCACACCACACCCTTCCACCAGTGGCACCCCCTACTCCCCCGCATGGCTGCAGGAGCGTATGGAACCAGCACACAGCACACAAGCAGCCAAACCCACACCCATACCCACACCCACACCCACACCCACACCCACACCCACACCCACACCCACACCCACACCCACACCCACACCCACACCCACACCCACACCCACACCCACACCCACACCCACACCCACACCCACACCCACACCCACACCCACACCCACACCCACACCCACACCCACACCCACACCCACACCCACACATACACACAGACACCAGGCTGACGTGAATCATGTTGTACATGGTGAGTAGCCATGGCCGCGTCAGGGTCAGCGTCAGGGCGCACCCGACACACCTGCTTTGGAGCAGTGTCTGATGCCGGCTGGGGATGCAGGCCGCTGCCCAGGAAAGGGCACAGCTGGGCAGCCAGGCAGCGGGTCAGCAGGCTCAGCTTGGAGCACAGCTGGCGGCCAGCCAACAACAGGCGGCTGCACTGCAGGCGCAGCTGAAGACTGAGGCTCAGGGTGAGCGCCGCATGGTTGGTGAGGGTGCAAACCCTACCTTGCCCCTGCCAGCCCTGCCTTTCCCTTGCCAACCTACCCCACCCTGTCCCTGCCAGCCCTGCCTTGCCCTTCCTGCCCTACCAACCCCTGCTGCCCTCTTCTTGGCATTGCAAGGCAGGCACAGCACTCACCTTGTTTACTACGCAGCTGTCCAATCGCTTGAGGGAGAGCGGGCAAAGCTAGGCAGGGAGGTGGTGCGGCTGGCCACAGAGCTGGACGCAGCCCGCAACGCCCTGGGCAGGCTGCAGGCAGTGCCGGGCCAGCTGGCTTTGAGTCAGCAGGCGGCGCGCAGGGCGCTGCAGGGGGCACAGCTGGACAGGGCCAGGTGGGCAGCGGGCACATCAGCTGGCTTGGCTGTGGAACCACATGCCCTACCACCCTCCTCCCTACTCCCCTATGACTCACCTCCCCTACTTCCCTCCTTGCCTGTGGCCCTACCACTGCAGACCTGTTGCTGATGCCGCTGCTGCTGCTGTTATTGAGCTATGCTATCCACCATTTCTGCTTCTGCTTCTGACTGCTACTGCTCCTGCTACTAAGCTAGTGGGGCTCTGCCACGCTCGCCTGGCTGTTGATGTGCCGCTGCCTGCTGCCCTTCCTCAGGGCCCAAGTAGCTCGTGCCCGGCGAGCTAGCTACCAAGCAGAGGTGTTCAGGTCCAGAGCATTGCTGAGGCAGCTGCGCCTGCAGCTCACCTCCCAGCAGGCGATGCTGCAGAAGGGCAACGCCCAGCTGCAGCAGACGCTGGCTGAGGCACAGGCGGCCGGCAAGCGCAGCACCGAGCTGGAGGCTCGAGCAGTGAGGGCGGAGGCGCTTGTGTCAAAACTGGATGACAGACGGTGAGTTGAGGGACGCGGCGGGGGTGGCAAGGGGATGAGGTAGGTGTTAGTGAGAGGGATAATGTCATGTCATAGGGCTGTGCCAGCTTTTGACTGTCCGGGTTGCGTCTTTTGCAAAAGGTCATCAAGGCTGATGAAACCTCGCTGCGGCACTTGATTGCAGCGCTTTCATACACACACACAGCTGGGCCCACACAGCTTCCCTAACCCGGTTTGTGAAGCAGCGATTAGTGACTGTGGAACCTTTCGCACCGTGCCCGCAGCGCCGCGTTGGAGTCAGACAAGCGCGGCTTGTCCGACAAGCTTGCAGCTGCGGTGGGGCAGCTGGGTGCCAGCGAGCGCCAGGCGAGCAGCGTGCGCAGCACTGAGGCTTCTTTCCGCAAGGAAATCGACCGGTTGTCAAAAGCTGCCGCGGCCGGGGCCGCAGCCGAGTCGCGCGCCGCGACGCTGCTTGAGGCGCTGGAGGGCGCAGAAGTGGCGTTACGAGGGGCGCAGGCGCAGTCCGCGCGTTTGCTGCAGGCAAGACGGCATGGTGGTAGTAGTATGGAGGACGGGTCGGGCCGCATGCGGCGAAAGGGTACGGATGGGTGTGACGCATGAGCTACCAAGGAATGGAGTCAGCCGGCTACTGCCAGGCAACCTCCCCAGTGGCCTGGCTTGTGCCAGTAGGAAAGTGGACGCACCAGATGGTTGGACACTCCCATTGGTGACTTTGCCATGCATGTGCTCGCACCACAACACCACTCAGTCACCCCAGCACCATGCATCCCTTCAAATGTCACACGTCACTGTATCAGCAAGTGGCATGGCAACTGTAGCATGCAACTGTAGCATGGCAACTGTAGCATGCAACTGTAGCAGCAAGTGACATGGTAAAGGGGCTGCTGCACATGAACACGAGCTGCATGACCAGCTGTGCCCACTGCATGCAGGCTGGCCAGGAGGCTCAGCAGCAGCTGGAGGCCGAGAAGGCTGCGAGGGCAGCGCTGTGTGCCAAGCTGCAGGCAACGGAGAAAATGGCCCTGAGCATGGGGCTGACTCCAGCTGCTCCTGCCGGCTTGGCAGCGCCAGCCAGCACCCTGGGACTTGGTGGCATAGCCCGGGCCAGCCACAGGTCCCTGGCATCGTGCCCAGCCGCCTTCAACCCTGACAGCCCCAGTGACAGCCAGCAGGACGGGGGAGAGGTTGCGTCTGCCTCATGCCTGCACTCAGAGGCCAGCCAGCAGGTCACACCCACAAAGTCTGCCAAGAGGGTGCGCAGTGCACTGCTGCTGGACCTGGCCAGCCAAGGCGTGGGAGGAGGGGGACTGGGCTTTGAGAGTGACCCTGCGGTGCTGGTCGGCCAGCTGCATGCACTGCAGGCAACCAACATGACACTGCGCAGGTAGGTGGGTAGGCGGGTGGGTTGGTGGGCAGGTGGGTAGGTGGACGTGTGGCTGGGCAGGTAAGGGGTGTCTGGATTCAAAGGTCAGGCAGGCCAGGCAAGTCAGTTAGGCTTGGAATTCTGCCTAGCCAACCTTAGTTTAATGGTACAAACCCACCTTCGCCTGCTACCCCTGCCATCCCTGGCACTTGTAGCATGTGCAGTCACACGCACCCTCTTGTTTTGCAGGGAGCTGGCTGCAGCTGCGGATGACAGCCAAACCATGCGAGTGCAGCTGCAACAGCTGCTAAGCCAACGAGGGCATGGACCTGCCCCTGGCCAGCCACCCCACACTCTGTCCCTGGCACGGCCCAACTTAGCAGCCAGGCCAGCAACAGGGACAGCCCTACTTACCAATGGGCTGGACTCAAACAGCGTCAGCCTGAAGGCGTACCAACGGGGAGGCCATGCGCCCGGGTCACGCATACCGGGCAACCGGTCCTTGGACGACGACCCCGCAGCCAGCAGCGCTACAGAGCCGTACATCGTGGACAGTGCCAGCGTCTCTAGCGGCAGGGATACTCCTGACGGCGTCGGCCCCTCGCCGAGAACCGGGCATCTCGGCGCAGTGCAGTCTCGCGCAACTGCTGCTGCCATCATAGCAGCGAAAGACTTGCGCGTCGGCGAGCTCAGGTCCGAGTTGTCTGTCGCATTAGGGCAGCAGGAAAGCCTGCGGCAAACAGTCACGGAGTTGCAGCAAGAGGCCGACCGCGCACAACAGATGGCCGCAAGGCTCGCGGAGTCGGAGGAAGCTGTGCAGCAGCTGCGACAGGAAGGCGCGCGGCGCGAGGAAGAGCACCGCTTGGCCGCGGAGGAGGCCTGGAGCACGCAGCAGCGGTTGGCGGAGCAGTTGGGCGAGGCGTTGAGCGCGGTGGCGGGCCTGCACCGGGAGCTCAGCGAAGCTCAGGTGCGGGTCACGGCAGTGATCAGTGTCTCGGCCGTGTGAGAGGGACAAAAACCCACTACAGCATTCAGAATGCATCGCAGCATTCACTGCTCCCATCATCATAGCCGCCATTCCTTTCCCTGCTTGAGCTCAGCCAAGCTCTTCTTTCGATTCATTTTCTTGACATACAGCAGCAGGATAGGCGCATCTCACATGACTAGGGTGACTAGGGTTTACACGTCTTTTGCACGTCATCACGTTTGGCTGCGTTGAGCCACTAGGTGGTGGCTGGTGACTGACACAGCGACGGCTGCTGCTGCCCTTGCTGGCCCTGCTGTTCCTGATGCTCATGCCTGTGCTTCCGTTGCTTGAGCAGTCTTCCATACTCCTGATGCTGCAGCTGCTGCAATTGGTGTTGCTGCCGCTCATTCTATTGCTGCCGCTATGGTGGTGCTCTAGCACCTCCTGCTGCAGCTACTGTTCCCACTGTAAGACCTCCTGCTGAAGCTACTGCCTTGGCCATTACGACCTCTTCATCACCGCCACCTCTGCACCTGGCTCCGGCCATGCAGGCAGGCGCAGTGTCCCAGCTATCCAGCTTGGCTGACGAGCTGCAACAGCTGCAAGCAACAGTGGAGGTGCAGGGACGGGCAACACAGCAAGAGCTGGCGGCGCTGCATCAGGCAAGTGAGGTACAGGCCACACTGCAGAGGCTGCTGAGGATGAGTGTGCTGGGTCACGTCACAGGGTGATGGTCCAGGTAGGTGAAAGGGGCACCCTAGGGGTGAGAGGGGTTTGAGCTCAGCGTTGGGGTGGCGGGTCAGGGTGGCAGCAGTGGACCGTGCACGAGAGCTAAGCAGGGGCTGAGGGGTTCTGGCCTGGCAGGACTGCCACACTGTGCTGCCCACACCTGAACCAGCCAGCCAGCCAGCACACCATAGGTCGACATCAGGTTCAAAGTGTGGAGGTCAGGCGCGTGTGTGTGTGTGTGTGGTAAGCCAGCCATCAGCAGGTTGGTGGAGCAGTACCATGCAGTACGATACCAATGGCATGGGTGCGCAGCCTGGCAGCCGCTAGAGCTTGGGACCCCCAGGCAGTGCCTGCAAAGACCTCCCTCAGGCAGTGCAGACGGCCTGTATCACCAGCACATACCCTCCACCTGCCAGACACTGTCACGCTGTCTTGTGCTGTATGTCAAGCAGTCCCAGTGCTCTGTGAACACCTTTTCATTGTAGCCTCCAAGGGCAGAGGCATCAAGAGCAGAGTAAACTAGATCAACTGCACCTAACCTATCAGAATAAATCGCCAATGTAGGCTTCCAGGACAGGGGCTTTAAAAGGCAGACGGAATCCAGGCAGACATAGAGGCTGCTGGCTGGGCTCCCCAGCTGCATGGGGCCGTGGGGGCTGCATGGAGCACCTGGGGGAGTGACAGTCGCTGAGGAGGGCAGCGCGGCAGTGAATGCATCTGTAGGTGGTGCAGGGGCAGCTGGAGTAGGCAGGAGATCTGCAGTGGGTGGCGCATGGGCAAAGCTGGCCAGAGTGTCACACACAGCTGTGATCCCTGACCCAGCACCCCAGCTCCTCGATGCTGCCCAGCACCGCAACCCCTGGGTTGTGCCTGTGTGCAGCTCGCCACCCAGCTGCAGCAGGCAGTGCAGGAGCACCAGGCAGCACTTTCCCAGACGGCTCGGGAGCTGAGCCAGCAGCAGTCACACGCTGCTGGCCTGGCCGAGCAGCTGGGCGCAGAGCAGGCTGCAATGGCCAAGGCGCAAGCGGCACTGCAGGCCAGCCTGGGAGATGTGAGGGAGGCGCAGCAGCGCTTGGCGCTCAGTCAAGGTGACCCACCAGTCATCTCAGGCCAGCCTAGCCGCTGCGCCACCACCTGTGAGACGCATGTCTGACAGTCAGCAGCTAGTTGGCGCTGCAGCTTCATTTCGTGTCGCACGCTGTGTGCACAATGGGCACATCACCGGCGCTTGCAAGGGCAGGTGCATCCTGTGGCATGTCCACTCTCGTCCACACTCCACCTCATGGATGAAGTCCAGCTTAACTCTTTGACCACTGATGCATACATAAGGAGAAATGCACTAGTGCTATCCTCACAAAGTGTGCCTTAACAGCGAATATACATCAGCCAGCCTGCCTGTCCGTCGCAGATGCTCTAGTGTTTGAGCAACATGCCCGGCACGAAGCAGTTGAAGAGCTTCGCGAAGCTGAGCACCGTTTATCGTCACGCCAGGGCCGCTGCGAGTCCTTGGAGCGGGAAAGCCGCGAGCTGCAATCGCAATGTGAAGCCCTGCAAGCTCAGCTGCATCGCCTCCTGGCTGCGCATGCGCCATCTAGTGGGAGCGACAGTGAAGTGGAAAGCCAGCGATCTGCAATCCCTGTCCGCGCGTACGCCGGCGGGCGGCGTCACTTCAGCCAGGACTTACAGCGGCAAGACCAGCAACAGTCTGGCACCGCCGAGGTGCCAGGCCGCAATGCGAAGGATCAGGATCAGGGGACTAGCTTGCGCAGCCTGCCAGGGGCAATAATGGCGCGCAACAGCAAGCCGGCCTTGCCGCTGGCGAGGCGGTCAAGCTACTCGGGCAAGGGTTTGGGCGGTCACGCCGCATCCACTGGCTCTACTGAATCCGTTCACCGGATGGCCGTGGAGCTGGAAGCGCAGGCGCAAGTGCTGGGCCAGGTCAAGGCGGGCATGCATGCCGAGCTGGCTCAAACACGAGCAGGGATGCTGAGCTTGCAGGAGCGCAATGAAGACCTGGCTGCACAACTCAGCCAAACTGAGGCCAGGTGAGCTATGCCAGGGTAGAGATGGGTCTGGAGCTGGAACCCTGCATAGGGCAGACAAGAGGTCAGGTGTTCAAGTCCCGTGCACCCCAGGAGTGTAGTTACGCGCTACCACACCCGCTGTTCTGGTCATGACAGAGCCGCTGTTGGTTCTGTTTTGGGCCCTTGCATTCTGACCCTTGCTTAGTACTGGCTGGGGCCTACCTATCGCTCGGCAGCCAAGTTAGCAGGCTCAAATTGGTACCATCAGTTGACGACAGATACTTGAGCAACAACATGCCAATCATGCATGCTGCCTTGCCCTACAGGCTCGCCAGCAGCGAGCGGTTGGTGCTTGAGCTTCAGCGCCAGTCAGCAGAAGCGGCTGAGGAGTGGGCGCAACAGGCCAGCTCCCTTCAGGCGGCGGTGCTGCAAGCTGAGCTTGCGGCAGAGGCAGCGCAGCAGCAGTTGCAGGCAGTGGCAGAAGGGCGGGAGGCAGTGCTGGGCCAGGTGGAGGAGTGGCGGCGGCAGCTGCTGGACAGCCAACAGGCCTGTGAGGAGGTGCAGGTGCAGCTGCAGGACAAGGTGAGGGCAGCTGGGTGAGGGCGGGGTTGGGCACAGATTGGGTGCAGCAACGCGCAGGGAACCGGTTGCAAGGAGGCAGTCCCTCCACCTCATCGTGCTGTTTGCTGCTGATGGGAATGTGACGCACAGGTGGGTGAGTGGTTCCAAGCTGAGCACAACTATGGCTGCATGCTGTGTATGCAGGAGAGGTTGTGCAGGAGCCTGGCTGCTGAGCTGGAGAGTGCTGGCAGTGCTCACAAGCTTGACATGGAGAACCGCATGCGCAGTGAGCTGCAGCTGCAGGAGGAGGTAGCACGGCTGCAGGTAGCTGGGCCGAAGGTAGTGGTAGCTGACATGGTTCGCAGCTCAGACCTGACACACACTGGTCATCATCACTACACAACATTCACGGATTTGCGGTCCAATCAGATGGCGCCGGGGTTGTTCCAACACATAAAATCACAGACTCTGATTCCCTAGCACCTGGCCTGGCAGCAGCAGCAGGCAGTAGCATCCCAGGCAGTAGCTTCGGCAGTGGCAGCAACGTCAGCTGGTTTCCATGAGCCCGGAAGTGGCCCCACCGTTCCAGGCAAGCATAGCAGCTCGACAAGCGCGCCTTGCATGGGGAGCGTGTTTCAGATTGCATGCTCTACCTGCTGCACATGTGCTGCCTGTCGCAAGCAGGAAGGCTGCAATGAGTGAGCCGCCTGAGTTTGCTGCTTTTGGGTGTGCTGCCTGCTGCATTGCCAGACCGTCATGAAAGAGGAGGCCCAGTCGACTGTGGCCACTGCTACAGAGATGGCTGAGCTGCGAGAGAAGTTCAGGGCAGCCCAGGCCCTGGCAGCTGACAGCAGCCGTGCACAAGCTACCCTAGAGCAGCAGATGGGTGCATTGCGGCAGCAGCTGGAGGCAGCTGCTAGTGCACGCGAGGCGTGTGAGGCTCAGCTGCAGGAGCAGGAGGTATGCGCAGAACAGCTGCGGGTGGCCCAGCAGCAGCTGGCAGTGGCTCAAGACGAGGTACAGCAGCTGCAACAGAGGCAGGGGCAGTGCCAGGCTGAGCTAGCTGCAAGGAATGAGGAGCTGGCAGCCTGCCAGGCTGAGCTCAGTGCGTCTCAGGGGGCTGTGCAACTAGCCCAGTCCCGTGCAGGGGGTCAGAGGGAGGAGGCAGTGGCGCATGAGCAGCAAGTGCGGCTGAAGATCACAGAGTTGCAGGCCCAGTTGCATGCGGCAAATAATAGCATGGCTGCCATGCAAAGCAGCCATGCTGCCCAGCTGCACGGACTGGGGCAGCAGCTTGAGAGGCAAGAGCTTGCCTGCGGGGCTGCTCAGGCAGCACTGCTTGCACTGCAGCAGCAGAGTGACACAGAGCTGGGCCTGGCTAAAGAGCAGGAAGCTGAGATGAGTGCCCAACTGGCACTGCTGCGAGCCCAGTGCCAAGCGCAGGAGGTCCAGCTGGAAAGGCAGGGTCAAGGAGAGGCTAGGGTGGCCGAGACTTGCAGGCAATTGCAAGTTGACCTGGAAAGCACAACGGCATTGCTGCAAGCTGAAAGGCTGAAGACTATGCAGCTGCAGGCTGAGGCATTGGCAGCCGCGGAGGCAGCCAGAGCTGAGAAGTAGGTGGCATGGACAGCCCCTGTGTGCACATCGCCCCCACACCCTGCACAGATGTTGCTCCGCTTCCTGTACGCAGGTTTGCGTCCCTGGAAGCCTCTGCTGCTACCGACAACGCTAACTCTGCCAGTGACGTGGCACTTGACCTCACAGCTGCTAAGCCGCATGAGAGCGACAAGGTGGTGCAGCTATGTCAGGAAAACCGGGAACTGCTTGCACGCCTAGAAACTATGCACGCCAAGCTACGACTGACACGAGCCAAGCTGGCACAGGCGCAGGCCCGCCTGGCTATCACACAAGGTGACGCAAGTCGACACCAAGACGCTACCTCAGGTGCGCGTGAGTCACTTGCGAGTCACTTGCGAGTATCCGCAGCAATTTTCAAGTCCGCAAACAAACTCCATGCAAGCACACGGACAGCTACTCCCGCACACGTAGAACTAGCAGTGCTTATCGCGGACCTCGACATAACTGTCAACGTGCTTCCACACTGGCACGCAGGAGCAGTTCCTCACGCGGCAGAGGTTGCTGGAGATAATAGCAGGCAAAGCCACGACCCGCACCATTTGCAGCTGCAAGCTTACAAGGTATCTGGCTGTGTTCTAACAACCTTGGACTTGCGGCCTTGCCTCGAGACTGACGCGACACGACGCGCAGGTTGCCCTCATTGCGTGTCAAGAGGAGATTGCTGTCACTTCATCCCTAAGCGTTATGGCGCAGTCTCGTGCCGATCTCTTCATGGAGGGTCAAGAGATGCGCATGTCCAGCAGGCATAGGCACGATGAGGCATCCGTCAGAAACTCAAATGCTGACGCCCAGTTGGCTCACTCTGACACCGAGAGGCAGCAATTGCTACACCAGCTCAAGGGCCAGAACAAGGTCATTGAGGCTTTGAAAGAGGGCCTGAACAGGTCCCAAGCCAGCCACGAGAAAGATTGCCAGAAGCTTTCTGCTTTAACACAGGAGCTGATGATATGCCAACGCAAGGTATGAGAACGATGTGCATCTGCCGCCACTGTGCAGTTAAACAGTGCAGTGGACCCAACTACGCATCGCCACCCCAGCTTTGGAATGCCTGCACTCTGACCTGCACTGCTGATTTCTTCCATGTTGCAGCTTCGAGAGACTGAAGCACAGGCTGTGGCATCTGCCCATGAGGCTGAGTATTTCAAATCACATGCTGCTACAGCCCAGGCAGCCCTGGTAGCAGCTCAAACAGCGTACCACGCACAGGATGCTATGCCCCTGGAGGATATGGTTGTGTGCGGCTCCCCCACCCTCAGCCTGCACAGGAGTGGTGCTGCAGCAACAGCTGCCGCCTCAGCCAGACTAGGCCAGCTCGACTCGGCATGTGCCGCATGGAAGGACGCTTGTGGACTGCATGCACAACGTGCGCAACAGCTGGAGCAGCAGCTGGAGGCCACGGACTCAGCATTGCACCACCACCAGCAGCAGCTGCTGGCACTGCAGCAACAGGTATGGGGCGGTGTATGCCATGGGCAACAGTGATGCACAGTGGGTGGCCGGGCGCAGGCATGCCACGGACTGGCATGCCGTGGGCCTGCCTAGCACTGTGCCAAGCTGTACAGTAGTTGTTAACACCAGCTCCTAGCACCACTTGTTGATGACCACCTGTCAGCCTGACGTGCCAGCATAGTGCGTAAACATGATGTGTTTACATAAGGCGTGTGAGGCGTATACATGAGGCGTAAACATGCTGTGTAAGCATAGTGCGTAAACATGATGTGTGAGCCCACATGCGTATGCACCACATTGGCAGGTGTGGTACGTTGCCTGAGCCAGAGGCTCCCAGCATGTCCATGTTGAACTGTGGTGCAGGTGGATGCCTCCCGACAACGTGCCAGCGACACTGCTCAGTCCTGCGACCAGCTGCAGAGCCAGCTGACAGCCACTCTGCAGCAGCTGGCCAAGGAGCGACAGCAGGTGACAGTCTGGGCTCACTGCATTACCCTGGCACCCACACCGTGCAGAGTTTAGCAGTAGCATGGTGCTGTGACGTGTGCTACAGCAAGGCACTTCCTGGCAGTGAGAGCTGTGCCTGAAAAAAATATGAAATGTCGCAAGGCAACACGTTTGGGGCAGCTTGCCTGTCAATGACCTCCTGTGCTGCACTTGACTGTTTGGATGGTGGCCATGTGATGATGATGAGCCTGATGACGAAGGGGACAGCAGTGCCAATGCCCTGAGTGTGCTGCACTGTGTTGTTGCACCACAGAACAGCGCTGCCTCAGCCCAGCTGTCAGCCATGGAGGAGGCCCTGGCTGCCAGCCGCACTGCAGCCCGGCGCCAGGTGTCAGAGCTGCAGGCCCAGCTGGAGGCGGCGCAGGGGCAGGCGAAGCCGCTGGGCCACCAGTTGGTCGCCCTGCAGGCTGTCATCGCCCAGCAAGAAGCTGGCCAGCAGGCGGCCACTGAGCAGAGCCGCAGGCTGCAGGCTGAGTTGGAGGAGGTGAGGGCCAAGTCCAGTATGGCTGACAGGCGGCAGTAGGGAGCACCTGTTAAACCCTGACTAAGCATGCATGGCTGGCGCTGGCTGCCTGCTCCATAGCTGCTGTGCCCCACACGCCATCATTGACCTGTCTCCTGATGTTAGCCCCAACGCTGACAATGGCACTAAGCCCACCTCCCACAGGTTGCACCCCAGCCTGTCCCACACTCTGAGCCACTGCCCCTGCAGGCTCGGGCACGGCTGGTGGAGAGCAGCTCAGCGCAGGAGCAGCTGTCAAACCTTACGATTAGCCTGCGCCGCCTGCTGGCCCAGCATGGCGTGCGTGTCAGTGGGCCTGGCAGCCTTGCCTTCGCTGCACCAGGCAGCCCACCCAGCAGCCCTGGTGGTGCTAGTGCCCGCCATGTGGACGCCCCTGCAGCATCAGCTGCTGGATTGCACCAGATGGTCACGGCGGTGGCGGCCCACCTGCAATCCCTGGACGTCAAGGCTAAGGGCCTGACTGACAGGCTGGAGCAAACCACTGCGCAGCTGGACGGGTGCAGGCGGCAGCTGGCAGCAACTCAAGCCCAAAGCAGGTGAGGGACACGAAACGCTACACTGCCCACGCTCAACCGGCCAAGGGCTGCCACTCCATGCGTCATGGAGAACGTGCACTAAATGCTTGCTTCCTACATGGTCAGTAGGGCCAGGCAATGTGAGGCAGAGCGAGGCTTGGCGCTGTTGGTAGGCTGCTCCTAGCCCCTGCTGCCTGCAGGGATGTTCAAGATGCCGCTTCCCAGCACAGTACTGCGCTGCAAGTGGCAAGGAAGGAGGCGGCCCTGCTCACCACGCGCCTGGCCCGCAAGGAAGCCGACTCGCTGACGGTGCAAGCCGAAATTAACAGGCAGATGGCGGACTACGAGAAGCTGAAAGCCAGGCTTATCCAGCAGGAACAAGACAGCTCGCGACTCATGGCCAGTCAGAACGCCATGGCCCGGAAATGCGACGAGCTGCACGCGGCCATGGCGGCCAAACAGGACGATTACGCTGCCGCGATCGTGCGCACCGCCCAGCTGCAAGAGCAGTTGAACGCAAGCCGGAACGCACTCGCGGCAGCGCAGGTGGGTCGCGGCACGCCACCGCTGGTGCCCATGTACACCATCGCAGCTGGGCGTCAACCATGGAGAGGGCCACCTCAACACTGCACCGCCCTGCCACAATGTGTATGACTTGAAGACTGGTTGCCGCCTGAGTGATGTACCCTAGGGGCTGGCTGGTGCTTGGTGTGACACAGCCGTGAGCTGGCTGTTGATGCAATCATGGGCCGCCATTCGCTTGCTGGTCTTGCAGGAGCGCCTTCGCAGCCAAGAGCACCAGCATGATGACAGTGAGCGGCAGACAGAGGCAGCCCACCACCAGCTGCACGCCCTGTCAGCACAGCTGCGTGAGGCCCAGCAGAACTCAGCAGCCCTGCAAGAACAGCTGGACAAGAAGAGCTCAGAGATCAGGTGACAAGGGCACCGCAATCAGCAGCAGTGCTGTGCAGGACTTGTGTCCTCCTTTACACACCTACCAGCACCCATGACTTCCACCGCAACCTGCGTACTCACTACCACCCATCATCCAACCACACCTACTCACTTCAACTCGAGGTCAGCGTCGCAACACACTGCCCTGTCTATGCTGCTGGTGCAGAGAGCTGCATCAGATGCTGAAGGCATGGGAGGCTATGCGCCTTGGCAAGGACGCCCAAATCGCCGCCCTGCTTGAGCGCTGCAAGCGCCACGAAGAGGACTCTGCAGAAAAGGCCCGCACAGTCGATGCCCTCCGCCGCAAGGTCGCCGCAGTTGGTCGCACGATGGGCAGCGTGGCGCACAGCACAGCAGGGCAGAGCCTTGGCGGCTTCAGCGCCGCTACACACATGCTTGCCGCAAATGAGGCACAGCCGGCCGACCTTTACCGGTCGGGTGCTGCCGAGTTTGCTGCTGAGTCAGCGCCCCCTCAGATGCGGAGCTCCCAGTATAGCGCGCAGTCTCGCAGCATGGCACTGAGTCGGCGCAGCACAGCAGCCACCACGTCCCCCGTCAGCGTTCAGAGTAGCACCGCACGGTGAGCGGGAGGGCCAGCGGTCGGTGGTACAAGAGACGTTGCCAACCGGTGCTAGCCGTGATGCCGTGCGTCGTGCATTCACAAGCATACAGCAGGATGTTCAGCGCACGGGAGAGCCAGCACGCTGAGGATGTAGTGATGGCGCGCATTACTCAATGCTATGGCTGGCATGTTCCCTCGCCCGCAAGGCCAGCAATGTACTGGAGCGAAACCCATTTTGGTTCTATTTAACATGCTATACGTAATCTGATGTAGTTAGCCACACAATGTTGCGCGATTTTTTTGGCAACGCATTGCACCATTGCATTCTAATGTGGTCACTTACACGCGGCTATGGTCGCAGTGTAAACCCTAATCCAACAACGCATGCACTTAGCTCCTTGTTATCACATGCAAATATCGCCTCCTGCATAGTATCACTGTCAAAACAAGACTGTTTCAAAAGAGAATGCTTTTGACTGGCACTAATTGCACTCACGACTGCACTAAAGACACCAGTCAGTATAGAATAGTGAAAGACATCCACATACAAAGCAGTAAGGGAAGTGGACCGCATGCGCTGCGACCACCCAACATGCAACGATCACTCCTATAGCTGCAATAGCTGTACCTGCCTTTTTCTTCATGTGAGCAACACGATCTCCCATAGCAGTTCACTCAGCAGCCTCAAGGCTGGTCCACCACCACGCCTCCTAAGGGTTAGGGCCTCCCTTCACGCACTCCACAACAGAATCTCTATGCCGCCAGCGCACCAGGCAGAATGGCGTGGACCCCTTCACAGCAATAGCTACACATGCATCTAAACATCAAAAAGCAGCTGGCAAGCAACTGACATTGCCTGGCATGGGCAGCTGGCATGAGCATTGGCCAGCGTGGATGCCAGGCCGCTAGGGTAGGTCTGAGGAGGATAGCACCCAGCCTGCTGTATACAGGCCGCTGCATGGTATGCAATGCCCATGTTATTATGCTGTCATGCAATCTGTGCCCCCCCAACTGCCTCCACCACCTGTGGTCCCCAACCGCCAACTGCCTTCTCCAACTGTCAAAGCAGGGTTTCAACCCAGCATGCAGAGGCTGCATGAGCCCAGGCAATCAAACATGGCGGACATGAGATGTGGCGGTCGTCACTTTATCATGGCAGTGGGATGGCAACAGTGGCTGCGACACACATGCCTGCCCTGGCCCTGCATTGCCCAGCCTGCCTGAACAAGCCCTGGCTAACCACTGCCAGGCTTCAGTGCTGCCAGGCTGTGAGGCGGTCAGGCGTGCAACCTGGCAGTACCTCCCTGCAGCTCTGAGGCTGCCCTGCCCCTCCACTGCACACCTGCCTGCCCTGCCTGTACAGCCTGGCAGCTCACGCTGACAGACAGGCTGGCGTGCGGTGGCGCTGCCCAGCCTCCCAGGGTCCAGCCAGGGCCAGGTGTGTCTGCCCTGCTGGTGGGCAGCCTGGCCTGGCCCACTGCAGCTGCTGGGCCCTGCTGGCTGCTGCCTCCCCCAGGCCTGTGTCAGCCGCCCTCACCTGGCACCAGGGGGGCGTGCAGGGTGCCGGGCGGCAGCAGCGAGCCGTCAGGGCCACACGTGCCGGGCGCCACCAGGGAGGGCTGCGTGCTCATGGCTGAACGGCTGGACCGGGGGGGCGGCGGCTGCAGAGGCTGCTGCAGAGCTCCTGGGGCAGGCCAGCACCCACTGCTCCTGCTGGTGTAGATGGCTGCAAGGCCCTGCTGCTATCACCACTGCTGCAGTACTGCTCTTAGGCTGTGAGCTGGTGTGTAGCTGTACGTGCCCTGGACAGTGGGAACAAGGAGAAAGCAGGGTTTAGGTAGTGACAGGCAGGGCGATGGGGTACGGTCATTCTCTGTGTGATGCACCCGCTCCTGAAGCTCTGGTCTTGCCTAGCAACCGTCATGGGCTTGCGCGAACACAGGCCGCGCTGCGCTCGCCCCTGTGACCTGTCCATGGCTATAGAAGGCCTTTCCTGCTGCTCTCAGAGGGTGGGAGTGGAGGGATGGGTGGCTGGGCCATGTGCTGAGGTAAGGCGTAGGCTAGGCACACTGCCCCTCTCCTGCTGCTCTTAGCCAAAGAAGCTTGGCCCAGGACTTCCTCCGCGTCTGCGGTGTTGAGGGCTGTTGGCTCATGGCTGATGGCTCATGGCTGATGGCTCATGGCTTGCTCCCCCTCTATGGTGCCGAGGGCAGAGGCTGATTGCTGCAATGCTGCCCGTCACAGCTGCTGCAGCCGGCTGCGTTTGCCCAGCTCTCCGGCTGCATACTGTTGGAACAGGGCCTCGTGCACCATGT
Source organism: Haematococcus lacustris (assembly GCA_030144725.1). Classification (NCBI taxonomy): domain Eukaryota; kingdom Viridiplantae; phylum Chlorophyta; class Chlorophyceae; order Chlamydomonadales; family Haematococcaceae; genus Haematococcus; species Haematococcus lacustris. The sequence goes on along the minus strand of JASKMD010000014.1, from coordinate 7,407,845 downwards.
TCTGCACATCCTCGGGCTGCACGCTGCTGTCCTCCAGCCAGATCTCAAACACGTCACGGACCAGGCCATCCGGCTGCGTGGTCACTGCTGCAGTGCGCACCTGGACCAGCAGCGGCAGCAGCAGCCGCATGAGCAGGAGCAGGTGAAGAGCTGAAAGGGCTGAAGAGCTGAAAGGTTCCGGCACTAACATTGGGCCTTGCCTGTTAGCCTGCAGTGTGCCTGTTAGCCTGCAGTGGGCACCTGACCAGGGCCACAGCAGCAGCAGGGTAAACAGCTGAATGGCTCAGGCCACAATACCCTGCCCTAATGGTCCACATGCCCCAATGACCCCCCTGCCCCTGCCCTGTCCTGCCTGACTACCTGACCAGGCCCTGCCTGTTAGCCTGGCCGCGGCCCCGCCCCTAGCCCCGCCCCTACCCCTGCCCTTGCCTGCATACCCGGCCTAGCCCTGGCCCAGCCCCTGGTCGCCCCTGGTTGCTCACCTCCAGCGGCAGCTTTTTGAGTGCATTGATGATGTCGGACAGCAGGCCCTTGCGGTCGCGGCACTTGACCTGCACGTACAGGCTGTCAGCCGGGCCCCGGTCCACCACTACTCCTGCCAGGGCCGTGGGCTTGATGGGGATCTGCAGCGGGGCAGGCGGCCGGGCAGGTGAAGGGTGGGGCGGCTGGGGCAGCTGCCAACCAGGTGGTCCAGGGGCAGGGCAGGCGGGCAGGCGGGTGGGTGGGTGGGCGGGCGGGCGGGCGGGTGGGCGGGCGGGTGGGCGGGCTGGTGGGCAGGCAGGCGGGCGGGCGGGCAGACAGGCGGGCGGGCGGGTGGGCAGCAGCAGCAGCAACATCAGTGGCGTCAGTGGCGGTGCTGGCCAGGCGACAGAGTTGTGAAGGAGGCTCACCACTGGCAGCTCAGGTCCTGAGTAGGTGGTGTGGCTGGTGGGGGCAGCGTCCCTCACATCCTCCTTGGCGCTGTGATCAGGGCGGGCAGGGCCGGGGAAGGGGAAAGGCAGGCAGGCAGGGTGACATGGTCTGACGGGCCAGCGGGCGGTCAGTCAGTCAGTCAGTCAGTCAGTCAGTCAGTCAGTCAGTCAGTCAGTCAGTCAGTCAGTCAGTCAGTCAGTCAGTCAGTCAGTCAGTCAGTCAGTCAGTCAGTCAGTCAGTCAGTCAGTCAGTCAGTCAGTCAGTCAGTCAGTCAGTCAGTCAGTCAGTCAGTCAGTCAGTCAGTCAGTCAGTCAGTCAGTCAGTCAGTCAGTCAGTCAGTCAGTCAGTCAGTCAGTCAGTCAGTCAGTCAGTCAGTCAGTCAGTCAGTCAGTCAGTCAGTCAGTCAGTCAGTCAGTCAGTCAGTCAGTCAGTCAGTCAGTCAGTCAGTCAGTCAGTCAGTCAGTCAGTCAGTCAGTCAGTCAGTCAGTCAGTCAGTCAGTCAGTCAGTCAGTCAGTCAGTCAGGCAGGCAGGCAGGCAGCTCATCCTTGCCCCCTGCCCAAAACACCCCCCCCCCCTCCCCCCTGTGCCCTCCCTCTGCCCCTCTGGCCCCTCACCTGTCCAGTGAGCCGCGGCTGTCGTTACTGTTGCTGTGTGACCCGCTGCCATGGGAAGTGCCCAGCACATTGCCCCCCGCCCCCACCTCGTCCCCCACCTCCCTCTGCTGCCCAGCCCAGGCAGCCGGCTCGCTGCTGCTGCCACTGACCCCCCCAGACTGCCGTGCTGGCAGACCTGCCCCGCCCAAGCAACAGGTGGACAGGGGCTGGGGTGCAGGTGGCACCGCCCAAGGGCCCCGCGCCCCTGCCGCTGCACAAGTGCTGGGGTCGGGGTGGCTGGTAGGGTCCAGGGCCATGGGCAGCGGCAGCAGAGGCCTAGGGCCCGGCAGCTCCTCCCCTGGCCAGCTGCCCGCCCCAGTGCCTGAACTGCAGGCGCGGCCCCCCTGCCGCCTCCCTCCCCCCGCTGCCTCCCCCTGGGCGCCTGACCCGCTGGCAGCTCGGGGAAAGGGGCAGGGCCCTGGGCCTGGGGTGTTGGGCCGCAGGCCAGCTGGGTCGGCCGCCTTAGCCAGGGAAGCGTCAAGTGAGATGGAGCCTGAGTTGGAGGGGGGGCCCTGGGCCCGGGGGGAGGGGGCTGTGGAGGTGGTGCTGGGGGCTGCTGCCCGGGGACAAGGGGGCGGGCACTCAGGCAGGCAGGCAGGGCTTGAGCCTAGGAAAGCGGTTGAGTGGGACGCAGGCCCTACCAGGCTGGCTTGAGCGCCCAGCCCCAGCCCCTGGCCCAGCCCTTGAAGGCCCATGCCTGCAAGGCCCACAGCCTGCTGGGCAAAGGCTGGCTGGCCGGGCAGCAGGCTGTGCTGGAGGCTGAGGGGCGGCATGTGGGCTGCACCGGCACCTGCTCCATTGGGCCAGGGGGCAGCGGGGGGAGAGGCCAGGGACAAGGACCCCTGCAGGGCCATGAGTGCAAAAGGGTCAGGGCCAAGAGCAGGGGCAGGGGCAGGGGCAGGGGCAGGTGTGGGGTCATGGGTGGGTTTCAAGGTGAGGTTTGTTGAGGTTGGCTTTGGGGGCAAGGTTTCAACGTGGTTTTCATAACATGGGGTGTGGTGTGAGTTGATCTGTGCCAAACAGGAACAGGACATTGTGCTGAACTGCATCCAGCTGGCCTTGCTGATGCCACCACTGTCAGGAGCGTTTACACTGGAGTGCGAGTGCCGAGGGCAGGGAGGAGAGGGGCAGTGTGCCTAGCCTACACCTTACCCTGCACCCCAGCGCATGGCCCACCCATCCCTCCCTCCACTCCCACCCTCTGAGTACCCCCTCCCCAGTCATCAACCTTCCCCCAACCCTCTCCTTCAATTCCCCTTCTCCTCCTCTCTCCCCTCCCCCTCTCCCCTCTCCTCCCTCCTCCTCTCCTCCCTCCTCCTTTCCTGTCCCTTTCCCCCCCCACCCTTCTCCCCCTCCTCCTACCTCCCCCCTACCCTGTGCAGGTGCAGCTGCTTGAGCAGAGCGATGGTGTCCGCAAGCACCACATGCTTGGGTCTGCGCGCCTCTGCTGCCGCCGCCGCATCCTTTGCGTTCAGTCCAGCAGTGGAGGGCGCTGCCTGGCTGCCCTTTTGAGGGGGCACCAGCTCTCGCAGCTAACAGGTGGTCCACCCATGCATCCATGCATGCATCCATGTATCTAAACATGCACTCATGATAGAGTTCAGTTGTTCCATTGTTAAGTGGCACGCTATGGCCAGGATGGTGTCCATGCTCTTGGGCGCCGTAGCGTGCAGTTTGACACTTGATAACACTTACAAGCGTTTTTATGCACTGCATCGACTGCTCAGTCACAAGTGCAAGCTGTGTAACAGGGACCCACCTCATCAATGAGGGAATTGATGCGGTCGCGCCGTTGCTTTTCCACTGTAGAGTGGCTGATCTGTGGCTTCTCTTGATTCACTGCGCACCAGGGTTTGCAAGCATAGTAAGGGCATAGAGCAGAGTAGAGCACATGCCTCAGCCTGACTACCTCGGTAGGGGCGGGAGGGAGTAGGCCCAGGCAGCGCTAGCCCGGGATAGCCCCCAGAATAATTGGAGGGCGGTGGCGGAGGGTACATTGGAGCAGGAGCCACGTGCGGTACCAATTCCATGGCTGAGCTCAACTCGGGCAGCCGCATTGGCGACGAGGTCTGTGGCACGAGAAACAGGCACTTGCGAAGGGTTGGCGACTGCAAGCTGTCATTTGCATCGTATCTTACCGCTAGCGCTTCAGGTGGCCGGAACTGTAGTGGGATGTCTCCGGAGAATAGGTCCCCGATGGACGCGCCCAAAATGTCTTCACTAGCTACTTTGTGCAGAAGCACCTGCAGCTCCTTATCTGCAATCGCGGCAATCGCAGCATCCGTGCTGCGTCAGGCTCTGTCCCGTGACATAGCTCGGAACGCGTTGTTCGCTGCAAGGGTGCGTAGCCAGCTGGTCCGCCCCGCGACGTGCCCTGCTGAACTGGTGAGGTCATATTAGGCCCAGTCTAATAGCTCCACGTATGCGCACCGTTAAATACGAGATAATCGTCCCTGTTGATGTTCATCGCGCGGATGTATGCAGCGCGTCGAACAAAAACAGCACATGTGACAGGCTAGTCGAAAGTGTCGAAAGTCGAAAGTGGTCGTTGCACCGTTCGTCAGCTCATTTTCGCTAAGAATGCTGTGTCTGATCCGTGATCCAAATACGGTTTCAAATACGGTTCAGCTCTGCCTACAGCTACGCCTGCGCCTGACTTGGCTCTGGCTGAGGCTGTGGTCAGTGTTTCCAAATACGGTTCAGTACGGTTCAGTACGGTGTAGAGAGCGTAGGGACAGACGCGGCACTCAGCTTAGGGTTCTTACATAACTAACTGCTGACGGCACTAAGCACACTGCTCAGTGCCTACCTGTAGAGAGCGTAGGGACAGACGCGGCACTCAGCTTAGGGTGCCGAGGTCTGCCCCTCTAACTGCCTTAAGACGGACAGTCTCACTCTCTCACTCTGCAGCCCTGAGTGCTGTCAAACATGTCTCACACTTCCGGTGCTCAATATCTTTTGCACCCGGACATGTTCACAACACTCCCACTCAGTACTTAGGCCAAGAGTCTGCACAACTGCTATATCAAAACAACTGCATCAAACAACTGCAGAAAAGCTGTCTCAGGTATGCAAACCTGTGCTTCACCAAGCTTCCAGTCCTGAAACACAAACAGGCTGGATACACTAGGCTGTTTCAGGCATGTGTGCCTGTGCCTAGCTTAAGCTGAGCTGTATACCCCACACCCTTGCTTGCCCCAATCAAACTTGACAGCTGCGAGAGGCTTGGTGAGGAGGTCTGCCATCATGCTGCTTGTGTGACAGTAGTAGAAAGCAACCTCCCCCCTGGTAATGCGTTCCCTAACAAAATGGTGATGCACATCAATGTGCTTTGCTCGTGAGGTGGCCATGGGATTGTGAAGAAGCTGCAGAGCTGCCTGGTTGTCACACCCTATGGTGACACAGCTGGCGTCTAGCTGCAGATCCCTCATCAGCTTCCTGAGCCACAGTGCCTCTTTAGCTGCATTAGATGCTGCCATGTATTCGGCTTCAGCTGTTGATAGTGCCACTGTGGGTTGCAGGCGGCTGGACCAGCTGATTGCACCGCCATTGAGAGTAAACAAGTATCCTGTAGTGCTTCTGGCGGTGTCTTTGTCACCAGCATAGTCTGAGTCAGAAAAGCCCTGTAGTCCTGTGACACCCCCAAACAGCAGTCCATGGTCACATGTGCCCTTCAGGTAGCTCAACACGTTGCATGCGGCTGCCCAGTGCTGCTTGGTGGGTGATGACATGTGCCTTGCCAGAGCACCAACTGCAAAAGCAATGTCTGGGCGTGTGCAGCATGTGAGGTACAACAGGCTACCTACCAAGGCGCTGTAATGGTGCACTGAGGTGTCAAGTGGGTCTCCCTCCCTGACTAGCTTAATGGCTGGTGCCATAGGCACTGCCTTGCTGTGTGAGGATGACATGCTGTGTGTGGTAACCAGCTCATTGATGAATTGTCGCTGGTCAAGCATGATAGTGCCCTCTGCCCTGTTCCTGGTGATTTGCATTCCCAGGAACCACCTGGTGTCGCCCATGTCTTTGATGTTGAAGACAGAGGCGAGTTGCTGCTTGACATGTGCCAGGCCTGCAGTGTCCCCCTGCTGAGTACACAGCAGGCAGTCATCCACATAGACCAGCAGGTAGACTGGGCCTGATGGCAACTGCAGGGTGAACAAAGTAGGATCTGCCTGGGAAGCCTCGAACCCTATGGCAAGTAACTCCTCACAGAGGCGTGCATGCCATGCCCTGGGTGCCTGCCTCAGACCATACAGAGCCTTTTGCAGGCGACACACTGTGTTACTGCTGCCCTCCTCAAAGCCCTCTGGCTGCTGCACATAGATGACCTCATGCTCTTCAAGCTTGCCATTCAAAAAGGCTGTCTCAAAGTCAAGCTGATGAATCTCCATGTTCTCGGCTGCCGCTTTGGCTAGGATTGTGCGCAGTGTGGTATGCTTGCTGACAGGTGCATACACATCACCGACATCCACACCTGACACTTGCAGAAAGCCTTTGGCTACCAGTCGGGCCTTGAAACGCTCAATGTCTCCTGCAGCATCACGCTTTATCTTTAGTACCCACTTAGTGGGCAAGACACGTGCACCACTGGGCCTCTCAGTCAAACACCATGTCTGGTTAGCATGCAATGACTCAAGCTCAGAGCGCATGGCCTCACGCCACATGTCAGCCTGTGGCCCTGACAAAGCCTCACTGACTGATGGAGAGTCATGGTAGGTGGACGTGGATGTGGCATGCAGAGACAAGTGCCTGAGCCGGTGAGGTGGTAGTCGTTCCCTTGGTGGGTTGCGACGTGGTGCGGGGGCAGCAGGGGGAGCATGTGGTGCAGAGGGAGCAGGTGCAGGCAGGGGAGCAGGTGCAGGCTGAAGTATGTACCTGCCTATGCCAGAAGGCTGACTGCTGACAACTGTAGAGTGGCTGGGTTGTGCAAGAATGCCGCTGCCTCTGCTGCTGGCTGATCCACCAAACAGATTGCGTCTGACCTGACTCTTGCTGTCCTCATCGTCAGACTGACCGCTGTCACTGTCATCTTGTATGACTCTCCAATCTATAGGCCTGGACCTAGGATGTTGTGCACTGGAACCAGGTGCGCTGCTGCTGCTGCTTTTGCTGGTTCTGTCTTGACTCCCACTGTCATCTGAGCCAGAGTCGCTGGTGTCAGTCTGCTGCTGCTGTTGCTGCTGCTGCTGCTGCTGCTGCTGCTGTTGCTGACGTCTGTCCCCCTCACTAGGGAGTCTGGCTGGCTGCAGATCAGGCTGTGGGCTGGGTGGGTAGGGATGAAGCAGCATGCTGTCAGGCAGGACTCTCTGGCTGCCAGTTCGGGTCTTGGTTAGTTCATCAGTGGCTGGTGAGAGCTCATCAAAGGTCACATCCTTGCTCATCTGCTCTCTACCATCCAGAAACACCTTGTAGGCCTTAGACCCTGGCTGGTAGCCAATGAAGACTCCTGCTGCTGCCTTTGGCTGTAGCTTGCTGCGCTGATGGCGTGGGATGTGTACCCAGACCTTGCTGCCAAAGATCCTGAGTCCTGACACGTCAGGCTTGACACCGAAGAAGGCCTGCCATGGAGTCTGACTCTTACCTGTCACAGGCAGCACACATCTGACATGGTTAGCTGCTTTTGCTGCGTAAGCCCAGAACTCTATGGGCAGGTGAGCTGCATGTAGCATGCTGCGAAGCTTCTCAACAATGGTTCTGTTCAGTCTCTCAGCTGCTCCATTCTGCTCAGGGCTGTAAGGGGCAGAATGCTGATGCAGGATACCCTTGCTGTTGCAGAAGGCTTGCACTGTCTTGTTTACATACTCGCTGCCATTGTCTGTTCTAATAGCTTTGCACTTGCTGCCAGACTGCGTTTCCAGCTGCTGGATTACTGTAACAATGCAATCTGGCACCTGGTCCTTGCTGCGAAGAGGCATGACAACTGAAAACTTGGTGAACTCATCCAGGAAAGTAGCAAGGTAGCGGCTGCCGTCCCTGGCTGCCAAGCTGAATGGGCCACACACATCCATGTGAATTAGCCCAAGTGCGGCTGTCACAGCTGGTGCATTGGGAGATGGCAGGGGGAAGTGTACATGCCTATGCTGTTTACCTACAACACATCCCTCACACACTGCTGGATCAGATCCTGCTGCCCGAAACTGTGAGGCTGTAGTGTCAACACCGGTAACCATATGCTCTCGCTGCATGCGTTCAAGTACAGAGTATGATGCATGACCAAGCCTCTCATGCCACACCTTGGGTGAAACTGAAGTCCTGCTGTGGCCGCTGCTGGCTGAGTCCAGCAGCTGCTGCTCAGAGGTAGTCTCCTCAGGGCCTGACACTGAGGTAGCAGCAGTGAGATTAGCAGCTGTAGCTGAGATAAAGCTGCTGCATAGCTGGTTGGGTGCTGATGGAGCCATTACGATAGAGGCAGCTGGGAAAGGATAGCTGTCATTCTGCTTTGGTACTTGCATGCACAGGCTGTGTCCACGATAGCTGCCCTCCATCAGGCAGCTGTTCATCTGAAAAAGAAACTTGTAGCCTGCAGCTGTGGCTTGGGCAACAGAGACAAAGTTAGTTGATGCAGAGGGGACCAGCAATGCATGCTGAAGACACAAGATACCCTGATCTGTCCTGAGCCAGGCATCTCCCTCACCAACCGCATTTAGCTGATGGCCAGCTGCTGCCAGGTAAACAGGCTGTGGAGCTGGGTAGGAGCGAAAGCTGGTGAGGTTGCTGGCATTGGTGCAGATGTGCCTAGATGCTCCTGAGTCAATGAAGTAGGGCATGTGAGGGTCGCCATCAATCAGGTGCTGCCTGGGGTTCTGAGCTGAGACAGGCTGGCCATAACGGCTGGTGAACAGCCTTGCTCTGTTAGGGCTGAGGCTGCTTTTACCAGCAGCAGGGCTGTATGACCTACCCTTGCCTGGGCTGCCAGCCCTGCCTGGGCTGTGACCAGAGGTCCTGGCTGGGCTGTCGTCAGCTCTGCCTGGGTTAGACAGCAGCATGGACCTCAGTCTCTCTCGCTGGCTCCTGTCAAAAACACGACACTCAGCCATGATGTGTCCCTCTTTGTTGCAGAAGTGACAGGTCATGTGAGCATGTGGATTCTCTTCTCTGGTGCTGTGGTCTGAGTGAGCTAGAGAGCTGCTGCGCTGCATGGCTGCGTTGCTGCTCCTGCCTGGCTGGGGCACCCTGCCCCCCCCCCTGCCTCGCCATCCCGACCCCCCTGAGTAGCCAGCCCCCCTGGGTGAGAATGAGGAGGAGGAGGCCCAGAGAGAGGAAGAGGAGGAGGTGTCGAGCTGCTTTTGCCGATCCAGCTGCAGGTCTGCTTCCCGGTATTGCAGGACTGTTTTGACTTTGCTCAGGGGCAGTGCTGCGCTGGACTGATCATAGCGAAGCTGTTCCACGGTTGGTCTGAACTCATCAGGCATGGCAGCCAGCACTGACAGCACGATGGAGGTGTCAGAGGGATTGCAGTTGCATGCTTGCAGGTTGGCTTGCAGCATTAGCAGTCGGCTGAAGAATTGGGAGATGGTCTCACCAGGGTGCAATCTGAGCATGGACAATTGCTGCTGTAGCTGGGTCTGGTGCGCGAGGGAGGACTGGGTGTACTCAGCTTTGATATTGTCCCAGGCGGCCTTGGCTGAGACTGCATTGCCGACGGCGAAGAAATGCTGAGGATTGACGTAGCGTAGTATCATGGCTTTGGCCTTTGCGTCTGAGGTGTTCTCTGCGTCGCGCACAGTAAGCGCTGCTGCATAGGCATCTTGCGTAGCCTGCGAGGAGCCTTGGATAGGCGCAGTGGGCAAGGGGGTGATGCCTGTGTCGACGATCTGAAATAGGTTGTGCTCGATGAGCGCGTATTTGACGCGGATCTGCCAGAACTGATAGTTGTCGTCAGTGAGCAGGTCGATTTGGGCTCCCGGCCCGATCGACGAAGCCGCCATCGCCGAACGACTAACTGTCGAACGCACGACCCCTTCCCGGCGACTTACTGGTGCCTTTCACGCGTCTGCGTGCGTGGGCCCATAACCCTGTAGTGAGCGTAGGGACAGACGCGGCACTCAGCTTAGGGTTCTTACATAACTAACTGCTGACGGCACTAAGCACACTGCTCAGTGCCTACCTGTAGAGAGCGTAGGGACAGACGCGGCACTCAGCTTAGGGTGCCGAGGTCTGCCCCTCTAACTGCCTTAAGACGGACAGTCTCACTCTCTCACTCTGCAGCCCTGAGTGCTGTCAAACATGTCTCACACTTCCGGTGCTCAATATCTTTTGCACCCGGACATGTTCACAACAGATCCGTGATCCAAATACGGTTTCAAATACGGTTCAGCTCTGCCTACAGCTACGCCTGCGCCTGACTTGGCTCTGGCTGAGGCTGTGGTCAGTGTTTCCAAATACGGTTCAGTACGGTCATACATTACTACAAGGACAGGGGCAGGGTCACGGGGCAGGGGTGTGCAAACGCGGCTGCGGCCTGTTGTGTCCTGTGGCACAAGGACTGGCACTGGTGCGCAAGGGCTGTAGGCTGTTGCATGCTGTGCCCTACACGCCCAGCATCAGCATTGCCTCGTGACCTGTTGTTAGGCCAGACAAGGTCTCTTCGGTGGATGGTAAATGATGGGCGCTGCTTCCCATCGTCGGCCCGGGACCTTACACATACATCTACATGGATGAGACATGTGGGACTAGTCATGAAGTGCGCCGTGTCGATGCCAATGGAAGTCCATGTCAGGGTGCGGAACATGTCCCAGCATCGCCCCACAGCACCCGCAACCCCGAATATCTGGCAACCTGGCAAGACGTGGGAGTAACTCAGACACAGGCACAAATTGTCGCAAAAGTACAACAAATACATTCAACAGCGCGTACATTCGACAAAGTCGACTCTGGGTGCCACATCCACAGCCAGTTGCCAGCCCTGAGGGGCCTTACCAGGCACTGAGGGCCGAGAGCTGCTTGCTCAGCAGCCTGCCCGCAGCCCTCAGGGCAGCTCCAAGCCCCCCCGCCTTCTTGGCGCCCAGGCTATGCCTGCCTAAGGCTGAGGCGGCACCAGCAGCAGCAACACCACCACCACTACCAACACCCCCCTCAGCCCCTGCACCGCCAACTGCTGACAGCAGTGCTTCACGGTGAAACAGGGTGCTGCGTGCCCTGACAGGGCTGTCACGCTCTGCTGCTGCTGCTGTGTCTGCATGGGGCACAGCCGGCTGCAGGTACGTGGCGATGCCTGCTCTGGCCAGGCGGTGCCGCATTCTCCGCTCCTCCCCACAATCCAGCCAGGAGGTGTGGGCGCTGGCAGCGGGTGTGATGGGGCAGATGCTGCTGGTGGCCGCGATGAAGGTGGCCAGCACGTCAGATTGCGGGGCGGTGGACAGCACCGGCGAGAGTGGCTGCAACAGGCTGAGGTCCAGCAGCTGGCTGGATGGCGGTGCGCCTGGCAGGGCCAATGGGAGGCTGCTGGCGGAGGCAGCGCCTGCAGTGTGGTGCTGGCATGCGGGCGATGCGAAGGCTGAGTGCGTGTTCAGCACGCTGTCGGGGGAGGTGCCTCGCACTCTGCAGGGGGCTGCATGGCGGGTGGGGAGGGCGCGCTGAGCTACACAGCAACGACCAACCTGCTGCTGATGATGCCCCCTAGGCTGGTGCTGCTGCTGCTTCTGCTGAGGGGGATGCTGGTGCTTCTTGCGGTGATGGTCATCCTGCTGCTGCTGCTGCAGCTGCTGTGGCCGCTGGTCCTGACACTTCTGCTGCTGTTTCTGCATTGCGCCCAAATTGTGCTCATGCTCATCGAGGTGTGCAGCCTCAGTGGGGAGTGCTGCCACCCGACCTTTGCTGCGGCTCCTCCTCCCTTGTGGCGCCAGAGCCAGTCTGCAGCGGTGGCTCACTGGGGGGGCCGGCGGGTGCCAGACAAGGGGTGGAGGGGTTTGGCTCACGCCACCCTCACAGCCCTCCACACTGCCACCCACTCCATACGCTGCCACCTGCTGCACAGCGTGTGAGCCTAGGACGTCCTGGCAGCTGGCTGGTTGTTGGCCTGTTGCAAGCAAAGCAGCACAGTCACCACCAGGCAATCATAAATGTGACCTTTCTGGGTTGAGTGCACGAACAGTAGCAGCAGCAGCAGTAGTTGCGTGGGCACGGTTGAGCTTGACTGAGTGCATTGCAAGCCACACACAACACCAGGAACAGCACCAGCATCAAAAGGGGGCAGGATTTGCATGTGCGTTGTTCAGCATGGTAGCAGAGGTAGTAGGGGTGGCCCCAGCATCGTCTCAAGGCTTTAGGGCACCCACCAGCATCCAGGCTGCCGTCAAGGCTGCTGGCTGAGCCCTGGCCAGCCCAGCTCAGCGCACTGTCCAGCGACAAGCAGCGCCTTGGCCTGGCCTGCACCTCTGACACTGGCCCTGGGAGGCTGCCACCGCTTTGTGACTGGTGCTGTCTCCCTTCCCGAGAAGCGGCCAGAGCAGAAGCAGTAGCCTCATGACCACTGGCCGTGCCCACAGGGGGTCTGGCAGGAAAGCAAGGGTGGGCTCTGCAAGGGGCATGGTGAGGGGAATGATAAGTGTATGCCACCCTGGCCCTGGCTAGCGAACAAGACAAGGCTTGCAAATACCTAGCACAGTGAACAGCATGACAGTGGCCTGGCTTAACCCCTCAAAGTTGACAGCTGTGTAGAGACACAGACTGTAGCATAGAAGGTGCACAAGCTAGGGAGCACCTGGGTTAAGTCCCTCATGGACCTACAATGTGTCAGTTTTGGCCTCGGAGTCCGCGGACAAATCCTTCACCTCGACGACGCAGTAAAGCTGCGGTGACGAGGAGCTCCGGCGATCGAGGCAGTGTACGTGCTGTCGGTACATGTTTTGCGTCTGGGGTTTCTGTCCTGGGGTTTGAAACCAGCGCAAAGGTGGTGAGTATAGCTACCGTTGCTGCCGTGCTTGATGCTTGGCGCTTACCGTCAAGAGCAGCAACTGACCTTTCCCTCGTGCCAGCAGTTCCAATCAATCCTTCTGTAAGCTTGACAGTCAGACAAGCAAGATGCTCTGGATGCTATGTGCTTCGGGACACTTCTTCTTTTAAAGATAGTGAGGCAGCAACATTGAAAGTAGAGACTACCTGGATTCAAAGCGCATAGCTTGGATACTTTCGCGCATGATACTTTCGCGCATGGGTGCATGTCATATCTATAGCTGCCTTTTATTTGTTCAGTCTGGTGCGTGACGTTGTATGTCACTGGATGAAGATTACTTGCACGTATAATGATGCTCGGTTACAAGAACAAAGCTTTGCGCAGATTGAGGGTTGAATGCTCCGAGTGCTTAGGCGCAGCCAATGGGCGGGGGTTGGGGGCAGGGGCTGGGGCAGTGAGCCCCCTTGCCTATAGTGTATCACTTGCCACTGCCATTCCTCTTTGGCTGAACGCCCTTGATGGTGCCGCGGTTGAGGGGTCCCAACATGGGGTTGGTAATCTTCATGCAAATACTGGCTCGATACTGCACCATTTTCGATAGCGTTTATCGCATTGGCAGCTGCGAATTAACGCGCGATTTCGGGCAAGCGATGCGTTTACTCTTGCGAGTGAGGCTATGCCGGCGATTGTTCTAGTGGTGAGTAGCGGCACCAATGAGCGAACTGCGCTTGGCATCACCCTACAATCACGTTACAGCTCTGCCATACAACTACCTGTATGGCAGTAGAGATATCTGAATGGATATATCAACAATGCTGTATCCCTATCCTGTGGAGCCCCCTACACTTCTCCACAGCAGTGAGAGACCGGTGTGTGTCCCTAACTTAGGAGTCGGGACTGTGTCCCTAACCTATTCGCTAGAACCTTACCCTATGCACACTCTAGCGCACACACATCCCCTTTGTAAGGGGCAATCGTATTGTTTGTTTGTTTGGCTCATGGCATGATACACATGTCACTGTCGCTGCCGCTGGTGCCGCCGCTGCCATTTCCGCAGCCGGCCTCTGTCGCGCACGCACACCCACTCCTAGCCCACTCTGCCTGGATTAGGCATGGCGGGGCGGCCCGGCCAGCTGCTGAGCTCGCGTGGGCGGCCTGGCCCGGCTGCAATGCGGGCGATGTTCAGCGCGGCTGACACGTCTCGGTCGTAGAACCTGCGCTTGATGACATTGCTTGTAGAGCACATCAAGCCCCGGATCCGGGACCGCGTCGCCATGCTGCGCACCGGGTACAGCCACCTGCAAGGCGACATATGTCAATGCTCACTTGTAAGACCCTTCCTTGCCAAACCAAGTGTAAAGTCAAGCCATGTATAGCCCAAGCGGTGCAGGGCACAGTCTAGGCTGGTGTGTGCCCGTCATCCAATGCAACGGCTGTCAACTAGCTATGTAATGACTCTACTCCTACTGTGCGAATGCATCTGAGGTCTCTCACCTGAAGGACTCAGCCTGATCTGCCACCACGTTGGTGCGGGCAGAGCTGACCCGGCTGGTCCGGAACTCATGCACCAGCACCACACGCCCGGAAAACTGCTTGCATGCCTCCCGTCGCATCTGCTTGACAGGCACACCCCTGCTGCCAATGCTGCCAATGCCACTGAAGCCTGCTGCCCCATAGGCCAGGGCCAGGGGGCGACCTGTGGCAGCCGAGTTGCAGCGTACCTTGGCACCCTTGACAGTCTCCAGCCAAGGCACACAAGGAGAGACACATTGTGAGCTCAGGTCAAGTCATTTGGTGGGAGCAGGCCGCGCCCCAGGCGGTAGCTCCTCCCTTAATGCACGCCGGTGAATACCGGAGTAGTCTTCTTCTTCTTCTTCTTCTTCTTCTTCTTCTTCTTCTTCAGGTCAAGTCATGGCAAAAAGTCATGGTCATGGTCATGGCAAAAAGTCATGGTCATCCCGCCCTCTCACTCGCATTTCATGTCTGCTGTCTGTGTTTTGATATGTTCATTACCAGGCAGTGCTGTGTGCGCCGTACGTGGTGATGCCGATCTTCGACCCGAACTCGCAACTGACGCTGCGCGTGGGCTTCCTCATCGCTGCCAATGCAGTGCTGGCGCTTTACCTTCATCGCTGCGTATGTCGTCTCAAGCCTGGGACGCAGCGGATGCTCGCAGCGATGCCCAGCACGGCCGTGCTTTTAGCATTGCCCTTGCTATTCGACCCGGTAGAGGAAGTCGTCACCAGGAACGCCGTCCTTTTCGTAACGGCTTGGCTGGGTTCATTCAAGGCGCGTCACGACGCATGCCGGGATTTGGTGACGGGGCCGTGACCGGAAGGCGGCAGCACAGGGTAGTCAATGAGGGGGTGGCTAGCGTGGACCAAGGATGGCCCCGGCAGGCTAAAACGCAGTCGCGCCGCGAAAGTGTGACATCAGCCACAGTTGCAAGCTCAGCGGAAATGACCACAAATCTTTCTCATCATCTATAGCAGCAGGAGCAGTGGGAGCTGGCCGTGCCCAGGAGTTCTGCAGCAGCCTCTGCAGCAGCCCTCCCCCCGCCCGTGTGTTGGCTGTGTGGCCCAGCCAGCGCTGCAGCCATGAGCATGCGGCCCTTCTGGCCCGTTCAGCCAGCCCCAGGGGGGGCGAGGGCAAGGAAGGCGACATACAAACAGAGCCCTCAGGGGCCTGTGTCTTGAGCAGATGGCACAGAGCTGTGGTGGGAAGCAGGGAGCTGTGGCACGGAGCACAGGGCTGGGGCAGGGTGTGGGCCGGTATGGCCACCCACAGCTGTGGGTGAGATGCAGGCACTGTGCGCTGCCGCTGAGGAACTGCTGAGCAGCAGAGGGGAGGCTGGGATTGGGGCTGCAGGGGGAGCAAGAGGAGGGGGGTGCAGGGAGGTGCCTCAGGGTCAGCTGGCCCACCACAGTGGGGAGGGCGGTCCACACCCAGCTCCTTCTAAGCAGCTGTCCAGCAGCAGCCCAGCAGCAGCCTAGGATGCTGCCGGGTATGGCAGCTATGGTGTAGGAAGGCCAGTGAGTGTGACTGTGCTCTACCGCTGCCACTCAGCACCCTAGGCCCCTCACTAGGCAAGAGCAGAGAGTGGTCAGCTACAGTGAACATTTCAGCCTCTCCAAGGTAGTCCAAGGTAGCTAGGTCAGGTGGTCAGGTGGTCAGGTGGTCAGGTGGTCAGCCACTGCTAGACCTGGAGCTGGTGGTCAGGGTTATGGCGTCGCTGCCGCTCATTGTTTGTCTGCTGTTGTTGTTCTGCTGTGCTAGCATCCAGAAGAACTGCCGCAGCGGCTGCATCCATGTGCATGCTGACAAGTCAGTGTGATCATGTGTGCTTAGGAGTGATCAAGGTGTGACGGGCATAGCCTGATGTGACTACCCACAGCGGCCGTGTGATGATGAGTGGGCTGTGCAGGTGATGGCACTGTGCCTTGGTCGAGGTAGCCTGGCACAGGCGTGGACACTGCCTCAGTTCTTCGCCCTGCTGCTGCTACCATCTACCCTACGCAAGGTACCAGTCCCAGTCCCACTCCCCACCCCACCCCACCCCACCCCACCTCACCCCACCCCACCCCACCCCACCCCACCCCACCAGTGATTCGTTTTTCAAAACGGCCTAGCTGATCCTGGTCACGAAGGGTCCTGGACCATGAAATGGCTGGTTACGCGGTTGGTCACGACTGGTTACGAAAAATAAAAAAACCTTTTAAAACCTTTAATTACTTATATAAAAGCATTATATACAAAAACATCACCATCTCCAATATGACTGTCTGTTATCATCAAAGCATATATCATCACCAGTCCATATATCATCACCAGTCCATGCAGCTGACACGCTTGTATTGCTCAGTTTGAGATGCACTCTTGCAGAAGTGGCGGCTAAGCACATCCACCAAGCGTGTCAGCTGCATCACACACGGGTTCTTGTCCATGACTGAAGCGGACAGGCTGACACGGTGTGCTGCACAGTGCTGAGAACTGCTGAAGGGCGCCAACTGCTTCCTGACCTTAATGGCCAAGCCATTGTGTGACCCAACCATGACACTGGCGCCATCGGTGCCCAGGGCCACAAGCCCCCGCTGCCACAGGGCTCGTGGCAAGCCCGTGTCATCCAATACTGAGAGGAGAACCTTGAACAACTCATCTGCTGTGGGGCTCTCCAGCACCTGATAATAGCAGTGAAACCACATAGGGTTGGCAAGGGCCACTAGTAAGAGACTCCAACTTTACTGCAGGCAAGCATACCTCTTTCAAGTACAGGAAGACTGGACGCCGCGTGAAGTCCTTAACCACATAGCCATGGACACACATGACAGCACGGTTGTCCACAGTGGTGGCCTCGTCCAAGCTGAGGGACAGGAATGTTGCTGACTGCAATACCTCCAAGTCATGCTTGCGCATGACTGAGTAAAGGGCCTCTGTAATCTGCCATGCGCTGTCGTCTTTCCAGTG
Source organism: Haematococcus lacustris (assembly GCA_030144725.1). Classification (NCBI taxonomy): domain Eukaryota; kingdom Viridiplantae; phylum Chlorophyta; class Chlorophyceae; order Chlamydomonadales; family Haematococcaceae; genus Haematococcus; species Haematococcus lacustris. Next base: position 7,390,921 of record JASKMD010000014.1, on the reverse strand, counting down.
CTTGGCTGCAATGGCTGGAGTCCTGGCGACTCTGAATAGGTCGGGGGTGTGCTCAATGTCTGTCATGGGTCTGCCAAGCTTGAGCAGGTAAAACACTGCTGCAAACTGCGTGACGGTGGCTGGATCTTCCATTTGCTGCTTGCGTTTCGCTGCAGCTCTGTCTCGCCCAGTGGTGAGCACAGCCTTGAAGGCTTGCACTGCTGCTGAGCTCTTCTGTTTGGCTGCAAGGTTCTGCTTGTGTCTGGCGCTGTCCTCATGCTTCTGAATGGTATGCAGATGGCTGTTTAGGACTAAGTCGCAAGCGGTACAGCGCACGCGGTACAAGTTGCCTTGCAAGCCGAAATCTACAAGCCACATCTCGCGGCCTTCGAGCCACTCAGACTGGAACCTGTTCGTGGTACCAGCGGGCCTATTGGCTTTCCAAACACCATCGCTGTGCCCCCGCCTTGCGCGTAATTCGGACATGGCACGAAGCCAACGCGGTTACGAGGCAACCCAGGCCAGCCAACGCAAGGTCCCGTTCGGTAACGAAAGGCGGGCCTCGAAAACTAGCTTTTGGTTCCGATCGTTACGTATTACGCAAAAAACGAATCACTGCACCCCACCCCACCCCACCCCACCCCACCCCACCCCACCCCACCCCACCCCACCCCACCCCACCCCACCCCACCCCACCCCACCCCACCCCACCCCACCCCACCCCACCCCACCCCACCCCACCCCACCCCACCCCACCCCACCCCACCCCACCCCACCCCACCCCACCCCACCCCACCCCACCCCACCCCACCCCACCCCACCCCACCCCACCCCACCCCACCCCACCCCACCCCACCCCACCCCACCCCACCCCACCCCACCCCACCCCACCCCACCCCACCCCACCCCACCCCACCCCACCCCACCCCACCCCACCCCACCCCACCCCACCCCACCCCACCCCACCCCACCCCACCCCACCCCACCCCACCCCACCCCACCCCACCCCACCCCACCCCACCCCACCCCACCCCACCCCACCCCACCCCACCCCACCCCACCCCACCCCACCCCACCCCACCCCACCCCACCCCACCCCACCCCACCCCACCCCACCCCACCCCACCCCACCCCACCCCACCCCACCCCACCCCACCCCACCCCACCCCACCCCACCCCACCCCACCCCACCCCACCCCACCCCACCCCACCCCACCCCACCCCACCCCACCCCACCCCACCCCACCCCACCCCACCCCACCCCACCCCACCCCACCCCACCCCACCCCACCCCACCCCACCCCACCCCACCCCACCCCACCCCACCCCACCCCACCCCACCCCACCCCACCCCACCCCACCCCACCCCACCCCACCCCACCCCACCCCACCCCACCCCACCCCACCCCACCCCACCCCACCCCACCCCACCCCACCCCACCCCACCCCACCCCACCCCACCCCACCCCACCCCACCCCACCCCACCCCACCCCACCCCACCCCACCCCACCCCACCCCACCCCACCCCACCCCACCCCACCCCACCCCACCCCACCCCACCCCACCCCACCCCACCCCACCCCACCCCACCCCACCCCACCCCACCCCACCCCACCCCACCCCACCCCACCCCACCCCACCCCACCCCACCCCACCCCACCCCACCCCACCCCACCCCACCCCACCCCACCCCACCCCACCCCACCCCACCCCACCCCACCCCACCCCACCCCACCCCACCCCACCCCACCCCACCCCACCCCACCCCACCCCACCCCACCCCACCCCACCCCACCCCACCCCACCCCACCCCACCCCACCCCACCCCACCCCACCCCACCCCACCCCCACCCCACCCCACCCCACCCCACCCCACCCCACCCCACCCCACCCCACCCCACCCCACCCCACCCCACCCCACCCCACCCCACCCCACCCCACCCCACCCCACCCCACCCCACCCCACCCCACCCCACCCCACCCCACCCCACCCCACCCCACCCCACCCCACCCCACCCCACCCCACCCCACCCCACCCCACCCCACCCCACCCCACCCCACCCCACCCCACCCCACCCCACCCCACCCCACCCCACCCCACCCCACCCCACCCCACCCCACCCCACCCCACCCCACCCCACCCCACCCCACCCCACCCCACCCCACCCCACCCCACCCCACCCCACCCCACCCCACCCCACCCCACCCCACCCCACCCCACCCCACCCCACCCCACCCCACCCCACCCCACCCCACCCCACCCCACCCCACCCCACCCCACCCCACCCCACCCCACCCCACCCCACCCCACCCCACCCCACCCCACCCCACCCCACCCCACCCCACCCCTGCGCTGTGACACGCCTGCTGCTCTACTTGTAGTTTCTTGCTGCTGCCCGGTGCCATGCAGAGTCCAGCCCTGACGGGTCGCATGCCATGAAGCAGGGCAGGCTGCAGGACTCAGGCGGCCCCCCCTTCCAGCTGCTGCTCACATCCATGGTCAAGATGGGTGGGTAGAGGCATGGGGGGGTGGGATAACACAGACTCGCCCCTGCCCCCGCCCTCTGCACCTTACCCCTTGCCCCTTGCCCCCTGCCCCTAAGGCTGACCCCCACCCCTGCATCAACCCCTGCCCCTGCAGGCCTGGTGGGCGTGACTGCTCATGTGCTGGTGACCACTGAACTGCCTCCAGGGCCCAGGCAGCTGGTGGCAGGTGAGCCACGACAGGGCCGCAGCGCCGTCTGCCAGGCTAGCACAGGCTGGCGGTGCTGGAGCCCATTAACTGGCCGCACACCGTAACACCGGCCCAGCTCCCTTGACCCTTCAGGCTGGTGGCTGGGTGTGCTGGCGGCAGAGTGCTACCTGATGAGTCAGATAGCTGCTGACGTCTGGCCCTGCCATTCCTTGCTGCGGCATTGGAGGCTCACAATCCTACTACGCACTTCTGTCGGTGGTGGGAGGGTAGCAACGGCATGCCCCAAGGCTACTCTCCTCCCTTAATGCACCTCCTTCGGCGAGGGCGGTGTCTTTCTTCCTTCCTTCCTGCCTGCCTGCTGGCTCCTGGCTGCTGGCCCCTCACTGCCTGCTGGCTCCTGGCTGCTGGTCCCTCACTGCTGGCTGCAGCTCTGGCGCTGATGGGCCTCCTGGGCGGCATGGCGGACATGGCAGCAGCAGTGGCAACCTGGGCACTTGGGCTCACCATCATCCCCTCTTTTGACCATCCATGGCAGGTACAGCTCCACCCCTACTCTCCACATCTCCCTTGCATCCCATCCATCCATCCCTGCCTCTCCACCCCTCCCTTTCATCCCATCCATCCCTCCCTGCCTCTTCAACCCTCCCTTCCTTCCCATCCATCCCTCCCTGCCTCTCCAACCCTCCCTGCCTCCCCACCCTCCTGCTTGCGGTGGTGGCAGTAGAGAAGCCTGGTGGAGCCAAGGCCTGGCGAGTGGCAGCAGCGCATGGCAGCATGCGGCAAGAGCAGGGCCTGGAGAGCGTGGGAGGAGGCATGTGCACTTGCTCGCTGTATGCTGCCAGGGCGGATGCACGCGCATGGCTGGGTGGTGGAGGGGTGGAGGAAGTGGCAGGAAGAGACAGGGTCCAGCCTGGCAGCTGGTGATGCACCCGCAGCTGCTGCTGGTGCCCAAGTCCTTGGCTGAGCTCATGGCAGGGGCAGCTGGAAACCACCTGTAAAGTCATCAGCGGTGTTGGTGGTCAAAGGTGGTGGGAGTGGTTGAGGGGCCGTGAGGTATGGATGGTGGTGGTTAAGATAGGAGCTGAGGGTGGTGGTTGCAGTTGGTGGTTGAGGGTGGTGGTTGCAGAGCACGTCCCTGGCTGACTTCTGGGGCCGGCGTTGGAACACTGCCACCAGCGCTGTCCTGCGGGCTCTAGTGTATGACCCCATCATGGAAGGTGAGGGGTGAGTGGGTGGGTGCGGAAGGGTGGGGTGGGGGAGGCGGGGGAGGCAGCTTGGGAGGCGGACTTGGGTGAGGGAGTTTGTAGTTGTGGTCGTTGCCTATGAAGAAGGCTCCGTGGGGATGGGAGGCACGCTGGAGGGCACGCCAGTACGTCTATAAGACGCATGGCTTTAACAGCCTGAGCCTTGTGCCCATCAACGTGTCGCAATGTGTGCAGTAATGTGTTGCAAGATTGCTCCTGATCTCACTCTCTGCCCCGCTACTGGGCGTGCAGGCCGTCTCGTCGCACGCCGCGCTGATGCACGCGACCTCTCAACCATGCCCCAGCCCGCGTCCCAGCATTTGGACAAACCGCGGAACGGCGCTTCGCAGATACTTTCGGAACCCGGTCGCCGACATGTTACGACTTGCAGGTCACAAGCAGAGACCGAGCCTTACAGCCCCGGCGCATTAAACCCACCCGCAATGGATGTCGGGATCAAGCGCCCTCAGCCGCTGTCTGGTTGTGGACACAATAGCAATCAAGGCTTACACGCGGACCGCGCCGAGCCAGACCCCAGCTCGCAGTCTCACGGCTCTTGCAAGCCTAGCATGGCAAGCGCGGGTGCCGGTTCTAAGCCTCGTACCGCCGGTGACGTCGCGGCCCGGTCAAAACGGTGGCGGCGCGTTGTCGGGACACTCGCGACCTTCCTGGTGCGCTGAAGACCCCAAAGGCTGTGCAGTGCCGTTTGCCTGTTCAAGTTTGCCTTTTGCACCCCGGCCCTGGCCTCAGCCCAGGCCCCGGCCCCAGCGCCTGCTGTTGAGTATGGCTGCTGCGCCTCAATGACCGACCTGACCTGCTCCTCCAGTCCAAGCCCTGCTGAACCCCTCCCTGGCTTCCACCCCTTGCCCTGACGCACCGCAGGTCAGCGGCTTGATGCATGAGTGGATGTTGTACATGGAGATGCCACGTTTCTGGGGTCCCTGGACTGGCAAGATCACAGTGTTCTTCGCGCTGCAGGTAAGCCGGGCTGGCCTTGGCTGCTTGTAGCCAGCTCAGAAGGTGCTGACACATGACATGATTGCCAGAACGAGGGTGTCAAGCGTACATGCAGTCATGAAAACACGCGTCCAATTGTAATGCCCAGCTGCTGCTGGCTTGCCTGCTGAGCTGCCCCGCCACACAGAATTTGGCAGTGTTGGCAAGACGGATTGTGTCAAGGTGGGAAGCAGCAACTGCCAGCCAGGTGGAGTCAGCTGCTGCCCACCGCCCCACTCGTGTCTTTGCTGCAGGGTCCTCTGCTGCTGGCGGAGTCACAGCTGCCACGGGCACTGCAGCAGGCTGGGCTGCCGCCACTGCCTTCCCTGCTGGCATGCGCCCTCACCGGCACCCTGTTGATGGCCACAGCCACGCCGTTTTACTTTGGGGCAGTTGAGCCACCTGCTGGCGACCTGGCTCCCAGGGTGAACAAGGGCGTGCATGACAGCTTCATGGCGGCGGCTGAGGTGGTGCTGCACCACTCGCAGGTCGCCAAAGCTTGGGCAGAGGTGCGGAGGCTGGCAGCATCGGGGTCCTAGGCTGGGCTGGGTGTGGCTGGATCCAGCGGCAGGGGGCTAGGCTAGGCTAGGCTAGGCTGGGTGTGGTGCGACTCAGCAAGCTGGGTGTAGTGTGTGTGGTGTGGTGGGTGTGGTGGGACCCAGCAGCAGGAGGCTGTTGGCTGGATGGCTGTGAGCCGGGCCACAGTGCAGCAGTACCAGCATGTTCCTCAGCACCGGGCTAGACCAGGCAGTGTGTTGTGGGGGGCGGCAGGCGCTGGAGTTGAGAGGCAGCAGCGGCAGCGGCAGCAGCAGCAGCAGCAGCACCGAGTGTAGAAAGGTGTTGGGGTTCAGGGCACCGTCACAGGGCTCTGTGTTAGGGACTACAATCAGCAAAGAAGGCAAGGATAGCAGCGGTGGCAGCCGTGGCAATGGTTAGAACGGCAGCAATGCACCAGGTTGGAACAGGGATCTGGTGCTGAAGTGTTTGCCAAGATGCATGATGGTGTGACCGCTCCCCCTTCCCCACTCACGTAGCTACATCATCAGTTTCATCCTACGCCGTCAATACCAATGAGCAGGGTCTGTCTTGTAAGATAAGCAGTGTGCAAGATGAGCAGTGGCATGGCTCTGCACCATGCGTTTGCGATGCATAGCATTGCACAGCTCACATGGCACCATGGGTACATCTTCAGAGCCGTAGCAACGTGCCAACAATCTTGGGGGTTGTTTTGATGAAAAATTCTGTGGTCTTGGGAGATAAGGTGCCAACGTTTTTGAAATTTGCAATCATGGAGGGTGTACCCGATTACTGCAGGTCAACACCTTGGCATCTTCTGCAAGGATGTCTTCACATGAGCGTGTGGAGGCTCTGCACTCAGGCTATGCATTGAGGGTGCTGTGGTGCTTTTGATAAGAAGGTGTGCATGCGTGCGGGTGCTTGTGAGATGCCAGAGGCATGAGACTTATGAGATGCCAGAGGCGTGGAGGCATACATGATACCAGTGTTGGTGTAGCTGGTGATGTTCCTTATTTGTGTGTTGGTCTGTTGTGGGTTGCCCATGAACAAGCCCTGTGGCTCAGCAGCTGCCACGGAGTGCGCAAGGGAGGAGGAGAAAGTCGAAGACAACCAGGATTGCATCCTTGGAGCAACTCGCCGAAGACTGAAAGGGCATAGAGCCAGGTCATGTTCCTGCATGGCCTTGCGTCCGGGTTGCCTGGTCGCATTGACAAGAACATCCGTGAAAAAGGGCATCCGTGAAGCAATCTAGTCTAACCTGTTCGCACGTAGCGTATACGAGCCGCATTGCTTGGACGCACGTCGCGTTACGTTTCCGCGGCAGGATGCGTGCACAGCTTGCTTGCGCAGGGGCGGCTTTCGCCCGGAAGCGGGCTGTCACAACCCTAGTAGCTTGGCGCTATCAGCCTTTTGTCGTCGCGCAGTGCGTCAGCCATCCGCTCAGGTGAGGGGGCTACGCGTCCGGCGCAAGTGCTCTTCGCGGAGAGGCCAAGACAGTCATCGCTGCACCGTGTCTCGCATTCGCGTAGTTTAACGCCGTCGGCAGCGGCTTTCGACGTGGAGCAAGGGGTGCGGACTATCTTTTCCAAAGTGCATGCTACGTACACCGGGAACGACATCCCCTTGGCCTTAGTCGATTATGAGCTGGAAAGCATGGCAACTACCCATGGAGTAAGCAAGAGGAGGATCAGAAGGGTAAGCCCTGAGGTGTTCAAATATGAGCCACGTGCTCTTATTGCGAAACCCCCTTATTTACCTCTCCCCTAAGCTACGTGTTCTCATTGTTAACACCCCCTCTCCCCCTCTCCCCTTGCTGGCCTCCTGTGTAAGTGCATGAGGCGTCAGGATGTGTGCATGCAAGCAGGCGTTTATAAGAGTGCCCGTATCACTGAGCTCTGGCCAAGTCTACTCATCCACATGGGATTTAAAGGAGGTGGGCAGCTCATGGCATGGGCCCGCTGTGAGCATGGGCTGGCAGTAAATCATTGCCCCATGCCCTTGTGTGAGTGAGACCATGCAAGACCACCTTGTGTGTCTGGAGGTAGCGTTAGCGGAAATGTTGTTCTAGTTCACCCTTCACAGATCCGCAGGCAACCATGGCCACGTAGCAGGGAGCACGGTAGTCTAGCCCTTGCCGTGGCCAGCCTGGGTGGACTAGGTGACCTGCTCAGCCTTACTGCGCTTAGCTGGCCAGGTGGTGTTGCCTAAGCTATCTGGTTAGTAGTATACGTTTGTGTATTGGGTTGAGCATGATGGTTGGCGGGGAGTGTGCGGGCTAAGGCTGAGAGGGCTGCTGGTAGGGCTGTGCACACTGGACATGTAAGGTGGAGGTATGTTGCGCTCATCCCATTCTGCTGCCGGCCTTAGGACTATGGAGCCGGCCCGGCAGTGTGCTGCTCTTTCATTGGGGCTGCCCCGCCCAGTGCTGCATGGACACCACAAACATCTTCCCTCCTGCACACTGGTGCATCAAACTTGGCCCCGCACTGGCTTATGACCTTGCCCGTTGGATCATTATCATGGTGGAGAGCCAGCAGGGAGACAGCAGCAAAGAGCGAAGGTGGCCAGCAGGCAGGCCGAGTGAGTCTGTAGGCAGCCAGCGTCTAGGCTGGTGCTGGCGTGCCTGATCTCTCCCCTTGCAGGCCTTGAGATCTGATCAGGCTGGCGGTGGAAGCCGTCAGGAGCGGACACGCAGGCTGCACGATGTAAAGGTGTTCCCGTATGCGAAGCTCGCCCTGACCATGGTTTTCCAACATCGGAGCAGAAAGGGTTGATGCTGGCTTTGTGAAGCTGTCAGGAGGCGACACGCAGGCTGCACGATGTGAAGACCCACCCGTATGTGGAACTGGCCCTAACCATGATCTATTTAAGCGGTGCTGAATGGGCTGATGCTGAATGGGATGGTGCTGAATGGGCTGATGCTGAATGGGCTGATGCTGAGCCGAAACTGGCTGGGCGGCAGGTAGCAGCCGGTGACGAGCCGGTGGCCATCTAAGCAGTCTCTTCGCCCACAGATGAGTGGTGAGGGCGGTTTTGAGGCTGACAGACAGCAGTTGGGAGTAGTTGAGGTTGCAATGCAACAGGTTGGTACAGAACAGACACTGTGTGAGTGTCAGTGAGGTTGTCAGCCCAGTGGGTCCTGACACCATCCATAGGCAGACAAGTGGCCATGCACATCATGGCTGGAGGTCAGACAAACAATGAGACTTGACTAGTGTTGTTGCAGCCTGTGATGGCAGCTTGCAATCATGCCACCCCATGCCGCTGATGTACATTTGAAAGGTGTGAAGGGCCACATGTTGCTAGGCTCTGTGCATGGATGTCTTGACAAGACTATGTGGGAGCTCTGTGAACAACCCCTGATCAGCCAACCCCTGATCACAACCCCTGATCAGCCAGCCAGCCATACAGGCAGCCTCAGAGCCTGGGCGAGAGCCTGGCTTGCGAGTCACCAGGACGGAGCTCTGTGCTAATTGCTGTGACCATCTACATCCAGCGCTGCGTGGGTCAGTGTGGTCATCAGCCCAGTGGGCTCTAGCAGCAGCCCAGCACACTGACCATGGCCATCATGGCTCAAGGCTGGACAAACAATTGGGCTTAACGCGTGTTGTGGCAGCTAGTAATGCCACTGACCCATACCGCTGAAGTATTTAGAACTGTTTAGGGATGCATGTTTGATCCGTATATGACTGTCATTGATGCCGTTGACGAGCCTGTTTGACTGATGGCCATGGGGTTTGTAGTCATCAAGGGTGCACCCGGTTACCCACAGGTCACCACCTCGGCATGTCTTGCTTGCATGTGTTGAACATAAGTGTGTGGGGGCCTTGAAGCTCTAGGCTGCGTCCCTCCCAGTCATCTCACTAACCATCCGGACCAACCAGGCCGCTGAGTCAGCGACTAACCCAGGCCGTCAAGCAACTCATCAGCCTTGCCCTCAACCCCTCCTTCAGCTTGGGCACCCCCCACAATTCCCAACGCCGTACACAAAGAACCCGCACCTAACACGTCAGCCCCTGCATACTTTCCCAGTCATGAGGGCTTGCACTAGGCCTAAGAACAGGCAAGTGAAGGACACCCTCCGGCTCTATGAGTTGCAACCCTGGTAGCGAAGCAATTGCGTTCCAAGCCTCCACCCTGCATCCCTGCTGTTGCACTGCCGTCAGCGGTAGCCTGTGGTGAACCTCTTGTCTGGCTTTCTGCAGCTTGCTGGCTGCACAGGTCACTGAAGTGCGCTGCTCCAGCCTCTGCCACTGCATTCCCATCCTGCTGCTGCACTGTCATTACCACTCCTGCTTCGCCCGCATCTGCTGTCCCTGCCACTGGTGCAGGTGACCCTACACTTCCCAGTAGTGCAGACAGCAAACCCCAGCCAGCAACCCCTAGCTGGCCCTCCGCTGCTGCCGCGCTGCTGCCGCGCTGCTGCCGCGCTGCTGCCGCGCTGCTGCCGCGCTGCTGCCGCGCTGCTGCCGCGCTGCTGCCGCGCTGCTAGCTTCACTGTAGCTGCTGCCTCACCAGCTGTCCCTGCTGCTGGCGTAGTCATACACCAGCACAGTCCCCCCCAGAACCAGGGCAGCAGCCAGCTCCATCACCAGGGCACCTATGGTAATGACCTGCACATGCAACCAACTTAACCTCCTTCACCACCAGGGCAGTTGGCTTCCATCATGTGCGCTGCCTGCAATATGCCACCCTGGCCATGGGCATCTGCCTGCTGCCTGACTGCAAGGCAGACAGGGAACACAGGCCTAGTAGCGACAGCATTGACCTCCCCTGTGCCCCAGGCAGCAGGTAAGCTGCTGTAGACCCCCATGGACCCCCCAGGCACCCCCTAGCTACATCATGACCGTTGCATGGCCTATGCCTGTTGGCGCTGCTGCAACACACAAACCCAGCACTTATACCCCTAGGCGCCTTGCTGCACCTGAGCATGGGCCAGGATGGCAGGTATGGCAATGGAGCCCACCGCTGAGAAGCCAGTCAGGAACTTGCCAGCGTCCGCCCACCTGCATCAACAGGCGTGGCCTCAGCCTGTCCCGAGTCGATCCGGCCTAACCTGACCTGTCCTGACCCAGTCCGACCTGGCTTAATTACCAGGGGTGGCCTGGCCTGGCCTGCCTCAGCCGGGCATGTGCAATGATTGGGAAGAACAGGGCCTGTGTGTCAACTGCCAGGAAAGCAGCACTTGTGGACGTGGGCGCCAGCAAAGGGCAGCGCAGGCTAATCTGTCAGGAGGTGCTATGATGCTGGGGCAAGGGCGCAGATAGACAAGGTGGCACACGAGGGGCATGCGTTGCAACTGATGCTGCCAGTGCTGCACAATGACATCATGGTCCCACAGATGTAGCTGCTGCCTCTCCTGCTCCTGCTGTACACGTTGTTGCTCCTGCTGTGCTTGCTGCTGCAACTTTCTGCTGCTGTGCTCGCTGGGCTTCTTTTGCGCTAGGCTGCTTCTAGGTTGCTGGCATGAGAGGCATGAGGAAGATCTGTTAGCACAGATCCACAGTAGGTACTGCCAAGTGAGAGCTCACCCGCTTTGCATAGAGCTTCCAGATAGGGCATAGCCGTCATTGCCTTGAGACGATCCAAAGAATATGAAGGGCATGGGAACCAAGATGTACATGATTCCTGTCAGCTGCAAGCACATTGACAACCCTCATACAGTCGTCTGCTTCATGAGGATGGGTTGCGCAAGGTGACATGCAACTGATGCGGCTGGCTTGCACTTTTGAAGTCTGTGGCACACACCATGGGCCACCAGTTGTGCCACAGTATGCACCCCAGCAGCTGCAGCAGCACACCGCTGGCGAACATGAGCGCCAACGCCAAGATTCTGCACACAAGGGCACCAGGTTACCCCGCCATTGTCCCATGCATGCGAAGGAGCCAAGCACCCACACTGCGCAAGCACAGCACAGCGAAGCATTAGAGGCTAGTCAGAGTGTGCCAAGTAAGAAAATAACGCAGAAGCCACGAAGCCAACCTCGCGAATCGGAGATGCCCATCGCAGTAGACCTCAACGACTTTCAGCAAAGCAGGGCTTATGCCTGGTCGCTGCAAGCTATATCACTAACATACGGGAGAAGAGTAAACATGAATGGTAGCCGATAATCGACAGAGGAAACGAGTTGGTCAATGTTAACCCCGCTTAACTACAGCCAAAACTACAGCAAATAGTTCTTTGCTATGCTTCACCCTTAGTAACAAGCTCTACAAAGGACACTCAAGAAAATAAACATGTGTTACAAAACACATACATAGGGCGCTCCCGGCCAGGTCCTATTAAGACCCAGGTCTTAAGACCCTGAGGATTTTGAACGGGGTCTTAAGACCTAACCGGCCCACCGGCGGCACACATCAGCGCCACTAGCGCTATGACTACGCCTGTCAGTCTTACACCGCCCGACACCGAAGACACTCATCCTCCAGCCGAAGCTCGCTGGACCTAAAAGTACAAATGAGTACCTATGAGTAGAGTGCAGTGGCCTATGCCGGATGTAATTGTCTGAGTGTCGATGTGCCATTGTGCACCAGGGCAACCCATCGGAAATATCGCGACCACGCCGGAGCGCCCGATATATATACCATAGCCGCAGTCACGCCTTGCTTCAAGGTTGCTCTCACAGTAAGCGAGTGACCAGGCCGCAAACTCGGCCATGATCCGAGCTGTGGCGCTCATCCTGTTCAGCGCAGCGCGATGATGCCGTTTCTACAAAGAACGGGCGCCACAGCGTCAGGCCGCAAACTCCCTCACTCCCTCACACTCGACCGTCAGTAAAATTGTGTGTTGCATGTTGCACAAGCCGCCGTTGGGGGCTCTGCCACTGTTGTAATCCCTTCCACTGTAACCCCGATAGACTGGCGCAGTCCACTAGCGATACTTCATTCTATCACTCCGAAGGTGAGCATACCCGACCCTGACAGGAATCGATCTAGGGACCTCTCGCATAAGTCCTTTAGGACCCAAAACATCAGGCGGGTCTTAAGACCCGGCACGCCCTACACATACCTTCAGGCGCCTCGCAGCACCTGAACTTAGAGAAGCCACCTTGACACGCTTGGTGCATTAATCGATGCAATGCATAGGGTCACCCCCGCCATTGGCTGCACCCCCATGGCTCAAGAGATAACATCTAACTCATTTCTGCACGGATGAGGTCGCCGATTGGTGCGATGAGCTGGCGATGGCCTGACTAGAGTGCAGCCAGCCCTAGCGGTTTGCCGGGTGGCTGGCCCCCAACATGCGACGTGTTCTGGAGCCTCGCAGGTAATATTTGCGACTGCTATAGGCTGCCTGGACTCAGCGCGGCTGAATTTCGCATCCTGACTGGACATCGCAACTTTTCAGGTCAGCACGCAACAGTGCTGCTGCGTCCTAGCACGCATCAAGACCCTCTCCCAAGATGGGGGCGTGACCGCGACGGCGGATTGCTGCCAGGTGCAAATTGCAGAATCGCAGTCTCGCACAAGATTATCCATACATTGATGCCTGTGGCTCTCGAGCAACCACGAGCAGCAGGAATCATTTAAAAATATGCAGGAACTGAGCTGATAACTGCGTTTGCCGGTGTGCAGGCCAGTGAAGGCCATGGTTGACAAGAAGAGGGGAGTGAAGGCTAAGTGTGCCAATGCTCTGAAAGCGAGTGAGGTTATGGCACAGCGCAGGGCTGCTGAGGCAGAAGCCAAGGCCCAGGCTGTTGCCGCTGAAGCTGAAGCCCAGTCACAGGCTGAGGCTGAGGCCCAGGCTGAGGCCCAGGCCGAGGCTGAGGCCCAGGCCGAGGCCGAGGCCCAGGCCCAGGCCGAGGCTGAGCATGGTGTTTACACCTGACGGGGACCAGCCTCAATGGGCCATGGCTGGTTGTGCGTGCAGCATGAGTGTGCCATGCCCAGTGATGGGTAGTACAAGATACGTGTATCGATACCGATACGTATTTTTCGTATAATACAGAAATACACGTATCGTATCAAAAAATACAAGTGCCGGCCGGCAAGTTGCGTGGATGCCTTCGAAGCAGCTGCTGGCTGCTGCCACAACAAGAGTCCGCGCTAAAGCCATGCCGCGCGGTGCTAAAGCCATCGGCCTGCTCCCGGAGCAGTCGGTCGCATGTGCCGGTTGTACATGCAAGAACATCTAAGTTGGGAGGCCCTGACTTTCCGCCGTCGCCGTCCTGCCAGCCATCAAGGACAGGCTGCGAGACTGGCTGCGCTGCTCCTAGCTGCTCCTTTCCCGCGTGACATGTTGCCTCTGTATCGCTGTATTGTATCGATACAGAAAATACACGTTTTTCCTTGTATTTTCTTGTATTTCCTGTATCGATACACGTATTACCCATCACTGGCCATGCCTGCCGTGCATAAAGCCTGACACCACCACCCCACTTGAGCCCATGCCCATGTTTCAAGACACTGTGAAGGAGGTGAGGGAAGACGAAGAGTGTTATGCATTGTTGATGTTGTATCATTCCGATTTGCTGCATGATGAGGTGTGCTTTGGCAAACTGACCAACAAACACTGTGAACGATATCGCATGCACATGGGGTGGAAGAGGCAAGAGGGACGTCGGGAATTGCGTCGTTGGGTGCTGAGAGAGCTGCAAAGTGAGCAGCTGGAGGCTGAATATGAGGCGGACAATTGTTGTGGCTGGGTGTAAGGTTCACGGGGGTCTATTTCGGAGCAGCATCAAGGGCCCAAACGTGAACATAACACGTTTCTGTCTCATAGACACATTAATGTCCCACACAAGGAAACGCACACAACTGGCAGTGCATCATTTGACGACCTGGTTGGACATTTAAGTGGACTGCAAGAAGGCCCACATTACTAAAAAATTGACATGGGGTCACGTGACACAAAAAAACTGAGCGCGTCCATGCAGCGGAGCCACCGAGCGCGATAGCTGTTCTCTCATCACAACCCCACTAAGTAGGCTATTCCCGGCACAACGCGACCCAATCTCTCAGCACCCCCGCCCGCCCCGGCATTGGTGCACATCAGCCCGAGCAGCCCGCTAGCTTCGCGTTGATGAGCTCCCCCGCCCTGCGCAAGAATCGCTGTAAAATTCTTAGAGACCGGTAAGATGTTATCAGGGGTGCAGCCAATGGCGGGGGTGACGTCCAGCAAAGCAGGGCTTATGCCTGGTCGCTGCAAGCTATATCACTAATATAGAGTAACGGGAGAAGAGTAAACATGAATGGTAGCCGATAATCGACAGAGGAAACGAGTTGGTCAATGTTAACCCCGCTTAACTACAGCCAAAACTACAGCAAATAGTTCTTTGCTATGCTTCACCCTTAGTAACAAGCTCTACAAAGGACACTCAAGAAAATAAACATGTGTTACAAAACACATACATACCTTCAGGCGCCTCGCAGCAGCTGAACTTAGAGAAGCCACCTTGACACGCTTGGTGCATTAATAGATGCAATGCATAGAAGGATGATATGGTTTGGGCCAGCTGTCGTCCTAGCTCATGCTGCTAGGAAGCTTAGAGAGCTAGTCAATGTGTGCCAAATTGGATAACACAAAAGCCAATAAGCCACGAAGCGTTCGCCCAAAATGTTCGCTAAGATTTGGTGCATGATTGTTCTTCGCCTTGCTGTCCTTTAGCATTTGCTATCGAACCTCTCGCATCGCGCCTAGGCGTGCACCGACTTGCCTGGTCAGTGTTTGGTCTACCTGGCCACGGAGCCAGCTTTTGACCGTCTGACTTGGAGCCCAGCTGCAGCATTTGAGCTACTTCGGCATCTGGGTTGAGCGGGCCGAGTGAAAACCTTCGGTCCGCGGCCGTCCTGCTCTCGACAGGCAAGGGCCTCTAGTGCATGCAGCGTCGCGCTAGCAAGATGCAGCTCCTGGCCTGGCGCCCAAAGCTTCCCAGGCTCCCCACGGGGCGGTCCAGCTCCCCAGCCTCAACACCCCAGCGCGCATGGAAACCCACTTCATGGGTACCAAACCTTGCTAGCGCACTGCTCTCCACAGGAAGCGTCGTTTGCCGCACGGCAGACGGACCTGGCCGGCACGGCGCGGAGCAACTCATCCGCCTGCGACGTAGGTGACGTGCCAACATGCAACGGTGCACTGCTACCTGTACTTAAAATTGAGCCCGGTCAGTTTGAGGACCGTGCCGCGCACCACCCTCGCCTGCCGCACCTAGCGCAGCGCGGCCTGTGTTCGCGCAAGCCTATGACGGTTGCTAGGCAAGACCAGAGCTTCAGGAGCGGGTGCATCACACAGAGAATGACCGTACCCCGTCGCCCTGCCTGTCACTGCTTTCTCCTTGTTCCCACCGTCCAGGGCCCTTACAGCTACACACCAGCTCACAGCCTAAGAGCAGTACTGCAGCGGTGGTGATAGCAGCAGGGCCTTGCAGCCATCTACACCAGCAGGAGCAGTGGGTGCTGGCCTGCCCCAGGAGCTCTGCAGCAGCCTCTGCAGCAGCCGCCCCCGTCCAGCCATTCAGCCATGAGCACGCAGCCCTCCCTGGTGGCGCCCGGCACGTGTGGCCCTGACGGCTCGCTGCTGCCGCCCGGCACCCTGCACGCCCCCCTGGTGCCAGGTGAGGGCGGCTGACACAGGCCTGGGGGAGGCAGCAGCCAGCAGGGCCCAGCAGCTGCAGCGGGCCAGGCCAGGCTGCCCACCAGCAGGGCAGACACACCTGGCCCTGGCTGGACCCTGGAGGGCTGGGCAGCGCCACCGCACGCCAGCCTGTCTGTCAGCGTGAGCTGCCAGGCTGTACAGCCAGGGCAGGCAGGTGTGCAGTGGAGGGGCAGGGCAGCCTCAGAGCTGCAGGGAGGTACTGCCAGGTTGCACGCCTGACCGCCTCACAGCCTGCCAGCAAGGAAGCCTGGCAGTGCTCAGCCAGGGCTTGTTCAGGCAGGCTGGGCAATGCAGGGCCAGGGCAGGCATGTGTGTCGCAGCCAGTTGCCATCCCACTGCCATGATAAAGTGACGGCCGCCACATCTCATGTCCGCCATGTTTGGCTGCCTGGGCTCATGCAGCCTCTGCATGTTGGGTTGAGATCCTGCTTGGACAGTGGTGAAGGCAGTTGGCAGTTGGGGACCACAGGTGGTGGAGGCAGTTGGCAGTTAGGGGGCTACATGTGGTGGTGGCTGCGGGTGTTCTACAGGGTTGGCAGTTCAGGGCAGGGGTTGGGTCCTCTGTCCCTGCACCACCCACTGCAATAAACATGCAACCTTACAATGAACCCTTCCCCCCCACCCTCCCCTCACTCCCTTTCCCCTCGCCTCTACTCACCTCACCCTCACCTCACTTCTGCCTCCCCCTCGCTTCACCTCCCCCCCACCTTCCCCTTACCTATCCCCCAAGCTGACCACTGCCACTCACAGCCCCCTGACCCCCTCCCCACCCGCCGAGCCTGCAGGTGTGCCGGAGGGCACCTTCATCCTCCCCCCCGCGTACCCGGGCGCACCCTGCATGCTGCTCATGCCCTCCGGCCTGCAGCACCCCTTGCCTGGGCCCCCCCCCTCTGTCACCCAGCCCCCTCCCCCTGCCCCCATCACCCCCCTGCCCACCCCCTCCCTCCCCAACCCTGCTCTGCAAACGCCCTCGACAATGAACCTGGCATGGAACCCAGGCATGGGCACCAGCGCTGGCTGGGGGGGCGCTGGGGCGAGGCGGCCTGTGGGTGGCCCTGTGGCGCCCCCCCTAGCCAGCCTTGGTCCCATCAACCCAGGGCTGCCCTCCCCCTCTCTACCCCACCCTGCCGCCCCAGGAGCTCTCCCTCCCACGCCCCACCACCTCCTCCCCAGCGCTGCCAATGGTGGGCTCCTGGCCAGGCCTGGGGCAGCGGGGCTGGGCTCAGTGCCGGGGCTGCAGGGGCAGGGGCAGCCAGGCCCTTATGACCCAGCAGTGGCCAGCCAGCTGCTGGAGCTGTACAAGCAGCAGCAGGCTCATGCAAGAGCTGGGGTGCCTTTCCCTGTCACCCCGGTGCAAGCACAGCAGCTGGAGCTCTTCCACAGGGCCATGCAGCAGCAACAGCATCGACAGCAACAACAGCAACAGGTTCACCAACACTTCCAGCATCTTCAACAGCAGCAGCAGCAAAAGCAATTTCAGCAAAAGCAGCTGCAGCAACAGCAGCAACAGCAGCAGGACACAAATCAGCGCCTACAGCAGCTGCAGCTGCAACTGCAGCAATACCAGCAGCAGCAGCAGCAGGCAGGAGCGCCACGGGCCCCTCAGCCTCAGCCTCAGCCCCCGGCCCTCTCAGCCTCGGCACCCAGCGGTCCTGTACTTGCTGCAGCCCTCCCACCTTCTAGTCCCCCCCTTGCAGCCACCTCCCTGCCTGCTGCAGCTTACCCTGCCGGCAAGCCCCTGGACGCGGCAGGCCAGCAGGAGGCGCTGCAGTGGATGCAGGCTCATGCTGCCGAGTCTGAAGCCAAGCGGCAGGAGGCCAAGCGCCTGCACGAGCAGCAGCAGCAGGAGGCGCGGCGACAGCAGGAGCTAGAGGCGGCGGCGCGCCAAGAGGCCACGCGGAAAGAAAAAGAGGCTCGGGCTGCGGCTCGGGACGCGGCCCGGCGGGAGCGGGAGCAGCGCGAGGCGGAACGGGCGGCAAAGCAGGCGGAATGGCGGCAAATGCAAGCGCACTTGCAGGGCGGTGTGCCTTCGAACGGTGCGCCTACGCCGCATGACATTTTCGCGAACGGCGATGACGAGTACGAAGAAGGGCATGGGGAGGAAGACGAGGATGATCGGGAGTTTGACGCTGACCTAGAGGAAGAGACGCGAACCAAAAGCGGCAAGCCGCGCGTGCTCGTGCGAGGGCCATACAGAAGGCGGCAAAAGTCGGACGGCGAGGGTGCGGGCAGCAAGCGCGGCCGACCGCCCGTGGACCCGCGCACGTGGCTGCAAACTGAGCGCGACGCGTTAAAGAGGTTCGCGCAAAATCAGCCACATGTGGTCCTACAAGCGACGTGTGTCCCTGCTCCCTGTTCGTCCCTCACTGCCCGCTCCCCACATGCCACCATCCGGAAGACATCAACCGCGAGATGAGAGTTTCTGACTCCCATGCTGTCCTCTGCAACCTAGTGCTCACCAGCACTCCGCCCTCAGACTGGGCCTGAGCTGGCCTTTGAACGCACCTCTGCAACTTGTGCCTAGGCCCCTCCCAGCCAGACCTACACTGTGTGCTTAACCACCCACATCTGTTGCAAAACCTGCTTTATTTTTACCCCGCAGTGTTTTCATCCTTACCTTCCACACCCCCTGGCTCCTGTCAACCCCATGCTTGCACCAGCACCCTACCTCCCTACCTTCCTGCCTCCCTACCTACCTACCCTCCACTGCACCTGCCCTCCCCCAACACGCCACCCCCCACCCTGCCACACCCCTCCCTGCAGGGCCCTGCTGCTGTTTGGTGTGGGGCGCTGGGGCCCTATCTACAAGGCCTTCCAGCAGTTCTGCCGTGCCAGTGTGAAGACAGAGCAGGAGTGCGTGCAGGCGTGCTGGGAGTTGCTGCAGGGACTGGCCGCCTTCCTGCAGGTCAGCTGCTGCCTGCACACACACATACACCCACACAGCAACAGCTGGGCCAGAAGCTGCATGGTAGTTGGATTCAGATATGTCTGACTGCACCTCGTATGTGTATGCCAGTATGTGTGTATACTGTACTGCTATCCTCCATGCTGAGACTGTACTGTGACCGTACTGCCAATGCAAGCATGGTGTCAGTTTCTGCAGCACTGAAAGCCTCACTTTGCACAATTGATATGCACTTGCTGTTTGATGAGCATCACATTCTTCATACTGCAAGCCGCATAGACTGCCTGCATGTCTAGGTCAAATAAGATGACATCACATATCCCTTTTCACTTGTTGCTTCTGCTGCCGCCGCCAATGTTTGTGAAGCAGTACAGTGTAGCAAGACATTGTGCTTACGTTCACCAGGTATGAGCTGTAGAAGAACTCCTTGGCCCTGCCCACCCCTTGCCCAGCCCCTGCCACATCCCTTGCCCCGCCCCTGCCCACCCGCTGCCACGCCATGGCTGCCCGGGGTGCAGGTGCCAGAGGAGCAGCAGTACCTGAAGCAGGTGCTGGCCCCAGTGGCTCACCAAGGGCCCTTCACCACGCCTGGACCACCATGGAAGCAGGCAGGACCTCCTCACCAGCCCCCCCTGACTCCCTCAGCTCTGCCTACACTGACTCCTGCCATGATGTGGAACAGCACCCCCAGCAGGGCCAACGCAGTGCCACCACCCAGCATCACCACCCAACTCTGTAGCAGCTTCAGTTCATGGCGGATGGTGTCCACCCTTTAGCCCCTACCCCTCATTGCCACCCTGACCCTGGCCCTCCAGCCCCTACCCCTCACTGCCACCCTGACCCTGGCCCTTCAGCCCCTACCCCTCATTGCCACCCTGACCCTGGCCCTTCAGCCCCTACCCCTCATTGCGACCCTGACCCTGGCCCTTCAGCCCCTACCCCTCATTGCCACCCTGACCCTGGCCCTTCAGCCCCTACCCCTCATTGCCACCCTGACCCTGGCCCTTCAGCCCCTACCCCTCATTGCCACCCTGACCCTGGCCCTACAGCCCCTACCCCTCATTGCCACCCTGACCCTGGCCCTTCAGCCCCTACCCCTCATTGCCACCCTGACCCTGGCCCTTCAGCCCCTACCCCTCATTGCCACCCTGACCCTGGCCCTTCAGCCCCTACCCCTCATTGCCACCCTGACCCTGGCCCTTCAGCCCCTACCCCTCATTGCCACCCTGACCCTGGCCCTTCAGCCCCTACCCCTCATTGCCACCCTGACCCTGGCCCTCCAGCCCCTACCCCTCATTGCCACCCTGACCCTGGCCCTTCAGCCCCTACCCCTCATTGCCACCCTGACCCTGGCCCTTCAGCCCCTACCCCTCATTGCCACCCTGACCCTGGCCCTTCAGCCCCTACCCCTCATTGCCACCCTGACCCTGGCCCTTCAGCCCCTACCCCTCATTGCCACCCTGACCCTGGCCCTACAGCCCCTACCCCTCACTGCCACCCTGACCCTGGCCCTTCAGCCCCTACCCCTCATTGCCACCCTGACCCTGGCCCTTCAGCCCCTACCCCTCATTGCCACCCTGACCCTGGCCCTTCAGCCCCTACCCCTCATTGCCACCCTGACCCTGGCCCTACAGACCCTACCCCTCACTGCCACCCTGACCCTGGCCCTCCAGACCCTACCCCTCACTGCCACCCTGACCCTGGCCCTTCAGCCCCTACCCCTCACTGTAACCCTGACCCTGGCCCTTCAGCCCCTACCCCTCACTGCCACCCTGACCCTGGCCCTCCAGACCCTACCCCTCACTGTAACCCTGACCCTGGCCCTTCAGCCCCTACCCCTCACTGTAACCCTGACCCTGGCCCTCCAGACCCTACCCCTCACTGCCACCCTGACCCTGGCCCTACAGACCCTACCCCTCACTGTAACCCTGACCCTGGCCCTTCAGCCCCTACCCCTCACTGTAACCCTGACCCTGGCCCTTCAGCCCCTACCCCTCACTGTAACCCTGACCCTGGCCCTTCAGCCCCTACCCCTCACTGTAACCCTGACCCTGGCCCTTCAGCCCCTACCCCTCACTGTAACCCTGACCCTGGCCCTACAGACCCTACCCCTCACTGTAACCCTGACCCTGGCCCTACAGCCCCTACCCCTCACTGTAACCCTGACCCTGGCCCTTCAGCCCCTACCCCTCACTGTAACCCTGACCCTGGCCCTTCAGCCCCTACCCCTCACTGTAACCCTGACCCTGGCCCTTCAGCCCCTACCCCTCACTGTAACCCTGACCCTGGCCCTACAGACCCTACCCCTCACTGCCACCCTGACCCTGGCCCTTCAGCCCCTACCCCTCACTGTAACCCTGACCCTGGCCCTTCAGCCCCTACCCCTCACTGCCACCCTGACCCTGGCCCTTCAGCCCCAACCCCTCACTGCCACCCTGACCCATGTCCTACCGTCCCTCCTTCAGCAAGTCCAGCTCCCCACCCCTCGCTTCTCACCCCTAGCCCCGCACTCCCCACCCCTCACTCCTCACCTCTCACTCCCTATGTGTGTGACCGTGTGGCCCCTCTGCTCTCTGGTCCCCCTCTGCTCATCACCTGCAGTTCAATGGCAAGATGGTTGCACGGCTGAAGCTGCTGGACGAGTTCAGTCGGGCCATGAGCTGGATGCAGCAGCCTGCCAACTACGGCTTCTACCTCAACGTGCTGACAACCACCCCTGACACAAACCCTCCCGCCAGGTGCTGCTGGGCTGTCAATCCTGACCTGACCTGACCTGACCTGACCTGACCTGACCTGACCTGACCTGACCTGACCTGACCTGACCTGACCTGACCTGACCTGACCTGACCTGACCTGACCTGACCTGACCTGACCTGACCTGACCTGACCTGACCTGACCTGACCTGACCTGACCTGACCTGACCTGACCTGACCTGACCTGACCTGACCTGACCTGACCTGACCTGACCTGACCTGACCTGACCTGACCTGACCTGACCTGACCTGACCTGACCTGACCTGACCTGACCTGACCTGACCTGACCTGACCTGACCTGACCTGACCTGACCTGACCTGACCTGACCTGACCCGACCTGACCCGACCTGACCCGACCTGACCCGACCTGACCCGACCTGACCCGACCTGATTGACTGACTGTGTACACACTACAGTTGGTGGACTGCCAAGAGCGACATGGCCTTGTTGAAAGGGTGCTGGGAGCACGGCTATGCCAACTACGACGAGCTGCGCCGCCACCCAGACTACGCCCACCTGTTTGCTGGCCCTGGGGCCGATCAGGCAGCAGCACACACGGGTGAGTCAGGCAGCAGCCACCCACCCTTCTGCATCCTAACACCTCCTCCTCCTCCTGCAGCCTTGCCTCTTCTTCCTCCTTCCCCTCCACCTTGTCCTCCCCTGCCTGCCCCATCCTTCCTGACCCCTCTGCCCTTAAGCACCCCTAGCCAATGTCTCATATTCTCCTGGCATGAGACCCACTCCAGTACCCACTCCAGCATCACCCACACTGACACCGCCAGCGGCAGCATTGCCGCGGCTGCTGCTGGAGGGGTGGCATGGAGCCTGGTGCCTGGGCCATGCTGCCTGTCCTCCCCCTGCCTAGTCTCCCACCCTGTCTACCCAGGCCAGGGCTTGTGGGTCCCCCTTCCCCCAGGCGGCCCCAACCATGAGCACCTCACCAAGCGCTGGCGCAAGCTGCTGGACCTGGTGGCTAAGGCGCAGCGCACGCAGGAGGCTCAGAGGGTAGCGGCGGAGAAGGAGGCGGCTGAGAGGGAGGCCAGGGAGCTGAGGGAGGCCGCCAGGGAGGAGGCGCGCAGGGCCAGGGTGATGGGGAGGCTGCGGGGAGCAGGAGGGGGAGGAGGCGCGCAGGGACATGAGGAGACAAAGGGAGGGGGGAGTAGGCATGCAGGGTCGAGGGGAAGGTAGGGGAGAGGAGGAGGGGGAGGAGGCACGGGAAGGTGGTGCAAGGGGGAGAGGATGCATGTGGGGATGGCAGGGGAGCAGCAAGGAGGGCCAGGTGGGAGGAAGGAGAGGGCCAGAGGGGAGTGTCCCCTGCTGCCCTCTCTCCTACCCACCTAACCCTGCTGCCCCCTCCCCTACCCACCTAACCCTGCTGCCCCCTCCCCTACCCACCTACCCCTGCTGCCCCCTCCCCTACCCACCTACCCCTGCTTTAAACCACTGTGCTTGCTCTACCAACTGGCTACCTGCTTTGTCTGCTGTGCAGGAGGCTGCAAAGGCGGAGCAGCTGGCTGCCTGGAATGAGGACCAGCGGCTGGCCGCCCTGTCAGGCTCTGAGTCTGACCCTGACCCAGGTGGACCCTCTGGGCATCATCAGGCCACGGAAGGCGGGCGCCAGCGCAAGGTCGGCTGCAGGCCATGGGTGCTACAGAGTAGTGGCAATACCAGCAACACCAGCAGCATGGGGTGGCAGCGGTATTAATGGAGAGAAAGGTTGAATGGAGGGGAAGGAGGGCGTTGCAGATACGCAGGGTGGCAAATTTGGGGGCCAAGGAGTGGGGGGCGGTGGGCCGAGGAGAGGAGGGCAAAACACGACGAGTTGTCTGCCATGCCCTCAATAAAGCCTCTTAGTCCTCGCATGACTGGCTGCCTGCCTTCTGCCTCCCTGCTTTGCCTACCTACGATTGCTCCAAAGCCCATCACCCATTGCTTCCTATCCCATCCTACCCACACACTTACACATACAGGCTCGATGTACCTCCCCCACCCCCTCACCCCTTACCTTTCACACCTCCACCCCTCACTCCCCCACCCCTCAACCCTCAATTCTCACCCCTCGACCCCTCACTCCTCACCCCCACACACTTCACCCCCCCACACCTCACACCTCACACCTCGCACCTCACCCCCCCACACCTCACCCCCCCACACCTCACACCTCACACCTCATCTCAACCCTCAACCCCTCACCCCCCAACCCCTCACTCTTCACCCCCCACCCCTCGACCCCTCACCCCCCACCCCTCACTCCTGCAGCCTAAGCGCAACGCTGACTATGCATGGGACTGGTCACCCAGCGTCAAGGCCAAGCGCAGCCACCACCGCACCGCTGGCCAGTCAGCAGGCAGGGCAGGGAGCCTGGGCGACGAGGCGGGGGCGGAGCGGGCCATGGGCAAGCCGCCCAGAGCAAAGCCCAAGGCTGGACTTGGACCTGGACCTGCTGGTGGAGCGGCAGCAGCAGCCAAGGACAAGCTGGGGGTGAGCAGGGGCTCGCTTGCTGGCCAGCAGGGCCGCACTGCATGTCACACATTGCCTACTTTTTCACTGTCAGGGTCACACTTCATGCCCCTTGCCTGCCCCACTCATGCTTCAAGTTCTTCACGTTGCTCCGTGTCTTCCTTTGAGCCCTCCCTTACTGGCTCTGCTCCCCGCACGACCTGCCTGCCTGCCTGCTTGTTCCACCCTGCCTGCCTGCTTGCCTCCCTTCCACTCACATAGCAGTTTGTAGCCAGCCCCCCTCCTTAAGAACATGCAGCTACATGCAGAACATGCCCAGAGTCAACCTCCCTCCCTCCACCCCCAGAGGCCGCCCACATAGCCCACTGAGCCCCCTCCTTCAAACCAGCCTCAGCCGACGCACCCAGCTTCACCCGACCCCACCTCCCTGCTTGCCTCCCTAACCCCACACCCGACCCAACCTGCCTGCCTCTCTTCTGCCCCCTGGCTGCCTGGTTGCTGGCCTGCTGGCACGAATCCTGCCCCCTGCCTGTTCAATGCTTGCCAGCTTGTCTTCCCGGCCCCAGCTGTTGACCTGGTCGGTACCTGGCTTGCCTGCAGCCTGACCTGCTGAGCCGCAAGCAGAAGCTGGAACTGCTTCGTCTGGTGATGACCTACGGCATACCCCCCCACATCCAGCTGCCCAGAGTCACCCCCCACCCCACCCCCACCCCCTTGGCCCCGCATGCGCCCACAGCCCCTGGAACCCTCGTGGGGCCAGAGGCCGCCCACAGGTCCTCCTCCTCAGTGAAGGGCGAGGCAGCAGAGGCGGGGGGGCCTGTGAAGGAGGAGGAAGGGGTGGAGGTGACACAGGAGCAGGAGGAGGCTGTGCAGCGACAAGGGACAGGGGGGGGTGGAGGTGCCCCTGGCAGGGGTCTCACAGAGGGGGGGGCTGGGCTGGGGGCGGGCCAGCTGGGGGCTGTGTCGGAGGAGGTGAGGGGGCCGGCAGCAGCAGCTGAGGGGCTGGCCTCAGTCCTGGCCTCGCTGGCACTGGAGGGGGCGGTGGCGGCAGAGGTGGCGGCACTGCCTCCTATGGCTGCATGGGCAGGTGGGTAGTTGAGGGGTCAGCAGGGGTACGTGGGTAGTTGAGGGGTCAGCAGGGGTAGGTGGGTAGGAGAGGGGTCAGCAGGGGTAGGTGGGTAGGGGAGGGGTCAGCAGGGGTAGGTGGGTAGTTGAGGGGTGAGCAGGGGAGGACTCTCCGGGGCAAAGCAAAGCAAAGGGTGTAGGGCAGGGCCCACAGTGGCAGTGGCAGAGGGAGGGTCAGTGGTCAGTATGCCCTTCTCCTCAACATGCAGGGCCCTCACCCCCTTCACCCCACCCTCACTGCCCCCTTGCTACTCATTGCAGGTGCTGCTGATCAGTCAGAGGTGTGGGATTTGATTCGAGCAGGGAGTGAGATGCTGGCTCATAAGAGTGATGGGGCACTGCTGAGCTGCCTGGTGGAGATCTTGAGTGACATGCAACAGCTGGACCCAGGTGGGTGAAGCTCACACCTCACTCTGTGTAGACAGTGCATCACACTTCCACCACAACATGTCACACTAGCAATGGTCGTCTGCATCAAGACATTGCTGGATGGCAATGTGAGTGCATGCATGTGACAAGTGCATGCTGTCTCACTCCTTTCACTTTCCTCCACCTATTGCCTACGTGCTCTTTCTTTACATGGTCCATACCTGTTGGGTTTCCATCTCAATCCCATAACGCCCCACCTGGTCATGGGTTCAATTCCCACCTAGCCCCCAACTGAGGGAGAGTGCTGTGTGCACACAGGCAACCTGATGTGGCCCTGCATGGTTTCACTCCTGTCTTGCAGTGACCAGCACGGGCCGGGCCAAGAAGGCGCACCACACCGGCAGTCTCAGCCACCAACCCAACTGCCCCTGCGCTGGCTGCCGCAACAGGCGACGGGGGCAAGCTCTGCGCGCCTCAGCTGCTGGGGCCACGGGGGAGGCAGAGGGCGGGCAGGCTGTAAATGGCCATGGGGGTGATCATGCAGAAGAGGGGGCTGGGGGGGAGGGGGAGGCCAGCGAGGGGGAGGATGAGGATGAGGAGCAGGGGGAGGATGAGGGGGGTCCAGAAGGGGAGGCAGGGTCAGCTGGGGCTGGGGGGGTCGGCGGCAGCAGCCTCCACCCTACTCCCCCTCAACCCAGCACCAGTGCCATCAGTGCAGGCCAACCTACTGCCCCTCCTGGCCATGACCCAGGCAGCCCTGCCAAACGCTCAGCTTCCTCCCACCTTCCCCCCTCTCCCTGCACCACCCCTGCACCACCCCCGCCAGCCAGCCCCAAGCCTGCGCAAGGCCCAAGGCCCAAGGCAGGCAGAGGGGAGGCGCACCTGTTGAGCAGCGCCCAGGCCAGCCGGCTGCGGGAGCGGCTGGTGATGCTGTCAGCGCTGCATGCGGGGCATCAGCTGCTGGCGGCAGGCTGGGCGGAGCAGCCCATCCTAGTGAACCGCATGGGCAACCTGCCAGTGTGGTGGAGCCCAGGCCTGGACGAGGAGCTGGTGGAGGGGGTCCTGCTGCAGGTGGGTAGGGGGAAAACGGGCAAGGGGGTTCCAGGAGGCCAGGTGTGGATGGGTCAGGGTGGGTCAGGGTGGGTCAGGGCAGGTCAGGGCAGGTCAGGGGTCAGGGGTGGGTCAGGGTGGGTCAGGGTGGGTCAGGGTGGGTCAGGGTGGGTCAGGGGTCAGGAGGCTGGCAGCGGTCCCCTGGGTATTGGTTGCCTGACTGCAGGGGCCAGCGAGTTCAGCCTGGACTCCCTGCACGTCACCCCTGCCGTGCTGCCACCCCTCTGCTGCTTGGCAGTCCTTCTCCTTCCTACCCTGTCTGCCAGCTTGCTGTGTCCTCCTGCCTGCATGCCTGCATGCATGCCCGTCTGCCAGGCTGGCCCTGTCTGACTGGGCCTGGCTGATGTTGCCTGACTGGCCTTGACTTACTGACCCTGCCTGACTGCTTCCCCACCGCACTGTGAGTGCAGGGTGTGGGGGAGTGGGAGGCAGTGCTGGCACAGCCCACGGCCTCATTCCTCTCCTCCCAAGCCAGCTACTGTCAGCAGGTAGGCCTCATCACTAAACAGTCCATGGTGCTCAGCACTAGAACATACATGGCACCTGGGATTTCTCACACTACATCACACCTTCTCACACCTTCTCACATTACACCTCACCCCACCCCACCCCACCCCACCCCACCCCACCCCACCCCACCCCACCCCACCCCACCCCACCCCACCCCACCCCACCCCACCCTACCCCACCCCACCGCCTCACACCACCTCACCCCACCCCACCCCACCCCACCCTACCCCACCCCACCCCACCGCCTCACACCACCTCACCCCAGACTGCTTGCCCACCACAATCCTGCAGCACCTGGCCAAGCGTGCAGCCGCCAGGGAGGCAGCAGCCCGGGCAGCTGGACTTAGGGAGTCTGCGGGAGCAGCGGCATCAGAGGATGGTCAGGGGGAGGTGAGTGCCCCTACACTCACACCTACACTGGGCCAAGGGCCCTGGGCAGCAGAAGCAGCAGGAGGGTTGGCTAGGTGGCCCCCTCGAAGCGAGCTGATTGAGGCATGGGGCACAGCCCAGTTGAAGCGTGAGAAGGATGGGGTGCAGCGCTCTGATGGGGGAGTGGGGCAGCAGGAGGGGACACGGGGTGACGGCCACAGCACAGCAGCCACGGCAGCAGAGGGCTGCCAGGGCAGCTGGGGCCAGGCCAGAGGCTAGTAAGGTCAAGCAGCCCACGCCCTGTGGCAGAACTTGGTGCCCTCACACCTCACACCTCACATCTCACCCATACCCAGCGGGCTACCCAGCAGGCCAGTGACCAACACAGCACACGTCCAATCAGCACGCCTGTGGCGCCTCACCTACCACTTGACTGCCATTCACACAGCCTACTCGCCTCACCTGCTGCTGGCCCTGCCCTCCCCTTCTTGGTGCAGGCTGAGCAGCGCGCCCTGGCCGACCTGCCCCCAGACGCCCCGGTGCTTGGCGCTGACATGCCTACTGGTCCTGTGCTCCTCAAGCGCTTGCGTCAGGTGCAGGTCACCATGCTGAGACTGCTGCGGCGCGGCAAGCACCTCAAGGTCAGGCTGCTCATGGCTACAGTTACCAGCGCCCTTCTCGTCCTCTTCAAGTTGCAGCACTCTGTCTTTCCCTCCTCCCTCCTCCCTCCTCCCTCCTCCCTCCTCCCTCCTCCCTCCTCCCTCCTCCCTCCTCCCTCCTCCCTCCTCCCTCCTCCCTCCTCCCTCCTCCCTCCTCCCTCCTCCCTCCTCCCTCCTCCCTCCTCCCTCCTCCCTCCTCCCTCCTCCCTCCTCCCTCCTCCCTCCTCCCTCCTCCCTCCTCCCTCCTCCCTCCTCCCTCCTCCCTCCTCCCTCCTCCCTCCTCCCTCCTCCCTCCTCCCTCCTCCCTCCTCCCTCCTCCCTCCTCCCTCCTTGCAATGGCCACTGCACATGCCGCTGCTCATCTGCACACAGACCACAACCCATATAGCTGCTATTGCTCTCCATGTCTCATAGTCCATGGGCAAGTCCCCCTCAAGCAGTGTCGTGCTGGTGCCATGTGCAGGAAACACGACCCCAAGCCGCAAACCACTTTGCCGGCACCTCCACTGACCCTGCTTTTGGCGCCAGCCCTACCGCCCGCAGTATAGCTGGCAAGCCCAGCAAGAAAAACAAGCAGGACGATGAGCTTAAAGCCAAAGCTCTGGCTATCGCCATGGCCGCCCTTATGGAGGGGGATGATGGGCCAGCCACCCCTGCCCATTTGCCTGCCCCGGGTGCGGCATCAATTCAAGTGCCTGACTCAGCTGACATCGGCAACATCATGACGCCCACCGCCGCCGACCTCGACTTTCTCAGCGACCTCCTCAGTGATGACGACAGTGACAGCGCTTGTGGCGGGGGCGCGTCGGCTGGCCCCAACATAACCGCCACAACGGTCAGCACAGCGGTCGGGGGTGGCCTCGCAGCAGCTGCAGGGGCAGCAGGCGCCGGTTCGCAAGCGGCCAGCAAGCGCCGGCGGCAGTCGGTTGGGGCGGTTGCAGACAGCGACGCGGACACTGGGCCGGCAGGGAAGCGGACGAAAGCCCCAGCGGGGCGCGGAAGGGGTGGTGCGCAGGGCAGCAGAAGAAAGTCCCAGGGCAGCAAGGGCGCGGGGGGCGAGAGTAAAGGCAGCGAGGAGGCACTAAAGGCCCAGGCCCTGAAGATTGCCCTTGAGGTGATGGCCGGGGCAGGCGAGGAGCTGCAGGCTCCGATGGGAGCAGGGGCTGGGACATTGGTGGCTGATGATGCTGATGGCGGCACAGAAGACACCGAAGATGAGGAAGGAGAGGGAGAAGAAAGCGCAGGGGAGGGGGAGGGACAGGGAGCAGCCGACCAACAGGCAGGTAGGCAGAGCGGTACTGGGCAAGTGGGGTTGGTTGAGAGGGATGAGGGCGAAGAGGCTGAGGTGGACAGCGATGATGATGGCGAGGAGGAGGAGGTGTCTGGTGGTGCAGCGGCCTTGCGTGCTGAAGCGCTGCGCATTGCGCTGGAAGTCAACGGCGACGACCTTGAGAGCGTGGGTGCACAGGGCATGGGGGACACGTCCCATGCTGCAGGGCTTGCTTGCGCGAGCTTGCATTGCACGCATAGCACGCAAGCTCTGCACTTGCCGGCGATTGAGCACGCAGCAGCAGGAGGGGGAGGGCAACAAGGCCCTAGCCAGTTGCCGCTGCCTGCTGACAGCAAGGGGGGTCGGGGGCCAGGGGGAGTGAGGGGTGGGGCGGGTGAGCAGGGTGTGCAGGTGGGTGTTATGCTGCTTGAAATGCCTGACAATCCTGTAGAGGCCCAGCTGGGGGCCAGCTTCCTCCTCCATGCTGGCCAGCAGCCAGACCCCGGCGACCTGGGTGACTCCTTCCTCAACTGATGTAAGCAAGAGATTGAGATGGCTTACGCCGCTTCACCTGTCAACTTGGGATGAGGTGCCAACGCCCACAGCTACTGTGCCATGTTGCTGAGCTGCCAGGCTGCTGCCACTGCAATGGCACGAGCTGTAGAAGGGGAGTGTAGAAGGCATCGTGCAGGGCTGCAACAGCGGCATCCAGCCCCATGCAGCGCAACATTGTGTGCATGGCTGCATGCTGTCATGCTGTCATGCCCCACGCTCCCACTGGGGCTCCCGGCACTAAACACTCATGACATGGTAGTGTCCATGGCATTGACGGTGGTGGTGAACATGGTGTGGGAAGGGTCTGACGCCCAGCACAGGAAAGCGTAGTGAAGCGTGGCAATGGGGACAGCCTTGACATTAAGGGGTTTCAATGCTTCTATACAAAACAGAGGAAACACGCTTCACTACTTTGATGTACTCTGCTTCCCGGGGGGGGGTGGATGAGGATGGCTGACACAGCTTGAACCATCATGTTTGCTCCCTGATGGATTGCATGGCGATTGAATATGAATTGCAAGGCGTCATCCATTGCATCTGTATAAGAAAGTGACCCCCTTACAACCGTGCTTATTCTTACCCCCAAACCGCTATTGCCCACCCTGAACCTGGTGAAGCCCATGCAAACGTATGCTGAGAGCTGTCTGTGAAGCAGGTGCGATGCCATGTGAATTGGGCCAGTGCCATCCCCATGCTACATGATTGATGCTTCAATTACAGTTGCAGCATACGAGCACCTCTTCTGGCGAATCGTCTTTTGCAGCTTTCCGACCCAGCCAGGGCGCCTCCCCCACCTCCCGAGCCACCTGACCTCCATGGCCTTGCTATCAAGGACCCTGTCACGACCAGGGTGTGCCCCTCCCCGCCCGATCTCTGTCAGCTGAAACTGCGCACTCCACCTGGCCTCGCAGCTGCTGCCTAGCTGTCCCTCTGCCTTGAGCTCCCGCATGAGCAGGTCGTTGTGAGGCAGTTTGGCGACGTCCCAGAGCGTGCAGGGCAAGTGCCCAGAGTCATGCAACACCATCAGGCCTGACACTGAGCTGCGCACCATGCGCACCCTGAGATTTGTCAGGAAGAAAGCTCACATAAGGTAACACAAATGAGATCTCATGAGTGGATTCTGCATGGTACTGCATGATAAGTCCTGGCACGTCCTGCCGCCCACCATGCCCCCACGCATATCTTGATACTGCAAACACGCAGGGGCAGCAGCACAAGGGCATGCATAGGCATGAGGGGTATGGCGTCAGGGCACGAGGCAAGGAAGGTGGGAAGGCCGGAGGGCAGTGGTGGGGTCCAGGGGTCAGGGTCAGCCTGTGCGCCCCTACAACTGCTCCCGACCCCACCCCGCCCCTGCAGCTGCCACTTGCCTGCGGTCAACAGTCGGCCCTGGCCCTGCCTGCGTGGCCATCTCCAAGCCCTGACGCAGCATGCCCGTGTGTAGGTACTTCATGAAGGGGACAAGGCGCAACGCCTGCCACACCAGCTACCACCACTGCCATTATGGCAGCTGCAGCTGCAGCAGTCCACTTGGCTGGACCGTTGCCTGAACCTGAGGCCCAGCTCTGAAGGAACCCGCAGCACCGCTGCCTTGTCTGCTCCTTCTGCATGTGCTGCCTCTCCCACTGGGCCAGGCACACTGCCTCATTGTGTGCAAGCTGGTCCTGGTGCCACCGCTGCTGCTGCTTGCTGTGACTGCGCATGAGCCTGTGGCTGTCAGTCACCCCAGCAGTGCGTGTTATGTAAGTGTGGTCGGCGACAGTGGTGGCCGCACAGCACACCTTTCCAAGCCCCAGACCACTGCCGCCTAGGCATGAGCTGGTGTTGCTGGGGATGACAACACAGACAGCAACCAACAGCTTGCATGAGTACCTGGTCCTTGTCCACGTGCAGCATGGTCCCTACGCTCTGCCATGTTCGATACGCTCATGACATGGTCGCCGCCACCTCTTAGCTTGCTAGGCTGCCCAGATAAGCTTCTTTACATCTGGATCTTGACATGTTGTCATAGGACATATCCCTAGCTAGACTGCCTTCATACCAGGACGCCGTGATACCACGATAGCACAGCGAAAACATGTGATTGGTCTCGCTATCTTGTGTTGTCACCGCACATTTGAAATACAGTAGCGCGCAAAGTTGGCCATGCACGGTACAAATACCCCCCCTCCTGGAATATGGCCGCATTGCTACCAACGTAGCTAACCACGAAATGGGTTCAGCCAGCAGCCGCGAGAAGCCACAGCAAACTATCAATGCGCCATCCTTGTTGGCGCAGGTGGTTGCGTGCGAGGCACTTGACATCAGCTATGCCAGGTAAGGGCAGGTCAGGCCGCAACGGTGCTGTTGACTACAAGGCACATTGGCTTGAGGCAGTCATGAGGACCTAAACTCGTTCCCATTTCTTGTGCATCCGCAGCGGAGGCTGGGCTGAACTGCAGATATGGCTCCCGCCCAGGCAGCCCTGCTTGTACAGCGATGCGTGCCTACGGGCATACGCGCGAACGCTGCCTCCCTCCACAGTGCAGCCCATCATCATGAACCGCACAGACTCCATCCAGGCGCAACCAAGCATCGCTGCATCGTTGGTGCGCCGTTTGACTATTGGGTTTCCACGCAGGGCGGGCTGCCGCGGCCCAGCACCCCTTACCTTGCTTGCTACACCTTGTGCACACCAAATGCAAGCGCCGCTGGACCCAACCCTGCTATTGATCTCAACTTGCCCTTGTCCCGCCCTGGTGGTCGCAGGCCCGCAGCACGACGACCTGCAGCAAGTCATCCCGCGACACCTCGACGCACATCACAGCAACCAGCACCACGTCGGCTCGCGATACCTCGACCCACATCACAGCGACCCACAGCAAGTCAAACCGCAGCACGTTGGCTCGCGACACCTCGACCAACATGACAGCTACCCACAGCAGGTCAAACCGCAGCACGTCTGTCCTCAGCACGTCTAACTCCCAAGCGGCAGTGGGGGCCCACGTGGCCCTACTTGCTGCGGCTTCCCGGACCAGCTTCAGTGAACCGGGCACGCTTCCCTGCCCTTCCCTGCCCATCGCCATCTGTAGGCGCAAGCATGCCACAGGATATCCACAACTGCCAATATGGGCACAGAGCAAGGACGCCTAGTGGTTCACTGGAAGATAGAGGACTACGGGGCTAGGTAGCAGTAGTGGGCTGGTGGCACCATGCCATCACCACACAGCAGGGGTGGGGTTGGTCTAGTCCAGGTTGGGTCGCACTCGTACTAGCCAGCGCCGTCAGCCTTGCGCAGCGCATGCCTGGCTGCATGGATTGCACACTGAATGAATTGAGTCCCATGCCATTGCATGAGCTGGTTGCCACATCTGTCCCCACCTAGGCCACACTGAGCCCTCACTGCTGATTTGGCAGTGCAGGGCTTGGCATGTTCACACCCTAGATGATGCATCACACATCAGACTTGACATGCCTTCTACATGGACGTGCCTGTTTTATTGTTGCACCTTGCATGGGTGTGCCGGTACTATGACTTGCATGGATGCTGTTCTGTCTACACGAGCTTGTCTGTATGTCCTTGTCACGGGTGAGATCGGTATGTAAGCCAATAAGTGCATGCCCTGTCATGTTCGATGCTGTGTTGGGTGGCGAGTGCATGAGGCGTGCGTGTCATCATCAGTCCAGCTAGTCACATCACTGAGAGCAAGATCTGTCCATGATTGAGTGTGGATCCGTCATTTATCTAGACCACCGAGCTTTGACGTGCCTGGTGGTTGGTGCTGGCGAGCAGAGCTAGGGCAGTGCGTTGTGTGTGTGGTTTGCAAATGTGTACATTGCAGGGCGTTGTAAACCTATTGCTTGGCTTCTATCACACTACTGAATCGTATCACACTCCGAGTACATCACCGTTTGATTACACATCACATGCTGGCTGCAAAGTCGTGTTGTGAACATCTCTCAGGGTGCATGGACAAGTCAAGGCAACTACGCCATGAAGCAAATGATGAACTCCATGCAGCATGCCACTTTCATTCATATCATCACAGCCACGAATCCACTCATCTCAGACAATGGCAGCACCAGGCATTGGTGACGGGCATGTGCATGAGCCTTTCACTACAGGCAAAACAGCTAGAGGGCTTGGAAAGGACTGCCTTGTGGCTACTGCTGCTTGCAAGGTCTGCGGGGTGGCTGCAGGGCTTGGCTAGCCCTTGCATGTGACATGCTGCTGCTGCTGCCAAGCATTGGTCTGGCACCTGCTGCCGCCCACCTTGCTCGCACGGATCTCTTGATGCTGCAAACACGCAGGGGCAGCAGCACAAGGGCATGCATAGGCATGAGGGGTTAGGCGTCAGGGCAGGAGGCAAGAAAGGTGGGAAGGCTGGAGGGCAGTGGTGGGGTCCAGGGGTCAGGGTCAGCCTGTACGCCCCTACAACTGCTCCCAACCCCACCCCGCCCCTGAAGCTGCCACTTGCCTGCGGTCAACAGTCGACCCTGCCCCTGCCTGCATGGCCATCTTCAAGCCCTGACGCAGCATGCCCGTGTGTATGTATTTCATGATGGGGACAAGGCTCAATGCCTGCCACACCAGCTACCACCACTACCATCATGGCAGCTGCAGCTGCAGCAGTCCACTTGGCTGGACCGTTGCCTGAAGCTGAGGCACAGCTCTGAAGGAACCCGCAGCACCGCTGCCTTGTCTGCTCCTTCTGCATGTGCTGCCTCTCCCACTGGGCCAGGCACATTGCCTCATTGTGTGCAAGCTGGTCCTGGTGCCACCGCTGCTGCTGCTTGCTGTGACTGCGCATGAGCCTGTGGCTGTCAGTCACCCCAGCAGTGCAAGCTGGTTCTGGTGCCACCGCTGCTGCTGCTTGCTGTGACTGCGCATGAGCCTGTGGCTGTCAGTCACCCCATCAGTGCGTGTTATGTAAGTGTGGTCAGCGACAGTGGTGGCCGCACAACACACCTTTCCAAGCCCCAGACCACTGCCGCCTAGGCATGAGCTGGTGGTGCTGGGGATGACAACACAGACAGCAACCAACAACTTGCATGAGTACCCGGTCCTTGTCCACGTGCAGCATGGTCCCTAAGCTCTGCCATGTTGGATATGCTCATGACATGGTCGCCGCCACCTCTCAGCTTGCTAGGCTGCCCCGATAAGCTTCTTTACATCTGGATCTTGACATGTTGTCATAGGACATATCCCTAGCTAGATTGCCTTCATACCAGGACGCCGTGATACCACGATAGCACAGCGAAAACATGTGATTGGTCTCGCTATCTTGTGTTGTAACCGCACATTTGAAATACAGTAGCGCGCAAAGTTGGCCATGCACGGTACAAATACCCCCCCTCCTGGAATATGGCCGCATTGCTACCAACGTAGCTAACCACGAAATGGGTTCAGCCAGCAGCCGCGAGAAGCCACAGCAAACTATCAATGCGCCATCCTTGTTGGCGCAGGTGGTTGCGTGCGAGGCACTTGACATCAGCTATGCCAGGTAAGGGCAGGTCAGGCCGCAACGGTGCTGTTGACTTCAAGGCACATTGGCTTGAGGCAGTCATGAGGACCTAAACTCGTTCCCATTTCTTGTGCATCCGCAGCGGAGGCTGGGCTGAACTGCAGATATGGCTCCCGCCCAGGCAGCCCTGCTTGTACAGCGATGCGTGCCTACGGGCATACGCGCGAACGCTGCCTCCCTCCACAGTGCAGCCCATCATCATGAACCGCACAGACTCCATCCAGGCGCAACCAAGCATCGCTGCATCGTTGGTGCGCCGTTTGACTATTGGGTTTCCACGCAGGGCGGGCTGCCGCGGCCCAGCACCCCTTACCTTGCTTGCTACACCTTGTGCACACCAAATGCAAGCGCCGCTGGACCCAATCCTGCTATTGATCTCAACTTGCCCTTGTCCCGCCCTGGTGGTCGCAGGCCCGCAGCACGACGACCTGCAGCAAGTCATCCCGCGACACCTCGACGCACATCACAGCAACCAGCACCACGTCGGCTCGCGATACCTCGACCCACATCACAGCGACCCACAGCAAGTCAAACCGCAGCACGTTGGCTCGCGACACCTCGACCAACATGACAGCTACCCACAGCAGGTCAAACCGCAGCACGTCTGTCCTCAGCACGTCTAACTCCCAAGCGGCAGTGGGGGCCCACGTGGCCCTACTTGCTGCGGCTTCCCGGACCAGCTTCAGTGAACCGGGCACGCTTCCCTGCCCTTCCCTGCCCATCGCCATCTGTAGGCGCAAGCATGCCACAGGATATCCACAACTGCCAATATGGGCACAGAGCAAGGACGCCTAGTGGTTCACTGGAAGATAGAGGACTACGGGGCGAGGTAGCAGTAGTGGGCTGGTGGCACCATGCCATCACCACACAGCAGGGGTGGGGTTGGTCTAGTCCAGGTTGGGTCGCACTCATACTAGCCAGCGCCGTCAGCCTTGCGCAGCGCATGCCTGGCCGCATGGATTGCACACTGAATGAATTGAGTCCCATGCCATTGCATGAGCTGGTTGCCACATCTGTCCCCACCTAGGCCACACTGAGCCCTCACTGCTGATTTGGCAGTGCAGGGCTTGGCATGTTCACACCCTAGATGATGCATCACACATCAGACTTGACATGCCTTCTACATGGACGTGCCTGTTTTATTGTTGCACCTTGCATGGGTGTGCCGGTACTATGACTTGCATGGATGCTGTTCTGTCTACACGAGCTTGTCTGTATGTCCTTGTCACGGGTGAGATCGGTATGTAAGCCAATAAGTGCATGCCCTGTCATGTTCGATGCTGTGTTGGGTGGCGAGTGCATGAGGCGTGCGTGTCATCATCAGTCCAGCTAGTCACATCACTGAGAGCAAGATCTGTCCATGATTGAGTGTGGATCCGTCATTTATCTAGACCACCGAGCTTTGACGTGCCTGGTGGTTGGTGCTGGCGAGCA
Source organism: Haematococcus lacustris (assembly GCA_030144725.1). Taxonomy (NCBI): domain Eukaryota; kingdom Viridiplantae; phylum Chlorophyta; class Chlorophyceae; order Chlamydomonadales; family Haematococcaceae; genus Haematococcus; species Haematococcus lacustris. The sequence continues at coordinate 7,353,870 of JASKMD010000014.1, read as the reverse complement.
GAGCTAGGGCAGTGCGTTGTGTGTGTGGTTTGCAAATGTGTACATTGCAGGGCGTTGTAAACCTATTGCTTGGCTTCTATCACACTACTGAATCGTATCACACTCCGAGTACATCACCGTTTGATTACACATCACATGCTGGCTGCAAAGTCGTGTTGTGAACATCTCTCAGGGTGCATGGACAAGTCAAGGCAACTACGCCATGAAGCAAATGATGAACTCCATGCAGCATGCCACTTTCATTCATATCATCACAGCCACGGATCCACCCATCTCAGACAATGGCAGCACCAGGCATTGGTGACGGGCATGTGCATGAGCCTTTCACTACAGGCAAAACAGCTAGAGGGCTTGGAGAGGACTGCCTTGTGGCTACTGCTGCTTGCAAGGTCTGCGGGGTGGCTGCAAGGCCGGGCTAGCCCTTGCATGTGACATGCTGCTGCTGCTGCCAAGCATTGGTCTGGCACCTGCTGCCGCCCACCTTGCTCGCACGGATCTCTTGATGCTGCAAATACGCAGGGGCAGCAGCACAAGGGCATGCATAGGCATGAGGGGTTAGGCGTCAGGGCAGGAGGCAAGAAAGGTGGGAAGGCTGGAGGGCAGTGGTGGGGTCCAGGGGTCAGGGTCAGCCTGTACGCCCCTACAACTGCTCCCAACCCCACCCCGCCCCTGAAGCTGCCACTTGCCTGCGGTCAACAGTCGACCCTGCCCCTGCCTGCATGGCCATCTTCAAGCCCTGACGCAGCATGCCCGTGTGTATGTATTTCATGATGGGGACAAGGCTCAATGCCTGCCACACCAGCTACCACCACTACCATCATGGCAGCTGCAGCTGCAGCAGTCCACTTGGCTGGACCGTTGCCTGAAGCTGAGGCACAGCTCTGAAGGAACCCGCAGCACCGCTGCCTTGTCTGCTCCTTCTGCATGTGCTGCCTCTCCCACTGGGCCAGGCACATTGCCTCATTGTGTGCAAGCTGGTCCTGGTGCCACCGCTGCTGCTGCTTGCTGTGACTGCGCATGAGCCTGTGGCTGTCAGTCACCCCAGCAGTGCAAGCTGGTTCTGGTGCCACCGCTGCTGCTGCTTGCTGTGACTGCGCATGAGCCTGTGGCTGTCAGTCACCCCATCAGTGCGTGTTATGTAAGTGTGGTCAGCGACAGTGGTGGCCGCACAACACACCTTTCCAAGCCCCAGACCACTGCCGCCTAGGCATGAGCTGGTGGTGCTGGGGATGACAACACAGACAGCAACCAACAACTTGCATGAGTACCCGGTCCTTGTCCACGTGCAGCATGGTCCCTAAGCTCTGCCATGTTCGATATGCTCATGACATGGTCGCCGCCACCTCTCAGATTGCTAGGCTGCCCCGATAAGCTTCTTTACATCTGGATCTTGACATGTTGTCATAGGACATATCCCTAGCTAGACTGCCTTCATACCAGGACGCCGTGATACCACGATAGCACAGCGAAAACATGTGATTGGTCTCGCTATCTTGTGTTGTCACCGCACATTTGAAATACAGTAGCGCGCAAAGTTGGCCATGCACGGTACAAATACCCCCCCTCCTGGAATATGGCCGCATTGCTACCAACGTAGCTAACCACGAAATGGGTTCAGCCAGCAGCCGCGAGAAGCCACAGCAAACTATCAATGCGCCATCCTTGTTGGCGCAGGTGGTTGCGTGCGAGGCACTTGACATCAGCTATGCCAGGTAAGGGCAGGTCAGGCCGCAACGGTGCTGTTGACTTCAAGGCACATTGGCTTGAGGCAGTCATGAGGACCTAAACTCGTTCCCATTTCTTGTGCATCCGCAGCGGAGGCTGGGCTGAACTGCAGATATGGCTCCCGCCCAGGCAGCCCTGCTTGTACAGCGATGCGTGCCTACGGGCATACGCGCGAACGCTGCCTCCCTCCACAGTGCAGCCCATCATCATGAACCGCACAGACTCCATCCAGGCGCAACCAAGCATCGCTGCATCGTTGGTGCGCCGTTTGACTATTGGGTTTCCACGCAGGGCGGGCTGCCGCGGCCCAGCACCCCTTACCTTGCTTGCTACACCTTGTGCACACCAAATGCAAGCGCCGCTGGACCCAATCCTGCTATTGATCTCAACTTGCCCTTGTCCCGCCCTGGTGGTCGCAGGCCCGCAGCACGACGACCTGCAGCAAGTCATCCCGCGACACCTCGACGCACATCACAGCAACCAGCACCACGTCGGCTCGCGATACCTCGACCCACATCACAGCGACCCACAGCAAGTCAAACCGCAGCACGTTGGCTCGCGACACCTCGACCAACATGACAGCTACCCACAGCAGGTCAAACCGCAGCACGTCTGTCCTCAGCACGTCTAACTCCCAAGCGGCAGTGGGGGCCCACGTGGCCCTACTTGCTGCGGCTTCCCGGACCAGCTTCAGTGAACCGGGCACGCTTCCCTGCCCTTCCCTGCCCATCGCCATCTGTAGGCGCAAGCATGCCACAGGATATCCACAACTGCCAATATGGGCACAGAGCAAGGACGCCTAGTGGTTCACTGGAAGATAGAGGACTACGGGGCGAGGTAGCAGTAGTGGGCTGGTGGCACCATGCCATCACCACACAGCAGGGGTGGGGTTGGTCTAGTCCAGGTTGGGTCGCACTCATACTAGCCAGCGCCGTCAGCCTTGCGCAGCGCATGCCTGGCCGCATGGATTGCACACTGAATGAATTGAGTCCCATGCCATTGCATGAGCTGGTTGCCACATCTGTCCCCACCTAGGCCACACTGAGCCCTCACTGCTGATTTGGCAGTGCAGGGCTTGGCATGTTCACACCCTAGATGATGCATCACACATCAGACTTGACATGCCTTCTACATGGACGTGCCTGTTTTATTGTTGCACCTTGCATGGGTGTGCCGGTACTATGACTTGCATGGATGCTGTTCTGTCTACACGAGCTTGTCTGTATGTCCTTGTCACGGGTGAGATCGGTATGTAAGCCAATAAGTGCATGCCCTGTCATGTTCGATGCTGTGTTGGGTGGCGAGTGCATGAGGCGTGCGTGTCATCATCAGTCCAGCTAGTCACATCACTGAGAGCAAGATCTGTCCATGATTGAGTGTGGATCCGTCATTTATCTAGACCACCGAGCTTTGACGTGCCTGGTGGTTGGTGCTGGCGAGCAGAGCTAGGGCAGTGCGTTGTGTGTGTGGTTTGCAAATGTGTACATTGCAGGGCGTTGTAAACCTATTGCTTGGCTTCTATCACACTACTGAATCGTATCACACTCCGAGTACATCACCGTTTGATTACACATCACATGCTGGCTGCAAAGTCGTGTTGTGAACATCTCTCAGGGTGCATGGACAAGTCAAGGCAACTACGCCATGAAGCAAATGATGAACTCCATGCAGCATGCCACTTTCATTCATATCATCACAGCCACGGATCCACCCATCTCAGACAATGGCAGCACCAGGCATTGGTGACGGGCATGTGCATGAGCCTTTCACTACAGGCAAAACAGCTAGAGGGCTTGGAGAGGACTGCCTTGTGGCTACTGCTGCTTGCAAGGTCTGCGGGGTGGCTGCAAGGCCGGGCTAGCCCTTGCATGTGACATGCTGCTGCTGCTGCCAAGCATTGGTCTGGCACCTGCTGCCGCCCACCTTGCTCGCACGGATCTCTTGATGCTGCAAACACGCAGGGGCAGCAGCACAAGGGCATGCATAGGCATGAGGGGTTAGGCGTCAGGGCAGGAGGCAAGAAAGGTGGGAAGGCTGGAGGGCAGTGGTGGGGTCCAGGGGTCAGGGTCAGCCTGTATGCCCCTACAACTGCTCGCAACCCCACCCCGCCCCTGAAGCTGCCACCTGCCTGCGGTCAACAGTCGACCCTGCCCCTGCCTGCATGGCCATCTTCAAGCCCTGACGCAGCATGCCCGTGTGTATGTATTTCATGATGGGGACAAGGCTCAATGCCTGCCACACCAGCTACCACCACTACCATCATGGCAGCTGCAGCTGCAGCAGTCCACTTGGCTGGACCGTTGCCTGAAGCTGATGCACAGCTCTGAAGGAACCCGCAGCACCGCTGCCTTGTCTGCTCCTTCTGCGTGTGCTGCCTCTCCCACTGGGCCAGGCACATTGCCTCATTGTGTGCAAGCTGGTCCTGGTGCCACCGCTGCTGCTGCTTGCTGTGACTGCGCATGAGCCTGTGGCTGTCAGTCACCCCAGCAGTGCGTGTTATGTAAGTGTGGTCAGCGACAGTGGTGGCCGTACAGCACACCTTTCCAAGCCCCAGACCACTGCCGCCTAGGCATGAGCTGATGGTGCTGGGGATGACAACACAGACAGCAACCAACAACTTGCATGAGTACCCGGTCCTTGTCCACGTGCAGCATGGTCCCTAAGCTCTGCCATGTTCGATATGCTCATGACATGGTCGCCGCCACCTCTCAGATTGCTAGGCTGCCCCGATAAGCTTCTTTACATCTGGATCTTGACATGTTGTCATAGGACATATCCCTAGCTAGACTGCCTTCATACCAGGACGCCGTGATACCACGATAGCACAGCGAAAACATGTGATTGGTCTCGCTATCTTGTGTTGTCACCGCACATTTGAAATACAGTAGCGCGCAAAGTTGGCCATGCACGGTACAAATACCCCCCCTCCTGGAATATGGCCGCATTGCTACCAACGTAGCTAACCACGAAATGGGTTCAGCCAGCAGCCGCGAGAAGCCACAGCAAACTATCAATGCGCCATCCTTGTTGGCGCAGGTGGTTGCGTGCGAGGCACTTGACATCAGCTATGCCAGGTAAGGGCAGGTCAGGCCGCAACGGTGCTGTTGACTACAAGGCACATTGGCTTGAGGCAGTCCGGAGGACCTAACCCCGTTCCCATTTCTTGTGCATCCGCAGCGGAGGCTGGGCTGAACTGCAGATATGGCTCCCGCCCAAGCAGCCCTGCTTGTACAGCGATGCGTGCCTACGGGCATACGCGCGAACGCTGCCTCCCTCCACAGTGCAGCCCATCATCATGAACCGCACAGACTCCATCCAGGCGCAACCAAGCATCGCTGCATCGTTGGTGCGCCGTTTGACTATTGGGTTTCCACGCAGGGCGGGCTTACGCGGCCCAGCACCCCTTACCTTGCTTGCTACACCTTGTGCACACCAAATGCAAGCGCCGCTGGACCCAATCCTGCTATTGATCTCAACTTGCCCTTGTCCCGCCCTGGTGGTCGCAGGCCCGCAGCACGACGACCTGCAGCAAGTCATCCCGCGACACCTCGACGCACATCACAGCAACCAGCACCACGTCGGCTCGCGATACCTCGACCCACATCACAGCGACCCACAGCAAGTCAAACCGCAGCACGTTGGCTCGCGACACCTCGACCAACATGACAGCTACCCACAGCAGGTCAACCCGCAGCACGTCTGTCCTCAGCACGTCTAACTCCCAAGCGGCAGTGGGGGCCCACGTGGCCCTACTTGCTGCGGCTTCCCGGACCAGCTTCAGTGAACCGGGCACGCTTCCCTGCCCTTCCCTGCCCATCGCCATCTGTAGGCGCAAGCATGCCACAGGATACCCACAACTGCCCATATGGGCACAGAGCAAGGACGCCTAGTGGTTCACTGGAAGATAGAGGACTACGGGGCGAGGTAGCAGTAGTGGGCTGGTGGCACCATGCCATCACCACACAGCAGGGGTGGGGTTGGTCTAGTCCAGGTTGGGTCGCACTCATACTAGCCAGCGCCGTCAGCCTTGCGCAGCGCATGCCTGGCCGCATGGATTGCACACTGAATGAATTGAGTCCCATGCCATTGCATGAGCTGGTTGCCACATCTGTCCCCACCTAGGCCACACTGAGCCCTCACTGCTGATTTGGCAGTGCAGGGCTTGGCATGTTCACACCCTAGATGATGCATCACACATCAAACTTGACATGCCTTCTACATGGACGTGCCTGTTTTATTGTTGCACCTTGCATGGGTGTGCCGGTACTATGACTTGCATGGATGCTGTTCTGTCTACACGAGCTTGTCTGTATGTCCTTGTCACGGGTGAGATCGGTATGTAAGCCAATAAGTGCATGCCCTGTCATGTTCGATGCTGTGTTGGGTGGCGAGTGCATGAGGCGTGCGTGTCATCATCAGTCCAGCTAGTCACATCACTGAGAGCAAGATCTGTCCATGATTGAGTGTGGATCCGTCATTTATCTAGACCACCGAGCTTTGACGTGCCTGGTGGTTGGTGCTGGCGAGCAGAGCTAGGGCAGTGCGTTGTGTGTGTGGTTTGCAAATGTGTACATTGCAAGGCGTTGTAAACCTATTGCTTGGCTTCTATCACACTACTGAATTGTGTCACACTCCGAGTACATCACTGTTTGATTACACATCACATGCTGGCTGCAAAGTCGTGTTGTGAACATCTCTCAGGGTGCATGGACAAGTCAAGGCTACAACGCCATGAAGCAAATGATGAACTCCATGCAGCATGCCACTTTCATTCATATCATCACAGCCACGGATCCACCCATCTCAGACAATGGCAGCACCAGGCATTGGTGACGGGCATGTGCATGAGCCTTTCACTACAGACAAAATAGCTAGAGGGCTTGGAAAGGACTGCCTTGTGGCTACTGCTGCTTGCAAGGTCTGCGGGGTGGCTGCAGGGCCGGGCTAGCCCTTGCATGTGACATGCTGCTGCTGCTGCCAAGCATTGGTCTGGCACCTGCTGCCGCCCACCTTGCTCGCACGGATCTCTTGATGCTGCAAACACGCAGGGGCAGCAGCACAAGGGCATGCATAGGCATGAGGGGTTAGGCGTCAGGGCAGGAGGCAAGAAAGGTGGGAAGGCTGGAGGGCAGTGGTGGGGTCCAGGGGTCAGGGTCAGCCTGTATGCCCCTACAACTGCTCCCAACCCCACCCCGCCCCTGCAGCTGCCACTTGCCTGTGGTCAACAGTCGACCCTGCCCCTGCCTGCATGGCCATCTTCAAGCCCTGACGCAGCATGCCCGTGTGTATGTATTTCATGATGGGGACAAGGCTCAATGCCTGCCACACCAGCTACCACCACTACCATCATGGCAGCTGCAGCTGCAGCAGTCCACTTGGCTGGACCGTTGCCTGAAGCTGATGCACAGCTCTGAAGGAACCCGCAGCACCGCTGCCTTGTCTGCTCCTTCTGCGTGTGCTGCCTCTCCCACTGGGCCAGGCACAGTGCCTCATTGTGTGCAAGCTGGTCCTGGTGCCACCGCTGCTGCTGCTTGCTGTGACTGCGCATGAGCCTGTGGCTGTCAGTCACCCCAGCTGTGCGTGTTATGTAAGTGTGGTCAGCGACAGTGGTGGCCGCACAGCACACCTTTCCAAGCCCCAGACCACTGCCGCCTAGGCATGAGCTGGTGGTGCTGGGGATGACAACACAGACAGCAATCAACAACTTGCATGAGTACCCGGTCCTTGTCCACGTGCAGCATGGTCCCTAAGCTCTGCCATGTTCGATATGCTCATGACATGGTCGCCGCCACCTCTCAGATTGCTAGGCTGCCCCGATAAGCTTCTTTACATCTGGATCTTGACATGTTGTCATAGGACATATCCCTAGCTAGACTGCCTTCATACCAGGACGCCGTGATACCACGATAGCACAGCGAAAACATGTGATTGGTCTCGCTATCTTGTGTTGTCACCGCACATTTGAAATACAGTAGCGCGCAAAGTTGGCCATGCACGGTACAAATACCCCCCCTCCTGGAATATGGCCGCATTGCTACCAACGTAGCTAACCACGAAATGGGTTCAGCCAGCAGCCGCGAGAAGCCACAGCAAACTATCAATGCGCCATCCTTGTTGGCGCAGGTGGTTGCGTGCGAGGCACTTGACATCAGCTATGCCAGGTAAGGGCAGGTCAGGCCGCAACGGTGCTGTTGACTACAAGGCACATTGGCTTGAGGCAGTCCGGAGGACCTAACCCCGTTCCCATTTCTTGTGCATCCGCAGCGGAGGCTGGGCTGAACTGCAGATATGGCTCCCGCCCAAGCAGCCCTGCTTGTACAGCGATGCGTGCCTACGGGCATACGCGCGAACGCTGCCTCCCTCCACAGTGCAGCCCATCATCATGAACCGCACAGACTCCATCCAGGCGCAACCAAGCATCGCTGCATCGTTGGTGCGCCGTTTGACTATTGGGTTTCCACGCAGGGCGGGCTTACGCGGCCCAGCACCCCTTACCTTGCTTGCTACACCTTGTGCACACCAAATGCAAGCGCCGCTGGACCCAATCCTGCTATTGATCTCAACTTGCCCTTGTCCCGCCCTGGTGGTCGCAGGCCCGCAGCACGACGACCTGCAGCAAGTCATCCCGCGACACCTCGACGCACATCACAGCAACCAGCACCACGTCGGCTCGCGATACCTCGACCCACATCACAGCGACCCACAGCAAGTCAAACCGCAGCACGTTGGCTCGCGACACCTCGACCAACATGACAGCTACCCACAGCAGGTCAACCCGCAGCACGTCTGTCCTCAGCACGTCTAACTACCAAGCGGCAGTGGGGGCCCACGTGGCCCTACTTGCTGCGGCCTCCCGAACCAGCTTCAGTGAACCGGGCACGCTTCCCTGCCCTTCCCTGCCCATCGCCATCTGTAGGCGCAAGCATGCCACAGGATATCCACAACTGCCAATATGGGCACAGAGCAAGGACGCCTAGTGGTTCACTGGAAGATAGAGGACTACGGGGCGAGGTAGCAGTAGTGGGCTGGTGGCACCATGCCATCACCACACAGCAGGGGTGGGGTTGGTCTAGTCCAGGTTGGGTCGCACTCATACTAGCCAGCGCCGTCAGCCTTGCGCAGCGCTTGCCTGGCCGCATGGATTGCACACTGAATGAATTGAGTCCCATGCCATTGCATGAGCTGGTTGCCACATCTGTCCCCACCTAGGCCACACTGAGCCCTCACTGCTGATTTGGCAGTGCAGGGCTTGGCATGTTCACACCCTAGATGATGCATCACACATCAGACTTGACATGCCTTCTACATGGACGTGCCTGTTTTATTGTTGCACCTTGCATGGGTGTGCCGGTACTATGACTTGCATGGATGCTGTTCTGTCTACACGAGCTTGTCTGTATGTCCTTGTCACGGGTGAGATCGGTATGTAAGCCAATAAGTGCATGCCCTGTCATGTTCGATACTGTGTTGGGTGGCGAGTGCATGAGGCGTGCGTGTCATCATCAGTCCAGCTAGTCACATCACTGAGAGCAAGATCTGTCCATGGTTGAGTGTGGATCCGTCATTTATCTAGACCACCGAGCTTTGACGTGCCTGGTGGTTGGTGCTGGCGAGCAGAGCTAGGGCAGTGCGTTGTGTGTGTGGTTTGCAAATGTGTACATTGCAAGGCGTTGTAAACCTATTGCTTGGCTTCTATCACACTACTGAATTGTGTCACACTCCGAGTACATCACTGTTTGATTACACATCACATGCTGGCTGCAAAGTCGTGTTGTGAACATCTCTCAGCTACAACGCCATGAAGCAAATGTTGAACTCCATGCAGCATGCCACTTTCATTCATATCATCACAGCCACGGATCCACCCATCTCAGACAATGGCAGCACCAGGCATTGGTGACGGGCATGTGCATGAGCCTTTCACTACAGACAAAATAGCTAGAGGGCTTGGAAAGGACTGCCTTGTGGCTACTGCTGCTTGCAAGGTCTGCGGGGTGGCTGCAGGGCCGGGCTAGCCCTTGCATGTGACATGCTGCTGCTGCTGCCAAGCATTGGTCTGGCACCTGCTGCCGCCCACCTTGCTCGCACGGATCTCTTGATGCTGCAAACACGCAGGGGCAGCAGCACAAGGGCATGCATAGGCATGAGGGGTTAGGCGTCAGGGCAGGAGGCAAGAAAGGTGGGAAGGCTGGAGGGCAGTGGTGGGGTCCAGGGGTCAGGGTCAGCCTGTATGCCCCTACAACTGCTCCCAACCCCACCCCGCCCCTGCAGCTGCCACTTGCCTGTGGTCAACAGTCGACCCTGCCCCTGCCTGCATGGCCATCTTCAAGCCCTGACGCAGCATGCCCGTGTGTATGTATTTCATGATGGGGACAAGGCTCAATGCCTGCCACACCAGCTACCACCACTACCATCATGGCAGCTGCAGCTGCAGCAGTCCACTTGGCTGGACCGTTGCCTGAAGCTGATGCACAGCTCTGAAGGAACCCGCAGCACCGCTGCCTTGTCTGCTCCTTCTGCGTGTGCTGCCTCTCCCACTGGGCCAGGCACAGTGCCTCATTGTGTGCAAGCTGGTCCTGGTGCCACCGCTGCTGCTGCTTGCTGTGACTGCGCATGAGCCTGTGGCTGTCAGTCACCCCAGCTGTGCGTGTTATGTAAGTGTGGTCAGCGACAGTGGTGGCCGCACAGCACACCTTTCCAAGCCCCAGACCACTGCCGCCTAGGCATGAGCTGGTGGTGCTGGGGATGACAACACAGACAGCAATCAACAACTTGCATGAGTACCCGGTCCTTGTCCACGTGCAGCATGGTCCCTAAGCTCTGCCATGTTCGATATGCTCATGACATGGTCGCCGCCACCTCTCAGATTGCTAGGCTGCCCCGATAAGCTTCTTTACATCTGGATCTTGACATGTTGTCATAGGACATATCCCTAGCTAGACTGCCTTCATACCAGGACGCCGTGATACCACGATAGCACAGCGAAAACATGTGATTGGTCTCGCTATCTTGTGTTGTCACCGCACATTTGAAATACAGTAGCGCGCAAAGTTGGCCATGCACGGTACAAATACCCCCCCTCCTGGAATATGGCCGCATTGCTACCAACGTAGCTAACCACGAAATGGGTTCAGCCAGCAGCCGCGAGAAGCCACAGCAAACTATCAATGCGCCATCCTTGTTGGCGCAGGTGGTTGCGTGCGAGGCACTTGACATCAGCTATGCCAGGTAAGGGCAGGTCAGGCCGCAACGGTGCTGTTGACTACAAGGCACATTGGCTTGAGGCAGTCCGGAGGACCTAACCCCGTTCCCATTTCTTGTGCATCCGCAGCGGAGGCTGGGCTGAACTGCAGATATGGCTCCCGCCCAAGCAGCCCTGCTTGTACAGCGATGCGTGCCTACGGGCATACGCGCGAACGCTGCCTCCCTCCACAGTGCAGCCCATCATCATGAACCGCACAGACTCCATCCAGGCGCAACCAAGCATCGCTGCATCGTTGGTGCGCCGTTTGACTATTGGGTTTCCACGCAGGGCGGGCTTACGCGGCCCAGCACCCCTTACCTTGCTTGCTACACCTTGTGCACACCAAATGCAAGCGCCGCTGGACCCAATCCTGCTATTGATCTCAACTTGCCCTTGTCCCGCCCTGGTGGTCGCAGGCCCGCAGCACGACGACCTGCAGCAAGTCATCCCGCGACACCTCGACGCACATCACAGCAACCAGCACCACGTCGGCTCGCGATACCTCGACCCACATCACAGCGACCCACAGCAAGTCAAACCGCAGCACGTTGGCTCGCGACACCTCGACCAACATGACAGCTACCCACAGCAGGTCAACCCGCAGCACGTCTGTCCTCAGCACGTCTAACTACCAAGCGGCAGTGGGGGCCCACGTGGCCCTACTTGCTGCGGCCTCCCGAACCAGCTTCAGTGAACCGGGCACGCTTCCCTGCCCTTCCCTGCCCATCGCCATCTGTAGGCGCAAGCATGCCACAGGATATCCACAACTGCCAATATGGGCACAGAGCAAGGACGCCTAGTGGTTCACTGGAAGATAGAGGACTACGGGGCGAGGTAGCAGTAGTGGGCTGGTGGCACCATGCCATCACCACACAGCAGGGGTGGGGTTGGTCTAGTCCAGGTTGGGTCGCACTCATACTAGCCAGCGCCGTCAGCCTTGCGCAGCGCTTGCCTGGCCGCATGGATTGCACACTGAATGAATTGAGTCCCATGCCATTGCATGAGCTGGTTGCCACATCTGTCCCCACCTAGGCCACACTGAGCCCTCACTGCTGATTTGGCAGTGCAGGGCTTGGCATGTTCACACCCTAGATGATGCATCACACATCAGACTTGACATGCCTTCTACATGGACGTGCCTGTTTTATTGTTGCACCTTGCATGGGTGTGCCGGTACTATGACTTGCATGGATGCTGTTCTGTCTACACGAGCTTGTCTGTATGTCCTTGTCACGGGTGAGATCGGTATGTAAGCCAATAAGTGCATGCCCTGTCATGTTCGATACTGTGTTGGGTGGCGAGTGCATGAGGCGTGCGTGTCATCATCAGTCCAGCTAGTCACATCACTGAGAGCAAGATCTGTCCATGATTGAGTGTGGATCCGTCATTTATCTAGACCACCGAGCTTTGACGTGCCTGGTGGTTGGTGCTGGCGAGCAGAGCTAGGGCAGTGCGTTGTGTGTGTGGTTTGCAAATGTGTACATTGCAAGGCGTTGTAAACCTATTGCTTGGCTTCTATCACACTACTGAATTGTGTCACACTCCGAGTACATCACTGTTTGATTACACATCACATGCTGGCTGCAAAGTCGTGTTGTGAACATCTCTCAGCTACAACGCCATGAAGCAAATGATGAACTCCATGCAGCATGCCACTTTCATTCATATCATCACAGCCACGGATCCACCCATCTCAGACAATGGCAGCACCAGGCATTGGTGACGGGCATGTGCATGAGCCTTTCACTACAGACAAAATAGCTAGAGGGCTTGGAAAGGACTGCCTTGTGGCTACTGCTGCTTGCAAGGTCTGCGGGGTGGCTGCAGGGCCGGGCTAGCCCTTGCATGTGACATGCTGCTGCTGCTGCCAAGCATTGGTCTGGCACCTGCTGCCGCCCACCTTGCTCGCACGGATCTCTTGATGCTGCAAACACGCAGGGGCAGCAGCACAAGGGCATGCATAGGCATGAGGGGTTAGGCGTCAGGGCAGGAGGCAAGAAAGGTGGGAAGGCCGGAGGGCAGTGGTGGGGTCCAGGGGTCAGGGTCAGCCTGTATGCCCCTACAACTGCTCGCAACCCCACCCCGCCCCTGAAGCTGCCACCTGCCTGCGGTCAACAGTCGACCCTGCCCCTGCCTGCATGGCCATCTTCAAGCCCTGACGCAGCATGCCCGTGTGTATGTATTTCATGATGGGGACAAGGCTCAATGCCTGCCACACCAGCTACCACCACTACCATCATGGCAGCTGCAGCTGCAGCAGTCCACTTGGCTGGACCGTTGCCTGAAGCTGATGCACAGCTCTGAAGGAACCCGCAGCACCGCTGCCTTGTCTGCTCCTTCTGCGTGTGCTGCCTCTCCCACTGGGCCAGGCACAGTGCCTCATTGTGTGCAAGCTGGTCCTGGTGCCACCGCTGCTGCTGCTTGCTGTGACTGCGCATGAGCCTGTGGCTGTCAGTCACCCCAGCTGTGCGTGTTATGTAAGTGTGGTCAGCGACAGTGGTGGCCGCACAGCACACCTTTCCAAGCCCCAGACCACTGCCGCCTAGGCATGAGCTGGTGGTGCTGGGGATGACAACACAGACAGCAATCAACAACTTGCATGAGTACCCGGTCCTTGTCCACGTGCAGCATGGTCCCTAAGCTCTGCCATGTTCGATATGCTCATGACATGGTCGCCGCCACCTCTCAGATTGCTAGGCTGCCCCGATAAGCTTCTTTACATCTGGATCTTGACATGTTGTCATAGGACATATCCCTAGCTAGACTGCCTTCATACCAGGACGCCGTGATACCACGATAGCACAGCGAAAACATGTGATTGGTCTCGCTATCTTGTGTTGTCACCGCACATTTGAAATACAGTAGCGCGCAAAGTTGGCCATGCACGGTACAAATACCCCCCCTCCTGGAATATGGCCGCATTGCTACCAACGTAGCTAACCACGAAATGGGTTCAGCCAGCAGCCGCGAGAAGCCACAGCAAACTATCAATGCGCCATCCTTGTTGGCGCAGGTGGTTGCGTGCGAGGCACTTGACATCAGCTATGCCAGGTAAGGGCAGGTCAGGCCGCAACGGTGCTGTTGACTACAAGGCACATTGGCTTGAGGCAGTCCGGAGGACCTAACCCCGTTCCCATTTCTTGTGCATCCGCAGCGGAGGCTGGGCTGAACTGCAGATATGGCTCCCGCCCAAGCAGCCCTGCTTGTACAGCGATGCGTGCCTACGGGCATACGCGCGAACGCTGCCTCCCTCCACAGTGCAGCCCATCATCATGAACCGCACAGACTCCATCCAGGCGCAACCAAGCATCGCTGCATCGTTGGTGCGCCGTTTGACTATTGGGTTTCCACGCAGGGCGGGCTTACGCGGCCCAGCACCCCTTACCTTGCTTGCTACACCTTGTGCACACCAAATGCAAGCGCCGCTGGACCCAATCCTGCTATTGATCTCAACTTGCCCTTGTCCCGCCCTGGTGGTCGCAGGCCCGCAGCACGACGACCTGCAGCAAGTCATCCCGCGACACCTCGACGCACATCACAGCAACCAGCACCACGTCGGCTCGCGATACCTCGACCCACATCACAGCGACCCACAGCAAGTCAAACCGCAGCACGTTGGCTCGCGACACCTCGACCAACATGACAGCTACCCACAGCAGGTCAACCCGCAGCACGTCTGTCCTCAGCACGTCTAACTACCAAGCGGCAGTGGGGGCCCACGTGGCCCTACTTGCTGCGGCCTCCCGAACCAGCTTCAGTGAACCGGGCACGCTTCCCTGCCCTTCCCTGCCCATCGCCATCTGTAGGCGCAAGCATGCCACAGGATATCCACAACTGCCAATATGGGCACAGAGCAAGGACGCCTAGTGGTTCACTGGAAGATAGAGGACTACGGGGCGAGGTAGCAGTAGTGGGCTGGTGGCACCATGCCATCACCACACAGCAGGGGTGGGGTTGGTCTAGTCCAGGTTGGGTCGCACTCATACTAGCCAGCGCCGTCAGCCTTGCGCAGCGCTTGCCTGGCCGCATGGATTGCACACTGAATGAATTGAGTCCCATGCCATTGCATGAGCTGGTTGCCACATCTGTCCCCACCTAGGCCACACTGAGCCCTCACTGCTGATTTGGCAGTGCAGGGCTTGGCATGTTCACACCCTAGATGATGCATCACACATCAGACTTGACATGCCTTCTACATGGACGTGCCTGTTTTATTGTTGCACCTTGCATGGGTGTGCCGGTACTATGACTTGCATGGATGCTGTTCTGTCTACACGAGCTTGTCTGTATGTCCTTGTCACGGGTGAGATCGGTATGTAAGCCAATAAGTGCATGCCCTGTCATGTTCGATACTGTGTTGGGTGGCGAGTGCATGAGGCGTGCGTGTCATCATCAGTCCAGCTAGTCACATCACTGAGAGCAAGATCTGTCCATGGTTGAGTGTGGATCCGTCATTTATCTAGACCACCGAGCTTTGACGTGCCTGGTGGTTGGTGCTGGCGAGCAGAGCTAGGGCAGTGCGTTGTGTGTGTGGTTTGCAAATGTGTACATTGCAAGGCGTTGTAAACCTATTGCTTGGCTTCTATCACACTACTGAATTGTGTCACACTCCGAGTACATCACTGTTTGATTACACATCACATGCTGGCTGCAAAGTCGTGTTGTGAACATCTCTCAGCTACAACGCCATGAAGCAAATGATGAACTCCATGCAGCATGCCACTTTCATTCATATCATCACAGCCACGGATCCACCCATCTCAGACAATGGCAGCACCAGGCATTGGTGACGGGCATGTGCATGAGCCTTTCACTACAGACAAAATAGCTAGAGGGCTTGGAGAGGACTGCCTTGTGGCTACTGCTGCTTGCAAGGTCTGCGGGGTGGCTGCAAGGCCGGGCTAGCCCTTGCATGTGACATGCTGCTGCTGCTGCCAAGCATTGGTCTGGCACCTGCTGCCGCCCACCTTGCTCGCACGGATCTCTTGATGCTGCAAACACGCAGGGGCAGCAGCACAAGGGCATGCATAGGCATGAGGGGTTAGGCGTCAGGGCAGGAGGCAAGAAAGGTGGGAAGGCTGGAGGGCAGTGGTGGGGTCCAGGGGTCAGGGTCAGCCTGTATGCCCCTACAACTGCTCGCAACCCCACCCCGCCCCTGAAGCTGCCACCTGCCTGCGGTCAACAGTCGACCCTGCCCCTGCCTGCATGGCCATCTTCAAGCCCTGACGCAGCATGCCCGTGTGTATGTATTTCATGATGGGGACAAGGCTCAATGCCTGCCACACCAGCTACCACCACTACCATCATGGCAGCTGCAGCTGCAGCAGTCCACTTGGCTGGACCGTTGCCTGAAGCTGATGCACAGCTCTGAAGGAACCCGCAGCACCGCTGCCTTGTCTGCTCCTTCTGTTGCGTGATGAGTGGCGATGACTGAGTTCTCCGTGACAGACTGGGCGTTGTCAGGAAGTCTGCCCGGGAATCGAACCCGGCCTCAGATCACCTCACCACATCACACTTCTCACAGGGGAGATCCAGATCTCTCAACCGGCATTAGCTTAGCCTTACATGGTCACGTAACATTCCCCCCCACCTGGCTCAGCTGTCCTCAGCTGACCACTGTGGTGTTGCCCCGCTCAGGCACGTTGTGCCATCACTCGCGCCCACACTAGCGCTAGGTGTCTGAGTTCCAACCATGCCTCTACCATCAGGCCTGGGCCTCAGCTTCAACATCATCCTTAGCTCCAGCCTCGCCATCAGCCGCCTCCTCAGCCTCGGCACTCAGGTTATGCTCTGTCAGGTACCTGGCCAACAGCTCTTGGCAGCCCACCAGCTGAGTGCTCAACTCCCATGTGTTATGCTCGTCACCGTGTCCTTGCCACTTGACCAGGAACTCAAGCCTTCTCTTCTTGCACTTGCCCTTGCGCTTGCCTTTGTTGGGCTCCAGCCTGTGGCCCACCACCTTCTCTACTGTGTATTGGGGCGCTCCATCCAGCCACTGCACAGGAGGTGGTCAAGCCAGCCCAGGCACTGCCCCTGAAGCATCCGTGCGATAGGGCTTCACCAAGGACACATGAAACACGTTGTGGAGTCGAGACCACTCATCTGGCAGCCACAGCTTCACAGCTGCCTTGCCTACCATGTACTGCACACTGAACGGGCCCACATAGCGAGGCTTTAGCTTACGGACTCCAGGCTGGTTAGCCTTACCCCTCATGTTCTGTGTGCTCAGCAGCACCATGTCACCAGGCAGGTAAAGTGCCTCACGCCGTTTGTTATCCTGATATGACTTCATGCGCTTCTGCGCCCGCACTAGGCACTGCCTCGCCTGCTCAACCGCCTTCTTCATGCCCTCGACAAATTCGTGCGCCTGCGGCACCTTCTGCGGCAGGTCGAGCAGCTCAGCCAGCCGCGGATGATAGCCATAATTCAGGTAGAAGGGCGTACTGCGGACCGACTCCTGCCAGGCATTGTTGATGGCGAACTCCACCAGAGGTAAGTACTCCGCCCAGTCCCGCTGGTCAGGCCTGATGAAGTGCCTCAGCATTTCCTCAATTACCCGGTTAACACGCTCTGTTTGGCCATCTGTTTCAGGGTGGTAGGCGCTGGATAGGTTCACCTGGACCTGGAGCAGCTTGGTAACCTCAGCCCAAAACTTGTTGTGGAACTGGGGTCCTCTGTCACTGACCACACTCCTCGGCATCCCGTGCTCGAGGAACAGCTTGGCATACTGTGTGGCAGTCATGCTCTCCCAGGTCTTCACCAGGTGTACCATCTTTGTTAGTCTGTCCACAAACACTAATATTGAGTCATATTTGTTGGGCCCACTTGCAGGGAGCTTCACTATGAGGTCCATTGACACGCTGTCCCACGGTCTCTCAGGTATGGGCAGCGGCTGCAGCAGGCCAGCAGGCTTCTTGGCACTTGACTTGTTCACTTGGCACGAGTGGCAGCTGCGCACATAGCTCTTCACATTCTCCGACACACCAGGCCATGTGAACCAGCGCGTCACCTGCTCAAGGGTCTTCGTCATACCCAGGTGATCAGCACATCTGGTGTCATGCATGGTGTGTATCACTCTCTTCCGCAGCGCAGCGTCATCAGGAACCACCACTCTGTCCCACTCAGTCAGCCACAGCCCCTCATGCTGGTACAGCTGCGATGTGAAGGCCTCATCAGCAAAGCGTGTGTCAGCCGCATAGGCTTGCTTGATTGCCTGCATTAGGGTTAAGGGGCCCGACTCAGATGTGGACTGCCCGTCATCACCTTGTTTGTTTGATTTGTTATGTGACTCTGTTGTTTGTTGTTGCTGCCGCAGGGATTCCCCCCCACCTGGCTGCGCCCCCTTTTTATGTGTACTTGTCATTCTTGCCTGGCCAGGCGTATGGGCAGCAGCCAAATCATCTGGTGGGACCAGCTGGTTTGCTCTTTGGGCAGCCTCCCGGGCAGCCACCTGCCCCAGCTCAGCATTCTCTCGCAGCCGGGCAGCAGTGCGGCGTGTAGTTATGGCGTAGACTGGCCTTTCAGCCCGGGAGCTTAGCGTCATGATCACAGTCATGGCGTCTTCAGAGTCAGCATTTTGTGGTGATGATGAGCTTGTTAGCGCCACCTCATTGGCCAGAGCGGGGTTACGGCTGATAGGGTCAGCCACATTAGTTGCACCGGGTATGTACTTGATCTCATACTTGTAGCGTGATAGCTCTTCCATCCATCTGACCTGCCGCCTCGACAAGTTGGGCTGTGTTTGCAGGTAGATGAGGGGATTGTGATCAGTCAGGATTGTGCTCCATCCAAATAACACCTCCACTCTCTGACTGCTCTGATGATACCCAGCAGCTCTTGCTCTCCAGTGGCATAGCGCGTCTCGGCTGGGGACATCTTTTTACTTGTGTAAGCAATTGGTCTGCCATCTTGCATCAGCACCCCTCCGGTGCCTACCAGCGACGCATCGGTGCACACTACAAAAGGCTTGCTGAAGTCAGGCAGAGCCAGCACAGGAGCAGAGCAGAGCGCCTCTTTCAGGGCATTAAAAGCTTCCAGCTCAGCCCCCCCAAAGTGTTCCCAGTCATACGCAGCAGCCACTTGCTTGCTGGTCAAGTTCGTCAACGGTGCAGCCAGAGAGCTGAAGTTTGATATGAACCGCCTGAAGTAGTTTGCCAGCCCCAGGAAAGCCTGCAGGTCTTTTAGGTTGCGCGGCGTCGGCCATTCTTTCACGACTTGCACTTTCGCAGGGTCGACAGCAATGCCTTTGCTGCCCACGATGTGGCCCAGGAACGCCAGCTGCGTTCTGTTGAACTCGCACTTTGCCAGTTTGGCGTAGAACTTGTTTTCTCGCATGAGCTGCAGGACTTGCCTCAGGTGCTGCACATGCTCCTCAGGGGTGTTGCTCATCACCAGAATGTCATCAATGTACACCAACACACACTCATTGATCAAAGGCTTGAATACGTTATCCATCATCCGTTGGAACGTAGCAGGAGCGTTGGTTAGCCCAAAACAGAGCACCTTGAACTGGAACTGGCCCATTGGCGTCAAGAAGGCAGTCTTGGGCACATCCTCCTCTGTAATCCTGATCTGGTGGTACCCAGACTGCAGGTCTAGGGAGCTAAACACCCTCTTGCCAGCCAGCTTGTCAAATAGGTCATCAATCCTGGGCAGGGGGTACCTGTCCCTTACTTGGCAACTTGTTGAGAGCACGGTAATCAATACACATTCTCAGGCTCTCTTTTGCACAAACAAGATTGGTGCCCCGTATGGGCTGCTGCTTGGCTCAATCAACCCTTTGGCCAGCAGCTCAGCCACCTGCTTCTTCACCTCAGCCTCCTCTCTAGGGCTGAGCTTGTACATACGTTTGTAGGGAGCTTCAGCCCCGGGTGGTGTCCTGATTGTGTGCCCCACTGGCCTGTCAGGGGGCAACCCCGGTGGCATGTCCCCAAACACATCTGCATACTCAGATAGCAACCCATCTAGCACAGCTTGTGGCACCAGCTCGGGGTCCTGCTTAGCCTTCGTGTTCTGCTCACTGCATCCAGCCACTGCAGCTGCCAAGCTGCCCTGGTACCAGCCCTCTTGGTCGCCAGCATCGCCAGGTTTCACTAACATCAGCCAGCTACTGCAGCCTTTCCGCAATTGTCGCACGGCCTGGCCCGGACGGAGCAGCTTAATTTCGGCTGCGCTTTCCCATTGCTCTTTCATAGCAGCGACAGCCGCAAACCCAGGCAGGTGCTTTGGTTGCGAACACGTTTACAGGCTTCCCCGACTCTCCCAGTGCCTCAAACAGCGTGCACACCCCGTGCTTAACCTTCAGCACTGCATCGTGCTCGTGCATCCAATCGACACCTAGGATCAGGTCGACACCGTTCAGCATTCCTGGCATGACCACTGCATTGCAATTCGTCTTGCTTTTTTGCACCTCCAGCAGGCCACAACGACGTTCAGTGATTACCACAGGCTGATTGGTTGCGGTCAGCACTCTCAGGGGTTCCATCATGATCTTCCTTTGTAGTGCAGCAGGGTTAACATTGCCTTCATGTCTTTCCAACCGCTCCTGGCTGATGATGGTGCAACTGGCACCTGTGTCAAGCATGACTCTGCACGGCTTGTTACCTAGCCGGCCCTCAAACAGAAAAGGTAGCTGCAGCCTTCCAGGCTGTACCTCCGCAACATCCGGTGGTGCATCCATAGCCCCATAGCCGTTCTCCTACACCCAGAGTTGGCCTCAAACATAGGCACAAGATCAAGAGCTTCTCCCAGGCCAAGTCCGCCTAAACAACAGTTGCAACACTTCGGCTTGCACCTCGGCATTTCGGCTTGCACGCTCCTGAGTCACGCATCTTCTTCGCACTGAGCCATCACCGGCCTCTCGGCGACTACTGTCACCTCCATCGCCACTCTCGCAGAATAAACCTCCGCCGACTGGTTGTACCGCACAAAGGCTCATTAGCCACTGGTTTCAGGCTCTCTAGCCTCTTCGCTCAGCTCAGAGCCCACACACAGCCGTCGCTTCGCGACAATTCCACAACTGGCGCACTACAGCCAGTTCCGACTCAACCGCGTTTACACACGCCAACCAGAACGCCCTCTGCCGCTCATCCTCAGGCAGATACGTGGCAAATAGATCCAGTCGGACGGCATCGGTCGGAAACCAACTGTTGCGTGATGAGTGGCGATGACTGAGTTCTCCGTGACAGACTGGGCGTTGTCAGGAAGTCTGCCCGGGAATCGAACCCGGCCTCAGATCACCTCACCACATCACACTTCTCACAGGGGAGATCCAGATCTCTCAACCGGCATTAGCTTAGCCTTACATGGTCACGTAACACCTTCTGCGTGTGCTGCCTCTCCCACTGGGCCAGGCACATTGCCTCATTGTGTGCAAGCTGGTCCTGGTGCCACCGCTGCTGCTGCTTGCTGTGACTGCGCATGAGCCTGTGGCTGTCAGTCACCCCAGCAGTGCGTGTTATGTAAGTGTGGTCAGCGACAGTGGTGGCCGTACAGCACACCTTACCAAGCCCCAGACCACTGCCGCCTAGGCATGAGCTGATGGTGCTGGGGATGACAACACAGACAGCTGTAACAGTAGTGTTTGTGCGGTCAGGATGCATGGTCGGCTGAGGCATAAGTGCCGGCTTGCAGCCGTCGAGCATGCTGACTTGTGCGGCTATTGCTGCCGCTGCGGCTGTCTACATACTTATCGACAGCCTCCGAGTCGCGCAGTGGGTAGTGCAGTGTACTTACATCGTGAAGACGTCGTAAAGAACTAATCCATCCAGAGAAGAGTAGTCATTGCAAGCAGAACAAAAGCAAGTCCATCAGAAGGCTGCAAGAAGTCTGAACCAAGCCCCTCCAGCATCTAGCACTCAAGAAGTCTCTAAGCATCGCAAGATCTCGTCATAAGTAAGATGCAATTCAAATCTCACAGAATCTTGCATGCAGAAAAGAAACACAAACCTACCATTCATCCTAGCTGAGTGCCTGGACTGTTACACTCTCCCCCACTCCGAAAAGCTACGTCCCGGAGCTTGCAGTTTTGAGATGAGTCATGTTCACAATCATGCCACAGCAAGCATAGACAGGCAGGCAATGACAGGCAGGCAGGAACAGGCTTGCTTCAAGCTACATGCAACAGACAAGCAAATGCAACGAGCTCCATGCAAACCATGCTGAAACTATGAAATCAGAGTCTTGAGCTGACCATCGTCTCGTTCTCCTCCTCCTTCCAAGCTGACTGAAGAAACCATCGTGACAGAAACTGAGAAACAGAAGATGTGGTAGTTGTGTTCAGCGCATGTTGCAATGGGTGATCAATCCATCGAAGCCAATGGAGTTGGGTGTGTTGGTCTTGCTACGCTGACAGCTATTTCAGGTATGCACCGATGCTGTCATGCGCGGCCAAAAGAAATGGCGGGAAAGTTCTGCCCTACCAAGATGACCAGATATGGGTATGTCATGTGCCTCACATGTCAGGTTGGAGCCATTGTGCCAACAGGGATATAAAGCCTGCGGAGCCCTCAGCCAGTGTGGAACAACAGATTGCCCGCGATTGTGAACCGGCATGATTTGCCAGCAAGTATGATTTGTTGGGTGACAGAGTGCGAGTGATCTGTGCCCTGGGCGGTGATGCCCGATTTGAGTGTGTGCAGCTGCATGATGTGAGCATACACGTGATAGTCAGGCCTATGGGATAGCGCGTCCGCCCCCACGTTGAGTTTGCCTGGGATGTGGTCGAGTTGACCGTTGTTGTGTGCTACCTCAGGTGCTACCTGGGCTGGCATGATGTGCGCATGCCGTGCGCAATGCGACTTGAGTGTTCTGGCTGGCTGCTGGGCTGTGTAGCTCTGCTGCCCTGATGTATGTCTGCTACCTCAGGTGCTACCTGGCCCGCAAGTGTGTGCGCATGCTGTGCAGCTATGCGGCTTGAGTGTCTTGGCGGGCTGCTAGGCTGGATAGCTTTGCTGCCATGTTGTGTATGATGTTCTCTGCATGGAATGCAGGAGTGTAGGCTGTAGCTGATGGTCTCTGTGGCTGAAGCCAGCAGGATACATGAAGCTAGAGATGTTGTGTGCGTCTCTGTGGCTGATGCCAACAGGGTGTGTAATGGGACTGCGACTGTGCTGTGAGGTCTCGCTCGAAGCGGGATGCGACGGTGCAACAACTGTACCTGTGCAAGGTGTTCTCCTCATAGTAGCGTAGAAGGGCATCCGAGCTCTCCGCTGTGGGGCTCCGCTAATGTTGGAGTTGAGCTGCAAATGGTCGACCAAGTCGTCCCAGAGCGATGTCGACAGTAGAACTGTGGGTTGGAGAAGCGGCGAAGGGTGGCGAATAGTGCTGGGTCAGATGAGAGTGCATGCCAAGACGTCGAGATATGACTACTGGGCTGGCCCCCATGCCACTTTGCCCTGCTTGTCGTTTCTGTCAGTTTCAGACAATGCCTGGTAGATAGATTAGATAGACTGCCAGGTGCATGATGTGGCTCTCTGCAGGCTGGTGCACTGCAGGGTACTGTTCTCTGCTTGAGCAGGGTGATGTTGTTGGTGGTCACATGCTGGGTGTGCTCTGTGCCTAGAGGTGGCCAGGTATGTGTTGTTGCTGGTGTTAGGCGTCTCTGCTCAGGGCAGGAGTGCAGCTATGTGTTCTCTGTTTGAGCAGGCTGATTGTGTTGATGGAGATGAGGCTCTGCATAGGGTAGGATCAGGTTGGTGTAAGGATGTGCAGCCTGATATGCTGTAGGGTCTCAGCAAGGCGCTGGATGTGTGTTGGCTGCAGTTTTCACTGTGTAACTCTGCTAAGGGCAGGCTATGGACGGTTGGCTGCTTCTTTGGCCAGGTTTGGTGCTAGGCTCTCATTGGCTGGGGTGGTGGCGGGGATGAAGGTGGCAAGCAGCGCACATGACATTGTGCAAGGCAAGTTAAGCATTTCTCCGCATGAGCGGGACAAAGCAAGTTAGCAATCAGGAAGCCTCTGCAACAGCAGGCTCCGCGCAAGCGGGATTCTCCGTGTGAACGGGCAAAGCAAGTCAGCAAGACAAGCCTCTGCAAACGCAGGCTCTGCATAACAGCAGGCTCCGCTTAAGCGGGGTCTCCGTGTAAACGGGCAAAGGTAATCTGCGAAGCAGCAGTGCAAGCACAGCAGGTACAGCAGGTACAGGCTGTACAGCGACTTCTAGAAGTAGGAGTCTCTGCAGCAGCAGGCACCGCGACAAGTGCTGGAGCTGGAGCCATCAGTTCCGGCTCCAATGGTACCTCCGACTGAGTTGGGTCCGGTGTCACTCTGCGCAAAGGCCGCGACGATCGAACAATTGCGGAAACCAGATGTAACAGTAGTGTTTGTGCGGTCAGGATGCATGGTCGGCTGAGGCATAAGTGCCGGCTTGCAGCCGTCGAGCATGCTGACTTGTGCGGCTATTGCTGCCGCTGCGGCTGTCTACATACTTATCGACAGCCTCCGAGTCGCGCAGTGGGTAGTGCAGTGTACTTACATCGTGAAGACGTCGTAAAGAACTAATCCATCCAGAGAAGAGTAGTCATTGCAAGCAGAACAAAAGCAAGTCCATCAGAAGGCTGCAAGAAGTCTGAACCAAGCCCCTCCAGCATCTAGCACTCAAGAAGTCTCTAAGCATCGCAAGATCTCGTCATAAGTAAGATGCAATTCAAATCTCACAGAATCTTGCATGCAGAAAAGAAACACAAACCTACCATTCATCCTAGCTGAGTGCCTGCACTGTTACAGACAGCAATCAACAACTTGCATGAGTACCCGGTCCTTGTCCACGTGCAGCATGGTCCCTAAGCTCTGCCATGTTGGATATGCTCATGACATGGTCGCCGCCACCTCTCAGATTGCTAGGCTGCCCCGATAAGCTTCTTTACATCTGGATCTTGACATGTTGTCATAGGACATATCCCTAGCTAGACTGCCTTCATACCAGGACGCCGTGATACCACGATAGCACAGCGAAAACATGTGATTGGTCTCGCTATCTTGTGTTGTCACCGCACATTTGAAATACAGTAGCGCGCAGAGTTGGCCATGCACGGTACAAATACCCCCCCTCCTGGAATATGGCCGCATTGCTACCAACGTAGCTAACCACGAAATGGGTTCAGCCAGCAGCCGCGAGAAGCCACAGCAAACTATCAATGCGCCATCCTTGTTGGCGCAGGTGGTTGCGTGCGAGGCACTTGACATCAGCTATGCCAGGTAAGGGCAGGTCAGGCCGCAACGGTGCTGTTGACTACAAGGCACATTGGCTTGAGGCAGTCCGGAGGACCTAACCCCGTTCCCATTTCTTGTGCATCCGCAGCGGAGGCTGGGCTGAACTGCAGATATGGCTCCCGCCCAAGCAGCCCTGCTTGTACAGCGATGCGTGCCTACGGGCATACGCGCGAACGCTGCCTCCCTCCACAGTGCAGCCCATCATCATGAACCGCACAGACTCCATCCAGGCGCAACCAAGCATCGCTGCATCGTTGGTGCGCCGTTTGACTATTGGGTTTCCACGCAGGGCGGGCTTACGCGGCCCAGCACCCCTTACCTTGCTTGCTACACCTTGTGCACACCAAATGCAAGCGCCGCTGGACCCAATCCTGCTATTGATCTCAACTTGCCCTTGTCCCGCCCTGGTGGTCGCAGGCCCGCAGCACGACGACCTGCAGCAAGTCATCCCGCGACACCTCGACGCACATCACAGCAACCAGCACCACGTCGGCTCGCGATACCTCGACCCACATCACAGCGACCCACAGCAAGTCAAACCGCAGCACGTTGGCTCGCGACACCTCGACCAACATGACAGCTACCCACAGCAGGTCAACCCGCAGCACGTCTGTCCTCAGCACGTCTAACTACCAAGCGGCAGTGGGGGCCCACGTGGCCCTACTTGCTGCGGCCTCCCGAACCAGCTTCAGTGAACCGGGCACGCTTCCCTGCCCTTCCCTGCCCATCGCCATCTGTAGGCGCAAGCATGCCACAGGATATCCACAACTGCCAATATGGGCACAGAGCAAGGACGCCTAGTGGTTCACTGGAAGATAGAGGACTACGGGGCGAGGTAGCAGTAGTGGGCTGGTGGCACCATGCCATCACCACACAGCAGGGGTGGGGTTGGTCTAGTCCAGGTTGGGTCGCACTCATACTAGCCAGCGCCGTCAGCCTTGCGCAGCGCTTGCCTGGCCGCATGGATTGCACACTGAATGAATTGAGTCCCATGCCATTGCATGAGCTGGTTGCCACATCTGTCCCCACCTAGGCCACACTGAGCCCTCACTGCTGATTTGGCAGTGCAGGGCTTGGCATGTTCACACCCTAGATGATGCATCACACATCAGACTTGACATGCCTTCTACATGGACGTGCCTGTTTTATTGTTGCACCTTGCATGGGTGTGCCGGTACTATGACTTGCATGGATGCTGTTCTGTCTACACGAGCTTGTCTGTATGTCCTTGTCACGGGTGAGATCGGTATGTAAGCCAATAAGTGCATGCCCTGTCATGTTCGATGCTGTGTTGGGTGGCGAGTGCATGAGGCGTGCGTGTCATCATCAGTCCAGCTAGTCACATCACTGAGAGCAAGATCTGTCCATGATTGAGTGTGGATCCGTCATTTATCTAGACCACCGAGCTTTGACGTGCCTGGTGGTTGGTGCTGGCGAGCAGAGCTAGGGCAGTGCGTTGTGTGTGTGGTTTGCAAATGTGTACATTGCAGGGCGTTGTAAACCTATTGCTTGGCTTCTATCACACTACTGAATCGTATCACACTCCGAGTACATCACCGTTTGATTACACATCACATGCTGGCTGCAAAGTCGTGTTGTGAACATCTCTCAGGGTGCATGGACAAGTCAAGGCAACTACGCCATGAAGCAAATGATGAACTCCATGCAGCATGCCACTTTCATTCATATCATCACAGCCACGGATCCACCCATCTCAGACAATGGCAGCACCAGGCATTGGTGACGGGCATGTGCATGAGCCTTTCACTACAGGCAAAACAGCTAGAGGGCTTGGAGAGGACTGCCTTGTGGCTACTGCTGCTTGCAAGGTCTGCGGGGTGGCTGCAAGGCCGGGCTAGCCCTTGCATGTGACATGCTGCTGCTGCTGCCAAGCATTGGTCTGGCACCTGCTGCCGCCCACCTTGCTCGCACGGATCTCTTGATGCTGCAAACACGCAGGGGCAGCAGCACAAGGGCATGCATAGGCATGAGGGGTTAGGCGTCAGGGCAGGAGGCAAGAAAGGTGGGAAGGCTGGAGGGCAGTGGTGGGGTCCAGGGGTCAGGGTCAGCCTGTATGCCCCTACAACTGCTCCCAACCCCACCCCGCCCCTGCAGCTGCCACTTGCCTGTGGTCAACAGTCGACCCTGCCCCTGCCTGCATGGCCATCTTCAAGCCCTGACGCAGCATGCCCGTGTGTATGTATTTCATGATGGGGACAAGGCTCAATGCCTGCCACACCAGCTACCACCACTACCATCATGGCAGCTGCAGCTGCAGCAGTCCACTTGGCTGGACCGTTGCCTGAAGCTGAGGCACAGCTCTGAAGGAACCCGCAGCACCGCTGCCTTGTCTGCTCCTTCTGCGTGAGCTGCCTCTCCCACTGGGCCAGGCACATTGCCTCATTGTGTGCAAGCTGGTCCTGGTGCCACCGCTGCTGCTGCTTGCTGTGACTGCGCATGAGCCTGTGGCTGTCAGTCACCCCAGCAGTGCGTGTTATGTAAGTGTGGTCAGCGACAGTGGTGGCCGTACAGCACACCTTTCCAAGCCCCAGACCACTGCCGCCTAGGCATGAGCTGATGGTGCTGGGGATGACAACACAGACAGCAATCAACAACTTGCATGAGTACCCGGTCCTTGTCCACGTGCAGCATGGTCCCTAAGCTCTGCCATGTTCGATATGCTCATGACATGGTCGCCGCCACCTCTCAGATTGCTAGGCTGCCCCGATAAGCTTCTTTACATCTGGATCTTGACATGTTGTCATAGGACATATCCCTAGCTAGACTGCCTTCATACCAGGACGCCGTGATACCACGATAGCACAGCGAAAACATGTGATTGGTCTCGCTATCTTGTGTTGTCACCGCACATTTGAAATACAGTAGCGCGCAAAGTTGGCCATGCACGGTACAAATACCCCCCCTCCTGGAATATGGCCGCATTGCTACCAACGTAGCTAACCACGAAATGGGTTCAGCCAGCAGCCGCGAGAAGCCACAGCAAACTATCAATGCGCCATCCTTGTTGGCGCAGGTGGTTGCGTGCGAGGCACTTGACATCAGCTATGCCAGGTAAGGGCAGGTCAGGCCGCAACGGTGCTGTTGACTACAAGGCACATTGGCTTGAGGCAGTCCGGAGGACCTAACCCCGTTCCCATTTCTTGTGCATCCGCAGCGGAGGCTGGGCTGAACTGCAGATATGGCTCCCGCCCAGGCAGCCCTGCTTGTACAGCGATGCGTGCCTACGGGCATACGCGCGAACGCTGCCTCCCTGCACAGTGCAGCCCATCATCATGAACCGCACAGACTCCATCCAGGCGCAACCAAGCATCGCTGCATCGTTGGTGCGCCGTTTGACTATTGGGTTTCCTCGCAGGGCGGGCTTACGCGGCCCAGCACCCCTTACCTTGCTTGCTACACCTTGTGCACACCAAATGCAAGCGCCGCTGGACCCAATCCTGCTATTGATCTCAACTTGCCCTTGTCCCGCCCTGGTGGTCGCAGGCCCGCGGCACGACGACCTGCAGCAAGTCATCCCGCGACACCTCGACCCACATCACAGCTACCAGCACCACGTCGGCTCGCCATACCTCGATCCACATTACAGCGACCCACAGCAAGTCAACCCGCAGCACGTTGGCTTGCGACACCTCGACCAACATGACAGCTACCCACAGCAGGTCAACCCGCAGCACGTCTGTCCTCAGCACGTCTAACTCCCAAGCGGCAGTGGGGGCTCACGTGGCCCTACTTGCTGCGGCCTCCCGAACCAGCTTCAGTGAACCGGGCACGCTTCCCTGCCCTTCCCTGCCCATCGCCATCTGTAGGCGCAAGCATGCCACAGGATACCCACAACTGCCCATATGGGCACAGAGCAAGGACGCCTAGTGGTTCACTGGAAGATAGAGGACTACGGGGCTAGGTAGCAGTAGTGGGCTGGTGGCACCATGCCATCACCACACAGCAGGGGTTGTGTTGGTCTAGTCCAGGTTGGGTCGCACTCGTACTAGCCAGCGCCGTCAGCCTTGCGCAGCGCACGCCTGGCCGCATGGATTGCACACTGAATGAATTGAGTCCCATGCCATTGCATGAGCTGGTTGCCGCATCTTTCCTCACCTAGGCCACACTGAGCCCTCACTGCTGATTGGGCAGTGCAGGGCTTGGCATGTTCACACCCTAGATGACGCATCACACATCAGACCTGACATGCCTTGTACATGGACGTGCCTGTTTTATTGTTGCACCTTGCATGGGTGTGCCGGTACTATGACTTGCATGGATGCTGTTCTGTCTACACGAGCTTGTCTGTATGTCCTTGTCACGGGTGAGATCGGTATGTAAGCCAATAAGTGCATGCCCTGTCATGTTCGATGCTGTGTTGGGTGGCGAGTGCATGAGGCGTGCGTGTCATCATCAGTCCAGCTAGTCACATCACTGAGAGCAAGATCTGTCCATGGTTGAGTGTGGATCCGTCATTTATCTAGACAACCGAGTTTTGACGTGCCTGGTGTTTGGTGCTGGCGAGTAGAGCTAGGGCACTCCATTGCTTTGCATGGCGTTGTACACCTAGTGCTTGGCTTTACACCGTTAGTGAGCAGAGCACTATCGTGACAGCGTATACTGGCAGCGGCGGGCAGGTGGGTAGGAATGCAAGAGGCTCAGTCATAATTACACTTCTACCTCCCCGCAATGCAACAATGCAACAACCATGAGCCGCCATCTATCATGCAGATTCAGTCATCCAATCTGAGTCACGAAGCATCAAGGAATTCATGTTCCATGCTGTCATGGCATCCACAGGCCCACCACCTTGCACATGAGGGAAACTAAGTCACACTAGCAGCCGAGGTGTGATGGAAAGGATGATGGGCATCAAGTGCAACCTGCTCAACCGCAAGTCAAGGATGTGTCACTCACTGGGCCAGTGGAGCACAAGCTGTTGCCACAGTCAACACGTCGACTAGCGCTCTGCAGCATGCTACTACCGCCATGCACCACAGCTAGCATGCATGCCACATACATGGTACATGGGGGTGGTTTGGCGTGAAGCCATGCGTTCACACATCCCTAGCTGCCCCAGCGTATTGACCGCTCACGAACTGGCAAGAGTCGGCCAACCAAGAGGTATAGAGCTGGTGCCATCCCTCGATTTTGTAAATGCCACATGGAGAGCGCATGGAAGATTATGGCCTCAGGAATGGTCTGTTCCTCACTTCCCTGTGGACACCACCTTGGGCGCTGGTGGCAGGAGGGGCTTGTCAATGACGTACAGCACTGCCTGCAGCCAGGGGTGGGGTGGAGGGGAGGAGGGTAAGGGGGTATGGGAGCAGGGGTAGAGGGTGAGAGGGTGTGGGTGCATGGGAGGGTGCTGAAGGCTGTGCAGCTCAGCCTGTGGACAGCCTGGCCTGCCTGCTGCTGCCCGCTGAGTCAATCCTAGTACGCCGTGGCGCTTCGCCAAATTGGGACAGGTCCACCTAGTGGAAGTGCCAGCAGTTGGTGGGTTGGTCAACTGACTGGCAGGTGCGGGGTTCAATGCCTCACGACAGCATTCTCAGTCAGTCAGTAAGCAGCAGTGCTGGCAGCTAAGGAATCACTTTGCCATGCAGCTGAGCTGGTCACAAATCCATGGGGTGGCTGCAGGGCCGGGCTATCCCTTGCATGCGACATGCTGCTGCTGCTGCCAAGCATTGGACCCGGCACCTCCTGCCGCCCACCTTGCCCCCACGGATCTCTTGGTACTGCAAACACGCAGGGGCAGCAGCACAGGGGCAGGCATGGGCATGAGGGGTAAGGCGTCAGGGCAGGGGGCAAGGAAGGTGGGAAGGCCGGAGGGCAGTGGTGGGGTCCAGGGGTCAGGGTCAGCTGCTTGCCTGCAGGATGGTGCCAAAGTTGGTTGGGTCGTTGACCATGTCCCCGCCATAGATGTGGATCAGGCCTGGCACGCTGCAGCAGGCAGCAAGCAGCGCAAGTCAGCGACAGCAGCAGCCATCAGCAAGGCATCAGCAAGAGGCCGGCAGCAGTGCACAGGCTCCTGCTCGCATGCGCTCCTGTTCCCACACCCAGCCTGACCCTGCTGCAGCTGCCACTTGCCTGCGGTCAACAGTCAACTCTGGCCCTGCCTGCGTGGCCATCTTCACGCCCTGACGCAGTGTGCCGGTTGGGAAGTACTTCATGGAGGGGACGATGTGGAACGCCTGCCACACCAGCCACCACCATCACCACCACCATGGCATCAGCAGCTGCAGCAAGAGCCGCATCCCAGCAACACCCAGTGCATGGGCTGCAGTGTATAGCATGGTGAACAACATGGTGTACAACATGGTGTGCAACATGGTGTACCACTGGCAGCAATCAGCAGCATTGGCAGCAATCAGCGGCACTGGCAGCAATCAGCAGCGTTGGTCACAGTACTGGGTGTGATGTTTCATACACATGGGGCATGCAACCTTGGTGTGGTGTGGTGTGTGTGGTAGCATGCAGTTACACCCTACCATTGTGTTGAACAGGGTTGCATTGTTGGCGGCCAGGGCGGCCAGAGTGGTGTTCTGGGTGGTGAGGAAGCTGGTGAAGCCCAGGTCAGTTGGCGCAAACACTGTGCCGTTGAAGTCTGGTGAGGCCAGGGTGCTGAGCAGGCCAGCAGAGGACAGCGCCTGCTTGAACTGCGGGCAGCAGGAGGCGTAGGGCAGGGCAGGGCAGGGCAGGCCAGGTGGGGCGGCCGGCTGTGGGGATGTAGGGCAGCGTAGAAGTGCCTTGCATGGAGCAGCATGTGGTGGTGGTGTAACAGGGGAGGCCTGTGTGTAGGATCAGCAGGGGAGGGTGCTTGGCTTGTGTGACTTGAGGCTGAGCAGAAGGCATGTCGGGCACTTGGCAGGGTCTCCCTCACATCACCTCAACTGTTCAGGAGGCTGCACTGCCTGCATGACCACAAGTCATTTCCCCAGCTCGCCTGGTACCTGCCTGGCCTGGCAGCACTCCCGATGTGGCTGGGCAATGGGCAGGTGCAGGATATGGAGATTGCATGTACGAAGTATGCATGTACGAAGTACGCATGCATGCGGTGCATGGCCTTGCATGCAGCCAGGGCTGCCAGCGTCTTGTTACATGGAGTGGGAGGCAGCAGGGGCAAGGGGAAAGGGCTGGGAGAGGGCTGCGAAAGAGGGAGCGGAAGGGGCTGCTGGCTGGCACCCCATGCTCAGCCATGTTTGGCCACACATTGCTTGCTGGGGTGTGTGGTTGGGGGCTGCTGTAGGGCTATCAATCAATGGAAGCTGAGGTGGGGTGGCTTCTGATTGATGTCTCAACTCGGCCAAAGAGGGGGCCGAGCGAAGGATTGCTCAGGAAGCTCAACGGCGTGCAGGCTGCCGGAGAGATTTTGTTCGATGAAGCATTGAAGGCATTGCTGCATCGGGCTTAGCCCACCGCCGGTCTTTCTGTCGTTCGCAGATCACTGCAGCTGCGCTGCGACTGCTGCTGGTCGGGAGGCTTGCCTGGGTCAGGAACAGCGCTGCATCGATCGCGTCCACCATCGTAGCGGGCTGGAAGGCCTGGGCCTCGGCTGCGTGCGGCAGTGTATTGGTAAGGTTCCGTCAGCTTCCTCACAAAGTCCAAGTCGGCAGCTCCTCTCAAATTGGCAGCTCGCTGTCGCCTCACCATGGGGGATCGCCGCGAAGCAGCAGCAGATGGCGACTGCCGCTAGCAGCACGGCTGCAGGGGCGCCAACGCCAGAGGGGCGTGCGTGTGTCTTCCCCGCAGTTGAAGAGCGCCGCATCGTTGCAGGTGCGCTTGAGCGGAACAGGTGAAGCTGGTGCGAGTTGCAAGTCTGCAGCAAGCGCTGACACTGCGTGTCTGTCTCCTCGGTGGAGTTGCCACCCTTATTATTCATGTGCGACCACCCATCATTGCCACCATGCGCGCATCGCCCGGCCCAGTCCGGTCTAGGTGAACAATGACGTAGCACAACTGCACGCACCGGCAGCCGAAAGCCAGCGGCGTGCCCGGCAGAAGGAGTCAAAGGCGCTGGTCGAGCGCTTTCGGTGCCAGGCGTCGACGGGGCTTTCAGGACAATTATGCGCTCACATCGCGCCGTTCACCCGCACCGCCACACAGCCTGGCGCCGTTCGCACGTCCATGCTCAGCTTCTGGTCAGCTCCATGCCGTAGGTGATCGGCCGCGCCAGCGGCCCCGTAACAGACGAGTCAAAGCAAAGCAGGGGCAGGGAGGGAGAAATGCAGGCTCAGGGAGGCTGATCAAACCAGCCCTGTGGCAAGTCAGGTCTCTAGCTGACTGTTTATGGATGGCCGTGAAAACGAAAGGAGTTGTTCGCTTCCTGTGCGCCAGCAAGGTTTGGTAAACATGAGTCCCCACAATTCATGATGAGAGGCTGCCACGACTGCTGGATGCACTCATTTCGTGTTTAACTGTGTCCGCCCTATTTTTCCCACCACTCCGCTGGCATGTCTCAGCATGGCTGGCTGCATGGATAGCTGACATGGCACAGGGGGTGGTGACAATATGGCGTACCCAGACCGCATGCGCCTCCCTTACAGCACTTCCATGGCCATGCATCAGAAAATCCCTAACCTTAGCGGGGAGGGGCGGTCAAGCATCCTAGTGGCTAGCTGCCAGAACGATGTAAGCCATTTTGTGTGTGGCCATGTATCACGCCATGTCATTGCATCCTGTCCCTAAGTTAGGGATCCTAACCCTAAGAGGAGGGCGGCCAAGCAACCCAATAGCCACGAGTCTGGCTGTGTGAGCCATCGCATATTATCACTGTCACCTAACCTTCGCCCAAACTGAGGACAACCTGACCCAGGACTTCAACCATGCATTCATGTACTGCAACAGGTTCTGCATGGTGTGTGCGTACTGACCCACAGGGGTCATGTTTGGCTGCTGCTGTATGCATTGCACTGAAAACCTTTGCTGACTTGCACAGCTGTGCACATCATGATGCAGACATGAAGGGGCATGCAGCCGTGTACGGTGGAGTGATGTGGTCCCATCCATGCGCATGCCGTCATGGAATGGGTTGCAAGTCACATTGAACGCACACACCCATGCCAGGCTTCATGCCCAAGCTGCTGACTGTCAAGGCTCAGCAGGCAGACCTGGCTGGCAGCAACCAGGCTACTGCCACCACTTGGTCACACTCACCCCCTCAGTCCACCACCTCCCTTGCTGCCCCCCCTGCACAGCCAGGCGCGCCTCACACCCTCTGCCCACCCCAGCAGCGGCTAGTGTTGCTGCTAGCTAGGAGTGAGGGGATGCGTTGCGCCTGCGGCAGGGCTGCTCTCACAGCCTTTTGTAGCCACTGAATGCTACAGGCTTCGCGCTGCCCCGCCGCCACACTCCTCCTCCCCCTCCTCCTCTCACCACCACCGCCGCTGCAGGCAGCTGGACAGCCTCCACCAGCCGTATGTGCCCTGGTTGCCCTCCGGTGTCAGAAGCCCTGACTGCCAAGGGGGGCAGCTGGAGCAAAGCCAGGCCCAGCCCCTGCTACTGCTGGCCAGCAACAGGTGTCACACCTCACGCTGCCACCTGGTCACACCTCACACTGCCACCTGGTCACCCTCCTCAAACCACCGCCACCACTCCTGATGCTGTTGCGGGCATTATAACACCGCTGCTGCGGACAGTGCAACTAGAGTGACTGCCAGCTGGGTGGAGGCTAAGGGGCTGGCAACTGGGGCAGTTGGGTATCAGAAGAGTGTGGTTGATGCTGTGGTGACGACACCGGCTGGGCAGGGGGACTGGTTGGGCACGGTTGTGTAGTGGCAGTGAAGTCAGGGCAGCCCTGCCTCACCCCCTCACCTAGCAGGCACCCTGCCCCAGGCAGCATCCCCAATGCAGCCTACCCTTGCAGCTCATGGCTCATAGATCGCCCAGCTCTTCATTTTCTTCTCCCCCTGCCCTCCCCCTGCCCTCACCCCCTGCCCTTCTTCCCCGCCGCCTTCTTCACCCCCCTCGTGCCTCCCATGCCCCCAGCTTTGGTTTTGCCCCCACCCTTGCCACTTGCGCTGCCTTTGCTTGCCGGTTTGCCGGCTGTTGCTGCTGCAGGCTTGCTGCCGCCCTTCTTTGCACTGCCACCTGCCGCCTTGCTGCTGCCGGGCTTGGCCTTCTTGGCGGGCTTCTTGCGCCCGCTGCCGTCTGTGACCTCCCCCTCTGCTGCCTCCCCCTCACCTGGACCACCATGAGGCATGCAAGCATGCAAGCGCCAGGGTTGGCCGTGGGCCAGGCTATGGTTTTACAATATATATAAGAGTACTTATTGTGTGACACAGGGTCAGCTGTGGGCCAGGCTATGGTTTCAAACTACTGTGACAGCTAGCCTTGTTGGGTTCGGGGAGGGATGTAGGTTGGCATTGGTGAGAAGGTAGGACAGCCCATGCCAGCTTCAACCAAGCAAGCACAAGGGTCTTAGGCATTAGTCAACTCCTGTCAGCCAAGAAGGTCGCCATTTCACAGTTGGGCAGAATGATGGAGGGGGCAGAGGGCTAGGCGGGAGTTGGCTCCAGGCCTAGAGGACAGGCCATACCAGTGAATCGTATCAACAGTGTCGGGGACACAGGACAGCAAAGCAGGGGCTGAGCTCAGGCGCCAGGTTTAGTATGGAGGAGGAGGAGGGGGACGGGGCCACGCCTTGTGGCATGCCGCCCAAGAGGGGGAGGGGACGGAGGCTGCACTGCCAAGCTCCCGCCGTGCCTTGCTGATTGAGATGTAGGACCAGGGGCAGGGGGCACTGCCTTGCAGGGGGAGGGTGGGGAGGGGAGGGGAGGGGAGGGGAGGGGAGAGAGCCGTAGGGGCACTGCCTTGCACACTGCCCACATACTGAGCCTGCCCTGAGCTGTGCCGTCAGAGAGGCAGGGCCAGGGGCAGGGGGTCAGGGGAGGGAGGGTAGGGGGAGTGGAGGGGCAGGGGTCATCATCACTGCCAGTGTGGTCTTCTGCAGGGAGCTGTTGCCTGTGGCCTGGCCCACCTTGCACCATGTAGTGCTCCTCATCATCCTCCTCAGCCAGCAGGGAGGTGAGGCCGGCCCCCTCCCCCTCCTCCTCACCCCAGCCCCCCCGCAGCTCACTGAGCCGCACAAAGTCATTGAACACGGCCTCCACCTGCAGCCGGACAGACAGGGCCCAGGAGGCCGGCTCAGGGGGCTGGGGCCAGGCCGGGGGCTGGTCAGGGGGGCAGGCTATTCAGGGGTTCAGGCTGGTAAGGGGAGCTGGTCAGGCTGTTCAGGTGAGCAGACTGTTCAGGGTGGCTGGTCAGGTGGGCAGGCTGTTCAGGGGGACTGCTCAGGTGGCTTGATGGCGCTCAGCACTCTCAGGGTGGTGGCTGCCTCAGCATTGTTGACGATCTTTTCCACATGCCAGCACCAGCACTGAGTGGGCAGGCTGTTCAGGGGGCTGCTCGGGCCATGCACGTGGGCTGCACAAGTGGTCTAATGGCGCAGGGTTTGACTCGCAGGGCTGGATGGTTTCCGGCGCCAGCGCCAGCAGAGAGAGCCCAGGCTGTTCAAGGGGGCTGGGCAGGGGCCAAGCATGGGCAGTCTCGCAATACGATTGAACACGACCCCGACCATACAAGAAAACGGCAGTACGGCAGGACGCACTGTACGAGCTGTCGCGTTTGGTACCACTGATGGGGACCCCAGCCCCTTGCTCACCCCTTGCTCACCCGCCCGCCCGCCCACCCGCCCGCATCTTACAGCCCTCACCCCTGTGGGGTCATGCAGCAGCTTGTGGAACTGTGATGGTGGTGACTTGCATCGCTCACGCTGTCGGCTGCTGGATGTGAGGCGCAGCACATCAACCTGAGCTGTGCAACGCTGAGCTGATGAAGCAGTCGAGTTCTGCTGGCTCAGTTTCTGGGGAGGAGGGGTCAGGAGGCAGGGGGCATGGAGCAGTGATCAGCATGGGCATGGAGAGTGGGCCGGCCATGCTGCGCCCCTAGCCAGCATGCATTGGGTGAAGGGGCGGCACACCCACCAGCTGCTGGCGGGCGTGCGGCATCAAGCTCAATCCGCCCTTTGCGCAGCTGAAGGTCATGCAATCTGGGGCTTGCATGAAGTGAACCCTGGCCCGACACTGAGCACACCCAGCCATTATGTAGGGTCGGGGTCATCTGACCCTGTCTAGCTGTCCAGGTAAGTGGTGCTGCTGCTCATGCTCTCCTGAGTCCCTGGGCCTGGCATCAGTCAGGACTGCCTGGGCTGTACCTTGGCTCCGTTTGGCTGGATGTTGATGACCATGGCTGTTGCAGCCAGCGGCAGGATGGTGGCGGCAAACATGACGCCCTTCAGGTCCACAATGAGCTCTTCACTGCCTGTGGGGGTGGGTGCGAGGGCAGGTGTGAGGGCAAGTGTGAAGGTGGGTGTGAGGGTGGGTGTAAAGGCAGGTGTGAGGACAGGTGTGAGGTCAGATATGGGGGCAGGTTTGAGGGAGAGTGTAAAGGCAGGTGTAAAGCATTAGAGCAGGAAAGCAGGTGGGCGGTAGGTGGGCGGGCAGGAGGGCGGATGAGGTAGTGTATGTCCAGGTAGGCAGGCAGGCAGGCAGGCAGGCCCTCACCAGCCTTGCCCGTCACTGACAGGCGTCCCACCGCCCCGGCATCCCCTGCCAGGTCCACCACTGCCTCATCACCGCCTGCCACAAGCTCCAGCAGCGCCTGCAGCTCACAGGGACAGGGCCTGCTCAGCCGGGGCAGGGCCA
Source organism: Haematococcus lacustris (assembly GCA_030144725.1). Classification (NCBI taxonomy): domain Eukaryota; kingdom Viridiplantae; phylum Chlorophyta; class Chlorophyceae; order Chlamydomonadales; family Haematococcaceae; genus Haematococcus; species Haematococcus lacustris. Next base: position 7,315,986 of record JASKMD010000014.1, on the reverse strand, counting down.
TGACCATGCCCAATCCTGAGTGTGCCTCGGTGTGACCCTGGTGTAACCCAGACCTACATCGTGACCCTGGTGTAACCATGACCTACAGTGTGACCCTGGTGTAACCATGACCTACAGTGTGACCCTGGTGTCACCTTGACCTGCAGTGTGACCCTGGTGTAACCTTGACCTACAGTGTGACCCTGGTGTAACCTGGGCCCTGAGACCTACCTTGTTGCGGGGCACCTTGTCTGGCAGCAGCAGGGGCAGCTTGGCCTTGATGGGGCTGGCAGCTTTCACCCCCACACCGCCACGCGCTGCTGCACTTGCCTGCCCCCCTGCTGCTGTGCTGCTTGGTGGGAGTGCTGGGGCAGATGGGGCGGCAGGGCCGGCGGGGGTTACAGAGACACTGGGCGTCGCCAGCTTCACAGGCTGGGCTGATCCTCGCTTAGAGGCGGCTGGTATGGAGGCGAGGGATGTGGGAGCAGTGGGCTGCCGTGTCTGTACCTTTGGTGGCTGGGCGCCATGCGTGGTTTCTGGCTGCAGGGGTGCTGCGGTACCATGCGGGGCAAGTTAGAGGAGACTGCATAGTCCATGGCGTGGGAACGTACAGTGTGCACGTCATTACCAGGGAGAGATTTGGGGTGGGCTGGGGCGTTGAGCTGGCTGCCTGTCAGGTCGACCATGTCGTCATCGTCTGGGCTTGATGCTGCTCGTGCAATGGTGTAGGGGCTCTGCAGTCATGCAGATATGCCACTGGCTTGAGACAGGCGGACCGCATAGTTGCCATGTCCAACACTAGACCTTAAAGTTTTGTGCCCAGTCAGGGAGGTCGTCTTCATCCTTGCTGACTTGAAAACCAGTAGGAGCAGGTGACGAGGGGCGGCCAGGAGCTCTGCGGGTTCGGTGAATCAATGGTGGCGAGTCAGAGTCTGTATCCTCCATTCTTGAGCGCTGTCTGGTGCGTGCTGTACTCCAGTGGGGGGAGTGGGGACAAAAAGGTTTCGAAATGAAAGGTGTGAACAGGGATGAGGCTAGCTTTAGCGCAAGCATTCTTCGCTTCTCACGTTGACCAGCCTGAAAGCTTGCACAGTCTGACGTAAGCAACCGCAGCATCATTGCTCGCCTCCGTCCAAATAGTTAGGCGACCGCGCCAGCCTCGTCAGCAGAAAATGGCCTCCACTTCTGCGCACCCGCTGGTACCTACCATCACCAAGCCCAAGCCCAACGCAAGCAAGGAGCTGGTGCTGACTGGGCCTGTGGCGGTAGCTTTGGAGTCGCTGTGCGTCCTCCTGGGCGTCGTGGGGTTGCCCCTAATCTCGCTGGTAGTCCTGGTGCTGGGTGGCTTCCACAGCGGGCGAGATATGTTGCGTTCGCGGATGAGGGCTTTTTGATGCGGACACATCAATTGTCCCTGCAACGTGATACCGCAGCGCACCGTCGTTGCTTTCGACATTTCTCCATTAGGGTTGTGGCCCTGTCAATGCCAGTCCGGCCATGCAGCTGCAGCGCTGCCAGGCGAGCTGCCTCTCAGCTTCGAGTGGACCCAGCCTGGCTGCACTGCAGCCTGCTCCTGTACCCTTTTCCGTCCCAGCGCCTTGTTGGGCTCCACTAGCAGCGGCTTTGGGACTATATGTAGCTCGATAGTATTAGCAGGCTGCACAGCAGGAGCCTGGTGCACACAATGCGTCTGGCTTGAGGTGTCTGTACAATAATGTCATCAGTGCGTGATAGTCATAGGGCGGTCCTGCTTCTCTGCAGTAGTGATACCAGTAGCGAGCATTCCTTGCAGCAGCCTGGAGGCATGTTCACTTCTCCATGACAGCGTGGGTTGCAACTGCAGGCTTGACGATGATGACCCTGAGCTGTGTGTCTTGCAGATGTGTGTGGTAGCTGGTGCCTGCAAGGTGTGCGCCTGGTCCTTGGTTACGGTTTTTGTTTCGCTTTGGCTATTTGTCAAGGCATTGTAAGCAACTAGATGGTCAGACCCGTAACCCACTGATTCTTAACGTGTTTCACTCCCCTCTCCTTTCTAGCCCTCTTGTCTCAAACCTTTTGTGTCTCTAGCTCCTCCGCTTCTCGAGGTCTCTCCCCCCTCACCTTCAAGCTCCCTTAACAACTGCTACTACCTCACAGACACCGTCCCACTCAACAGTATTTAGCCGTAACCGTTCTATTAACACCCCTGATAAGTAGGCTTTCAACGCTCGATGGCCAGCCTTACCCATATAGACGAATCATGTGGACTTGCACAAGGCTGGCTTATGACTTGGAGGTTTGCAAGGAGTAGGTGAGGTGGCTAATAGGGCTGCAGCAGCAGCCTGCTGTGGCACAGTTTTGTGTGCCCCCTTGTTGAGCTGTCATCAGCTTACATTAGCGCATGTTTTGCCATGTCAACTTTACACAATAGCCCTAAGGGGTCAGGCAATGATGTAGGTGGTAGGCACTCATGCACCATGTCCATGTGCATTGGGTATACTCCACACAGCCCAATAACACCACTTGAGTCGGGCGACTATTGCCCACTAGTGGTCCCTTGTATTCCCACTAGTGGCTACTAGTGGTCGCTGGTGGTCCGGCTGAAATGGACGACCTAGTGAGGGACAAAAGGGCTGTAAGGCTTAAGGTGCAGGTGCCAGCAGCAGCGATGTGGTGCCGTGTGGTGCCAGCAGCAGCGACGTGGTGTTCGCCGGAAGTAGATATCCTTCCTCCTCCTGCTGCTGCTAATAACGATGGCTCAAGCTCAGCTTGTGTAACACCCCCTCGCCTTGAGGGTTCATTCAGCGCTGCCGCTTCGGGGCCGGCGTGGGTTTTCCTTAGTCGGCATGCACTCCTTACTGGCACCGGCCCTAGTCTTCTTGCTGGCGGTCCCTGTCGAGCTGCACAAGGGCCACGTTCTGTGCCAGGCGGCTCAGGCGCTGCAGACGCTCGTCAAACCGGTGAAAGTCCCGCTGCGGCGAACGAACCTGCTGGTCCAGGCTGGCCTCGGCGTCCAGGATGTCAAACCACCCACTGCCTGCGCCCGGTGACCAGGATGGACAGTCGCGGTCGGACAACGGGACAGCTCCCGCAGCCTGCACGGACCAGCTAGGCACGCACCAGCTAGGCACGCACCAGCTAGGCACGGACACAACAAGGCAGGAGCAAGGGGCATCGAAGGAGCACCACTCGCGTCATTAAATATTGCGATCCACCGTTCACCGCGTTTAGGTCGCGGTCCTCGAGCTCGACTGATTCGTCGAACCCCACTGAGCTGCGAACCTGCTTCCGTGTCGCGCCCCTGCGTATTGCCGTCAGGCATTAGGCGTTAGGAACTCTGCCACTCCATGTAATACTACAGCACACCCCCTAGTTAGCAGCAATTACGTCCCAGCTTCGGGCAGCTCTGCCATACACCTGTACTACCTGTATGACAGTATATATATCTAAACGGATATTTCAACCATGCTGTATCCCTGTCCTCCTGTGGAGCCCCCTACACTTATCCACAGCAGTGAGAGACCGGTGTGTGTCCCTAACCTAGGAGTCGGGACTGTGTCCCTAACCTATTCGCTAGAGCCTTACCCTATGCACACTCTAACGCACACACATCCCCTTTGTAAGGGGCAACCAGCTTGTCTGTTTGTTTGCTTGGCTCGTGGCATGACACACATGACACTACAGCTGCCGCTGGTGCCGCCGCTGCCACTTCCGCAGCAGGCCTCTGTCGCGCACTTGCACCCACTCCTGGCCCACTGTGCCTGGGTTAGGCATGGCGGGGCGGCCCAGCCAGCTGCTGAGCTCGCGTGGGCGGCCCGGCCCGGCTGCAATGCGGGCGATGTTCAGCGCGGCTGACACGTCTCGGTCGTAGAAGCTGCGCTTGATGACATTGCTTGTAGAGCACATCAAGCCCCGGATCCGGGACCGCGTCGCCATGCTGCGCACCGGGTACAGCCACCTGCAAGGCGACATAGATCAATGCTCACTTGTAAGATTGCTAAACAACGTGTTGAGCCATGCCATGTATAGCCTGAACTGGGCACAGTCTAGGCTGCTGTGTGCGATGCCATTCTACAGCTATGCAATGACTCCACTCCTACAGTGCGAATGCATCTGAGGTCTCTCACCTGAAGGACTCTGCTTGACCTTGCACCACGTTGGTGCGGGCAGAGCTGACCCGGCTGGTACGAAACTCATGCACCAGCACCACGCGCCCGGGCAGCTTCGGGCAGTGCGTTCGTGCCGCACCTCACGCCTTGTGGCAGCCAGGGCTGTGGCGCGCAGCCTGGGCCCGATGGCAGCCATCGACGCCTCTCCCCAGTTCCGCAACTTCTGCAGGTGATGCGCTTTGCCCCATGCTTCGGCCCGACGCCCCTCCTCCACCGCCATGACATTCAGAGCTGCGGTCAGCTGGGTGCAGCACGAGCTGCGCAGCGACAGCCAGGGAACAGCGGCCGATAGCTACCTACACGGAGCTAGCTGCAGAGAGCGACCTGCGCTAGTGACTACACATGAGTTTGTGGTACAGAGCTGGC